>PVKB01001272.1:0-450534 GCA_004027205.1 Ctenodactylus gundi
TCCTCTCCTCTCTTCTCTTCTCTTCTCTTCTCTTCTCTTCCTTCCTTCCTTCCTTCCTTCTCTTTCTTTCTTTTCGTGGTATTAGGACTTGAACCCAGGAAGTGCTGAGCTCTACATCAAGCCCTTTTAAAAATCTTATCTTGGAGCAAGGTCTTGTTCAGTCACTAAGTTGCCCCGGCTGAGCTCCAACTTAAACTCCTCCTGCCTCACCCTCCCGGAGCGCTGGGATTACAGACCTGTGCCATCACACCTGGCAGCACCTACTGAAGCAAAGAAAAAGGTAGAACTGCTGATTTCCACTGAAATGAAACTTGTTGGGGGAGGAAGCACAACATGAATTAATGGAAGTACTGTGAAAGAAAAAAAATATATCGAGGAAGATGTCAAAGTAACAAAGCTCAGCTATCTCTAGAGAATAAGGTCATACAGTCAGCATGGTGAGCTGGCTGGCCCACCAGGAAGGTTGCTGAACTAGGGAGTCCCAACAGACAGAAACATAACGAATAACTTACGCAGCTTTGAAAGATTCTTCAGCCCCACATGCACCTATGAGAGCTCCAAAACAACTGAGAATGAAAGGGAGACGAGAGGCTCAACGACAGCAGTTAAAGAGGTCAACATTCACTCTGCACAATGGATAGAACTAGGCAGAAGATAAACAGGAGAAGAGTGCATCACTTAGCAACCGGCCCAACAGATGCTCTCCATCCATTAACAGGACGCTGTATGTTTTCAAGTGTATGCTGAGGGCTCCAGGGTCAGCCACATGTTAGGTAAGAAGCCCTAACACACTTAATATGATACAAAATGTAAAATGTTTTTCAACTAATGAATACATTTAGAATTTTGAATGAAACTAGAAACTTACAGCATATGAATTTGAAAACCAACAAATACATAGGATTTAACACACTCCTCGGTAGCCAATAGGTTCATGAAATCAGAGGAAGGTACATATGAATGAAATAGAAACCATGGTATATGAAATTTATGGAAGAATAAATTAGGACCAAGAGGGAAGGTTTTTTTTCCACTATAAATATCTATATTAAAAAAAGGGGATGCCCAGCATGGTGATACATGCCTGTAGTCCTAGCTACTTAAGGAGGCTGTGATGGGAGGATTACATAAGCTTACAGGATTGAGAGGCAATGTAGTGAGATTTAAAAATAGAAAAAGGCCAAATTTCAAATCAAACTTAAAAGACTAATCCTAAAACTTTCTATAAAGAAAAGCTAGACTACATGAATTCCAAACATTTAAAGAACATCAATCCTTCATAAACTTTCAAAACACAACAAAGAAAGTATACTTTATAATTCATTTTATGAGACCAGGAGGATTTCAGATACTAAAGACATCACAATAAAATTATGCACCAGTATCTTATGAATAAAGATTTTAAAAACTCAGAAAAATACAAGCAAATTGAACTCAGTAACGTAAAATTAAAAAGGATTATACATGTAACATGTATAAAAAGGACTAAACACTATGACCAAGTGAGATTTCTGCTAGAAATGATGCAAGGTTGGTTAAGCAAACAATTAATGTGATGTACAGTATTAACAAAGGACAAAACCTCTAAGATTATCTCAAAAGGCAAAGACAAAGCATCTGACATAATCCAAAAACTTTGCTAATGATAAAAAACCAATCAGCTAGGAATAGAAAGCAACTTTCTCAACTTCATAAATTCTTCCTAGTTCTTTTGCTATAGATTTCCAGTTTCATTCTACAGCTAACTTCATAAACAATGGTGACAAACTGAAAGTCTGGAAGTTTCCCGCTCCACCCCAAGTCCATAACAAAACACGGCTGTTTTGAATTCCACTTCTCTTTGGCAACCAACCGTCTTGAGATTCTAGCCAGGGACAAGTACGCAAGAAAAGGAAATAAAATGGCATCCGGATTGGGAGGGAAGAACAAGTCACCCTCGGGTGGTTTGGGGACGTGATCTTACACACAGAGAAGCCAAATAAATCCATTTTAAAAAGGTTCAGCAAGGTTGTAGGATAACACATCAACCATATTTTGGTAAGAATGAACTGCTGACAGAGGGTAAAAATGGATGAACCTTGAGCCTGTTGTGCTGAGTAAAAGAGGCCATATATAAAAGGCCATATATTATATGATTGTTTTTATATGAAATGCCCAGAGTAGGTAAATTTAGAAAGAAAGAGTAGCTTTGAGGTTTCTAGGGCTGACAAGAATAGGCAGTTACTGATAATGGGATATGAAGTCTCCTTTGGGGGAGAAAAGAAAATGTTCTGGAACTGAGACAGGAAGACACTGTGGTGACAAAAGCACAGTCTTGTGAAGATTCTTAAAGCTACTGAAATATACTTTACAAGGGCAAATTTTATTTTAGAGGATTATATCCCAACCGAAAAAGAAAAGGAAAAAGCATTCAACCCTTGACAAATATTACTGCTGAGATTAATCAAAATGAATGCTATCAACGGGAGTATGTTCTTAGGTATACTGAGATAGAAAGAAGGCTGAGAATCTGCTGCTTAAAAAGTATATAGACTTCCAGTCAAGATGGCGGCTGAGTAACAGCACTGCACAATGTCTCCTCATCGACCCACTTAAAAAGTCGAGAATTTAGATAGAAAAAGTGTGTTCAGTGTATCTAGGAAAGAGAGGAGCATCTCCAACAACTGAAAGGAGGCCAGAGGAAGGTCAGAAATTCTGAAGGACCATCGAAAGCAGAGAAAAAAAAAATACCAGTAGTGCAGGTAGCTGCCGCAGGTTGGCTGCAAACAGCTGGAGCCACAGGCAGCTGCGGATGGAGGAAAGCTCACGTGGGCCTGGGGACATCTGACGGAGCGGGGAGAGGATGGAGCACCCCAACAACGGCGGACAGGAGGCTACGGGCGGGTCAGAAATCCTGAAGTATTAGTGGAAGAGGAGGAAAAAAAACAGCTGACACATGACACAGCGCAGCCCTGAGCTGTTGGCATCCACAGACCACAGACGGAAGAAGGTTCACAGCCAGAACCTCAGCCTGAGGTCAGCATTGATCCAGAGAAGTAGGAATTGTTGGTAGCTGGCGGCCCCAGCCTCCGAAAAACCAACTCACAGGTAGCGTGTACTATAAACACAATGTCCACTCCCCCTAGAAAAGGCCCTGGGATTCCAGATCAGAGACAGGGCTCAGCAGCCATCATAGGCAATCACGTAAACAGGAGCCATTTTAAAAAGAAGGGGGGGGGGGGAAGTCCAAGACTGAACCCTTTAGAGTAAAAGGAAGCTCAGAAGAGTACACCATGGCTTTGGGGCCACCCTTAAACAGTGCCTAGGAAGAAACTGGCACAAGCGGCAGAGAGGGAGGAGAAAAGAGGGGGAAAAAAAGGCTGCTGACCCCCTGAATGGTTAAGGGTACCTCTGCTCCGAGGGTAGAGAGCCCTGCTCTGGGGGAGGGAAGCCAGGACAGAGAGCTTTGCTGAGTGGACCGTGGGGAACAAGACACCTCAAAAGGGGATCATCGCCCCTGTCCTCCAGCGAGCGCCACAGGCTTCCAGTTCACCGCTGCCCTGCACACCAGAGGCATGCAGGCCCAGGAAATTCATCGCCCATCCATCCCATGATCCAGAGGCTTCCAGAGGCTTCCAGGGAATTATATCACCCTGTCAATCCTGAGTCCCAGAGGCTTCCAGAGGCATCTAGGACCAGGAATTCCATTGCCCTGTCTGTCCCTTGGGCCAGAGGATTCCAGAAGCATCTAGGACTAGGCCTTCACCAAACCCTTTTTTTTCCTGCACACCAGAGACAGCCAGAAATAGCATAACTATGGGGAAATGTGGTAACAAATCTCCTACAATAAGACTTGACACCCTAGAAGATGATACCAGGGATACTGAAATTGCAGAATCCAAAGATGAAAAGGGCAAAAATGATGGCAACTTCTGGGCCCAGATATTCAGTAAATTAAAGTAGGAATTGAAGCAGGAAATAAAATAGACAGCGCAAGAGCTACACCAACACATAGCTAAGCAAAAAGCAAGCCTTGAAAAGCTAAAAGAGGAGACCACAGAAGAAATATACCAGAAGATAATGAAGGCAAAAGAAGAAATTAGAGAAGAACACAACAGAGATACAGAAAAATTGAATGCAGATATTCAGGAAGTAAAAAACACACAGGAAATAATAAGCAACCACATTAAACATCTTCAGAATAGAATGTCAGGCCTGGAAAATGAGTGACTGAGCTGCAACATATAAGCCGTGAAGAACACAAAGTAAATAAGAAAGAAAGCGAATCATTACAACGGCTGATAGATGATTCAAGGAGAAACAACCTCGGAATCATGGAAGTCCAGGAGAAGACTGAGGACAAAACAAAACGCTTAGAGGACATGTTTAATGAAATTATGGAAGAAAATTTCCCAAATCTAAGAAAAGAAATGAACATGGAACTACTGCAGGCATATAGAACACCAAACAACTTTGATCAGAAGAGATCCTCATCACGACACAGCATAATCAAAATTCTAGAAACCCAACACAAAGAGAAAATACTAAAAGCAGTAAGAGAAAACAGAAGGTGACCTACAAAGATAAGCCCATCAGAATAACTGCAGACTTCTCAATCCAAACTTCTAAAGGCCAGGAGATCATGGAGCAATGTCATCCAAGCACCAAAAGAACATAAATGCCAACCAAGCCTGCTATATCCAGCAAAATTATCTTTTAATTTAAAGGCAGAACTTAACACTTTCCATGACATAGAAAGCTTAAAGGAATTCGCAGCCACTGAACCAGTATTGCAGAGAATACTTAAAGGAAATTTAGAAAGTGAAAGGGAGGTCAGTGACACCAATGACCCCAGAGGAAAAGTGACAACAGCTAGAGGAGAATGAGCTGAGAAAAAGTATGTTAGTAATCAGAGAAATATGAGTAAACAAGTTATGAAAATTAAAAAATTCTTAACTAAATTTGACTTCATATCTGTTACTTTAAGTATATTAATGTGGTATAGATTTAAGTTCATTTAATGTAGCAATGTGATATAGTTTTAACTTTGTTTTATTGTAGCAATTCACTTATTAGGTCAATGATGAAAATTTATCCTAAGGAAACTGATTGATATAAAGATAACCCTGTGAATGTACAAGTATGTACCTTCCAGTATTCAGCTAAGGCATTTGAAATTTAAATTTTTTTTCTTTTTTCACAAATTTACTAGTCTTTTGAACTACATGCCTGCAGTTATTTTCTAATGTGAACTGGTGGGTAAGGCCAGGTTTAAGAATAGCAACAAAGATATAGCAAAATATAGAAAAAAAACCTTTTTGTAAATATCCCAATAAAGGGATTGGTTGGATTCAGAGAAGAGGCATCAAGATTTAACTACTGCAACCCACTGGAGGAATAGGAAGCTGAGTTAGAGTGGTGACTTAAGTGAAATGATTTAGGTGCGGAAGATTAATATGTTAAGTACTGTATAGTCTCTCTGACTTGGAAAACCCAGAACACAGTCATTCTATAGAACCACATGAAGTGATAGCAGGAGTTGGGGGAAGGGACAGGGAGGGGGTGGGTCAAAAATGGGAAGGGATTATAAAGTTGATATGATACATACGTACACGAAATACCCAAATTCATTGTAAATACTATGTATTACATATGTATATTAATAAAAATAGTGGGGAAAATAAATTAAAAATCCTGACTGAGCGGTTAAAAAAAGTTTGTAAATATGATCATCTTTCAAGTACACAATTTATTAATTAATTTAAGGCAGGGTCTTACTCTGTACATTAGGCTAGTCATGAACTGACTACGCAGTCCAAGCTGGCCTTGAACTCATCACAAGTCTTCTGCCTCAACTTCTTAAGCGCTGAGATTACAGGTATGCACCACTACATCTGGCTTATGTGGCTCTGGGGAATTGAACCCAGGGTCTTGCACGTTTGGCAAGTGCTTTAACCACTGAGATACACCTGCCCCCAGCCCCAAGTATACAATTTAGTGTGACGTTTTACTCGTATCTAAAACAAACATATTTCATTTACACATGTGAAACTGCTCTCAACTCTTTTTGAATTTGCTCTCTTGAAATGAATACTGTCCAAACTAGGTCGAATGAGTATCCTGGACAGATATAAATTATTACCAATCAAGATATAGTTTGGAGACTCTTCATCTCACAAATATTTATTGAGCACATACTATAGGCAAACGCCTGCACCAGATACTGGGAGGGCAATGGGGAGTGACATATCTGAAAGTCCTAGTTGCCTGTGGGGGTGAGACCACACAGAGGAGCTGCAATGGCTCCTTTGAAGACAGTAACTCGCAGTAACTGAACTGCATTTTTGCCAGAGTACTTGCAAGTAGGAGTCTCCCACCTCACACTGGACGCCTACTTAGGCACAGTAGGAGCAACACTGAAACACCGACACAAAGTGTCCCTGTCCTCTCACAGGAAGGCATGAGAACCTTCTGTCTCTGAAACACATGCAAAATAAATTCAGGTATGGGATCTCCAAATCAGCCTTGAAACGTAAGTCAGTGAATAAAAACAGCGAAGTCTTTTTATTTCATTATTTATTTCTTTTAATACAAAGCTTTGGCATTAGCAATTTTATGAAAAAATAAAATGTACTAAAAATAAACGCTTGTGTGGCATGATTGGTAAATGATGCACAAAAATAGGTTCTTTTTTTCCTTCAAGGCAATCAGTCAGAAAGCAGTTTATTTTCTTCTTCAAAACCATTCTACCCTATGGAATAAAAGGAAAAAAAAGGTCATAAATTAGTTAAAGAATAACTGTCAGTGTTTTAAAATACCAGAATTTCTTCTAAGGGGTGGCCTGCGACTACCCCCAACAGTTTCTTGTCCCTCCAGATGAAGTCAGAAGGTCACTAATTTTTGCCTGAAATCCAGTTTCCCATCTTTAGGCAAGTGGATGTTGTATTAGAAGTGTTTTAGTAACTCCAAAAGGAATGAAGGAAAAATGTATAAGCTAATAACAATTTGTTCAATATATACGAACAATTATTATGGGATTGACCTTTCTCCTGGTGCGAACACATGTGCTAGATGTTCAGTGCCAGAACCTAAGGCTACCTTCCTTAACATATGCTCCTCTTTCACTCCTCAGATAAAACTGGCATCATTTATTTTAAACAGTCAAATACCACAGGAATATATGGCGCTCTCTGGGTATATGCGAGTCATGTTTCATCCTCACATCAGGTGCTAAGAAGTGCAAAACTCCCCATGATAGTTCTCTGCTGCCCTGACACTGTGGTGTCCTTTGCTTCCTGGCCCCTTGAATGTGCTCACTCCACTGGGCCTCCATACACTGCAGTATGCTTCCTTTCCGTATTTTCTCAGTTCTGTCCTCTGCTCTGACTGCTCTTCTCTGGACTGAATTCCAGACACAAACTTCTACCTGCTTCATCTCTGCAGATCCTAAAACTCTCCAGCATCTCCTGAATTCATGTTTTCCTCATCGTTCTGAGTTTCTTCTTCAATTCCAGATTTTAACTTACCCTATCTATCTTCCTGCCTCTCTAGTCTACCACTTCAAAGAAACATCTTGGCCACCAGGAATTATCTTTATACTGAAAAGCCTTAGAAACTACCCACTCCGTTAAGAATAAAATCCAAATTTTGTAGTCTACCTGCTGTAGATGCATCAAGCCATACGTGTCCCTGAGCCCTGTTTTTTCCACCTTTGTTCCCTGATCTGGCCCTGCCTGGGTCCTACGTCACTGCCTGCACGAAGCCTCTTTTTGAATCCCTCAGTGCAGAAGCTCAGTGTGCTGTAGCCCTTCCTGGATCCTTTCAGTTTACAGTCCTGCAAGGAGACCTGGCCCTGCCACTCATCCCTGCGGCCCCCTGCCAAATACACAGGAGAGGCCAGGAAAATGACGACAGTGAGACTCTTCTTTAAGGATGAAGAATGTCCACAACTTTACACAAGCCCTGCACTTTACTTCTTGTAGTTCGTATTTAAGAAGCCACATCGCCTTCCTTCCTTTCCTCTCTTCTCTTGTTTAGGTACTGGGGATCAGGGCCTTCATGCTGAGATACCCAGACCTTAGAAAAAAAATTTAAAAAATTTGAGACAGAATCTAAGTCAATAAATTGCCCAGGCTTGGCTTGAACTGAGACAGTCCTCCTGCCTCTGTTTCCCAGAGTTCTGGGATTACAGGTCTGTATGCCTGCTTAAGAATGGGAATCTTGTACACACTGAATGTTAGATACAAGAACTTTTTGGAATGATTCAAATTTTCTGAATTTACCTTATTTTGCTACCCTTTGAGAAATTATAAATGAATGTAGCTGTTAACATGAAAGTACTTCTGGAAAAAACCAACCAACCAAACAAAAAACCCCCAAAGATAGTAAAGACATCTAATCAAAGGTCTCAATTGCCTTTGATATTCTTTAATAATCATGCCTCTAGAAACTGAATTTGTTTTCCCCAGCCACATTATTTGGAGCCTTCAAATGAATCTCTGGAGTAGTCAAACACAAGCATTGTAAAGTCAGAACAGAAGCACTGGGTTTGAATGAGCGTTCTTCTAGTTTCTCCCAGAGTCACTCAGTCCCTCTCACCCTCAGTTTATTTACTCATATCTAAATGTCTCATACTCAGAGAGTAAAAGGAGAAATAAATACTAAAAGAAACAAGAGGGTCTATTATCCGGCAAACAGAAGGTGTTTTTAAATCTTTGCTGGAGTCTGAAAGGTACTCTCTGTATAATAAAAACAGATGGGTACTGGTAAGAGAAAAAAGTATCTGGCTGAGAACTAAAAATTTACAATTCTCTTTTTTGTCTAAGCAGTACTGGGAATTGAACCTAGAGCTTTCACAATGAACTACACTCCAAGCCCTTTTTATTTCTACTTTTGAGACAGACTCAAGTGGCCCAGGTGGGACTCCAGATCCTCCTGCCTTAGCCTCCGGAGTGCTGGACTACAGGCATGAACCACCACAAACTGACTTAAAAACTTAAACTTCTTTAGGCCAGTGCTATCCTTTGGATCTTGAGTGTTCCCCCAAAGCCTCATATATTTAGAACTGTGTGTTACTGGGAGGCAGAGCTTGGCAGGAAGGGGTGGATGTGTGGGGTTTGATCTGGACAGACTGTATCAGTTTGAGATTGGGATTTGCCCAGGGCAGAGCTTTCAGGTGTTTGTTACTGACTTGTGAATCAGGAAATGAGGGAAGGGCACCCACCCTCTGCTGTGCGTATGTGTGCGTGTAGAAACAATGTTGCTCTGTCTGTGCGATGTACTTCCAACATTGCTGGCTGTCCCATGAATGGACTGTGTGTGAGAGACCTTTTGAAACTGAACTAAATCAATCTTTCCTCTCTTAAATTGTGGATGCTGGGTATTTTGTCACGGCAACAACAAAGTAATTAACACAAGCAGCATTTCTTAAACTGCAGAAACCAATCTATTAACTGTTTATAAAAATCTACTTAGAAGTTCATGACTAGCATCCATAACAAACAGAAGTTCACAATACATCAGATGATATGTACCCAATAAGGAAAAGTTGGTGAAATTTCCAAGGGAGCACTACATCACAATTCAAAATCTAAGTACTATGGGATATTTACCATGAAAGAAGTTTGAAAAACATGCCTTTTGAAACTTAGGATTCTGAAAAAGGCAAGCAGAAAGCAACACAACCTTTGTCTTAATAGTTCTTGGAGTGAATTCCAGAGGTAAACTGCTTCTTTTTAATCTTAATTATGTTTGGTGGTACTGAGGATCAAGCTCAGGGCCTTCACTCTGGGCTATGTCCTATTTTTGATTAATAGACAGGGTCTAGCCAAGTCGTTACATTGCCTCAGGTGGGTTTTGTACTTGTGATCCTCCTGCCTCAGCCTTTAAGACAAATAGGATTCAAGGCCTGTGCCATTGGGCCCAGGAAGATGCCTCTTAGAACTCTAGCCTAATAGCTTCTAGTTAATAACCAGGTCCTGTAATCTCACTAGGTTTCAAAGTCTCCCATGTCACAGATGGACCACTTTGGCTGGTACAAGTTCTTTCCTACAGCAGGTAGAAATCATCTCTGGTGCCTGCAGAGTGTCAACACTAAAGAACAAGTATTACTTGTGTACACTGCTAGTCAAATGGGGCTATATTAGAAGTTATTAAATGAGGTAACACAAATGAAGACCCAACACAGAAGCAAGTCTTTGGTGGGTTCTGATTAAAACAGTATTCACATCTTCATGGGTTTTTCAACTCTGCTATCACCTGTGTTCTCTCTTTTCTAAGCCAACTATCCCTAAGACAAGGAATGGTAAATTTTCAAGGGCCTTTTTATACTGAGTTGTGCTAATCTGTCAAAGTTTCTCTAACAGAAAGACCTGAGCAGAATATTAGCAGAGTAAAACAGAAACACCAATTCTTTTTATCTAGTCAATAAACATCTACTACCATACTTAAAAGTTAGAACTTCTTTTTAAAAATTCTTTTTTCTTTTTTTTTGCAGTAGTGGGGATCAAAGTCAGGGTCTCATATGCTACATAAGTGCCCTGCCACTGAGCTATACCTCAGTCCAAGCTGGAGTTTCCTGATCATGGGTTAAGCTACAGGAACATCTGTTCAGTTATTTCATCATATTGTCCACATCAGCTCTGTTTTCTCCTGCTAAGACTGTTTTGAATGGTTAAGGCACGATTTCTAGGTATGAGGACTTCTAGGATCTGGAAACAAGCTCAACAGGACACCTAGTCAAACCTTCCAGTCAACTTAAAATCTTTCCTACATCATACATATTTTTTCCTCAAGTAAAAACAGTAACAAAAATATTTCTCTTTCTTATAGTGAGGTGAAGCTAAGAGTGGCAAATATAAATCGGTAGGTGCTGGGATTTCCCAAGGTTTACCTGAATTATAAAATAGAACAAAAAACCTCCTGTGGGAATTAAAGTTCAATAAACTTACTCATGTGAGTCCCAAGAAACAGACATTTGAAAGGCTAGTAAGTAAGGACATTTACCTTGCATTTATTTACTTGAGTACCACCCTGTTTATCTTTGCAAAACCTCAAAATGTGCCAGATTCAGGTGCAGTGTTGAAAATTTTAAAGACATAGTTATTCATAATAGAGTGTTCAAATAAAGAGTATTTCATCACTGGAACAATTGTGACTTCAAATACGTGAATGCTTGATAGACTTATGATTCTGCCAACAGATAAACTCGTGGAACGCTGTGACTAAGGACAGGGTGGAATGCTTCTGGCTCTAGCTAGGCTGGTCCTTGGGCAGTCATCCATTCCAGCTTTGTGGGAGGCTGTGACCCACCTGGGTTCCACATGCCTGCTCTTAAACCTGGCTGCTGTGTCCTGCCCACAGGGCTTCAAGCTTGAACTATAAGGGGCTGGAGGAATAGCGCAGTGGTTTAAGGGCTTGCCTAGCAAGCACACAGGCCTTGGCTCGATTCCCTGGCACCACATAAGTCAGATGTGGTGACACATGCCTGTAATAACAGCACTCAGGAGGCTGAGGCAGGGGGAATGCCTTGAGTTCAAGGACAGCTTGGGGTACATAGTGAGTTCAGGACCAGCCTGAAGCACGGAGCAAGACTCTGTCTCAAAAAGAGTGAATTACACTGAGCCAAGGGTTAACTGAAATTGTAATATGCAAAGTCAGTGACTAGTAGTACTGTCAGGAAACCAACCAATTTGAACATGCTTATGTGTAGTGGAAGCTTGCTACCAATTTTAAGACAATCATTAAACTGTTAAAAGATATTTATTTATTGTTTTAAGACAGGATCTTGCTCTATAGTCCAGGCTGGTCCTGAACTCACAACAATTCTGCCTCAGCCTCCAGAATGCTGAGATTATAGGCATGTACCACCACCTTCAGCTAATTTTTATAGGGTGCTGCAGAATCAAAACTCAAGGCCTTGTTCATGCTAGACAAGCACTCTAACTGCTGAGCTATGTTCCTAGCCCAAAAGATTTTAAAAATCTGTTTGTAAAAGACTATCTTAAAAATATATAAGGTTACCCAGAAAATTAAACAAGGTGATTAAAATAAAAACAAGAATCTCATTTTGGCTGTAAGTTTATTCGATAAAAGTAAAAAAAAAGTAACATTTTTAAAGAGCTTATAAATGAAGAATAACTGTAAATCTATTTGTTAAAAAGCTTTTTCTCTGGAACAAAATCACACTGGACTTTATCATCAGTATCACTGAAACACTGGGTAAAGGCAATTATTATTTTTTTTCCTCTTACTGCCACAATAAAAAAGCCTTTAAAAATCAGGCCTTTGATGCTTATTGTAAAAACAAAAGACAAACACATAAAAGCACAAACTGGAAAGGAAAACATCACCCCAAATTCTAACTGAAGATTATCACCACTAGTCATTTGGTGACCATAACTTGTGTACACACACACACACACGCCTACCCCCACCCCACTCTCTCTCTGTCTCTCTAAATGGAATCATGAATACTGTCCTTCAGAGTGGCTTCAACTGAACGTACAAACTCAAAGTCAAATGAGTAACTGCAGTATCAGCCTCCTAATGGGCAAGGAGCTGAACAAAAGCATGGATCAAAGGATCCAAGACTTAGATTCAGACTCAGGCGGAGTTTTTGCGCATGGAACTGAAGTAGTATGACCTTGGTACTTGGTCTTTAACATGTCTAGTGAGCATTTCTCCCCCAATATCTGATGCATAATCTGAGCACCTGGCAGATTTTGAGTGTCAGTCAACCATTAAATTGCTTAATAATTTTCTAAAAGTGACCAGACTGTCACAATATGTTTTTACTGGTCATTAGTCATTTGTAAAATTTTTACCAATATTATTTACTTATATTATTAAACTGTAACATAATACTACTTATTATTACAATATTTACCTATATTATTATCCAGTCTGATGGGTCAGCATGGGAGTGAGTAAAAGAGGTGGCAGGTAAAATAAGTATTTTCTTCTGAATGGAAGTTTGAATTACAGGTACTCACAGAGCCCCTATAGTTCTCTATCCTCTTTCATGGAAGAAATTAAATTTATTTGTCACATGGCAAAGGCAAATGGCCATCTAATTCAGAAAACTTTAATAGAATCTCAGAAGAAATGATTTGGTTAACATTTATTGAGCACGTATTATGTACCAGGCACTGTGCTAAGCACTTTATATATACACTTATTCTCATAAGAAACCTATGATATAGTCCTACCAAAATTTCTGTTTTATGAATGATAAAAATAAGCTTCAGATAAGATCAGCTGCTCAGGTCTCACAGCTGAGGAACGGAGGAGCTGAGAGTCAAATCCAGGTACGTCTGAATCTAGAATCTAAACAATTATGATGCTGTGCTGAAGGAAAACTATCAGGTAGTCCCAAAAGAAAGGGCTGGTAGCTGACCCACTCGATGAGGTACAGATGGCTAATCTGCAAGCTGAATGCCAACTGACCTTGACATTCTCCCAATATGTTTTCGCTAAAAGGCAAAACTTGTTCCAAGTATCCAGCAACATAATGAAGTCATGTCACCGGAAGGTAAGGCTACGAGCATGTTTTTTCTACATTTGGACAATATTAAATCAGCTGCCCAAGATCATTCTGTTATTATTAATCATTTAACATGCCAGGACACAAATGAATATGGAGAGCACAGGAGGGCCACCTGTACCCACTTCAGTTGAGATCCAGGCAGTGCCCTCAGGCTGCTTTCATCTCTAATTTTTATCAATACTGTTTAAAAAAAAGGGATTGAAAAGGTCCAAAACTCAACAACAGCAGCAGCAGCAACAACAACGAAACCTTTGCTTATATCCTACTGGAAAAATCACTGGCTCACAATGAACCTTAGTTGTCATCTAGTCCAATTTTGTATCCTCTAAAAACCATCTCACCTAAGCAGTCCATACAGGCTACAACCAGCTTTCACCAGCATTCCCTGGCCCCGCTTACTCCCTGCAGGGGCGACCCTACCAACAAGTCATCTGGCTATTCTTCCTTTTCCTCTGGTGAAGTCTGCCTTCTGGCAACTTATCCTTTGGCCTTCATTCCGCCCTTTAAAAATAAAGTTTATACTGATGTTCTCTTCTTCCTGAAAGTGTCTATTTACATTTGGGAAATGCAGGTCTTCTCCCTCTTGGTTCTTTCCTGTAGGCTAAACATCTCAGTCACTGTCCTTGACACAGATAAAGGTGACAATGTCTCCTCAAGGTTACCTAACAGTCCGAATCATGTCTGACTAGCCCAAGGCTGCATGAGGCTCTTCCTGCTGCCGCTGAGGATCCTGACCTTCTTCACATACTCGCCTGCCCTGCTTCTCTGGGCATTTGTTTTATGTTGAATCATTCCACTAGCTTGGAGCTAATGAAAATCTCAAAATCTTTTCTCTAGTGACCTATTCTTGTTGAACCAGGTATACTCCAATCTGTGTAACTGACAAAAAAAAAATGTTCATGAAATAAATTATTTAGCTAGCTCTGATCCCATTAGTGTCAGTATGAAGTTGGTGGAAAGCCAATTTTCACTTCTTTATGGAAATCACTCTATATATTTTCTTGGGATCATCTGGTACATGCAATCCAAAAAATAATTTGTTACTTACTCATTAGCATTCAAGCTAGCTGTGGCTCTGATGATCATGTAGCAGAGTGTGAGAGCACTGAGGAGGCCAAAACTGGCAATAATAAACCATTCTTCTGTTGACAAAGGAAAGGGAGGAAATCACTCTGGGGAGAAGATTTAAGTCAAATCGATGTCAACATTTCCCTCAAATGCAACGAAGCAGACGTCAACGAAGATGTGAGCCAAGACTGGCTCAAGGAAGTGAAGCAGGAGAAGGAGATTTGCTAGAGAGCTACTAACTGGAGAAGGTTAGTGGAAGTACTGGTAAAAGCTGCAAGGGAGAAAGCATGGCCCGACCATTTCTTCCAGTGTAGGTCCTGAGGTATATGAGAAGTGTGGTCACCAAAAAGGGTGTGGAAAAAAATATAAAACTGCACATGGACATAGGTATCTTCATTTAGTATAATTCAAATAGCAGTATAGTAACCACAGTTGTAACCATCTTTCAAGCTTCATTTTGTCATTTCTGTATGGCAGTACCACTTATTCTTAGGGAAAGGTTCAGAAATATGAAGCAGTGGCTCTCAAAGTTCTTGTGGTGATTCCAAGCAATCTGCAAGCTGGCCTTCCATGAGATACATGTCTACATTCTTCCCTCTCATGCATGGGTTGACGTGGGATATTCATAGTAGAAGGACATCTCATGGGTGTGTGAAGAAAGTAAGCACAACCCTTCAGGACCCTACTGCTCATAGGCAATACTAGTTGTTCTGGTTTGGAGAGCAGTAGGAAGGAGAGGTGACTGAAAACGTATTGGCACACTCAAGAGCTGGAAATCTCTGTACACAGAGCATCAAGACTATTTAGCTGGTATCTCTCTTTCTTCAACCAGAAAGTTACCATTTTCCCTTTAGTATCTCAGATCCTTTCATTATCAAGATAACATTAAAAAACAACCTGAGAATTTCAGAAACAACCTGACTTCCTAAAAAGTCTTAAAAGTGCACATTAAATAGGCTGGTATAACAAGTATTACTCAGTAAAGTTAACTTTATATCTGTAATGAGGCACGGAAGAAATATTTACACTTGGAATGCTCAATGTCTATATGCAAAAATCATATATGTTATGGGTGGGTTTTTTCCTTCTTTTGTGTGTGTGTGTGTGTGGGGGAGGGACAGTACTGGGGATTGAACCAGACTGCTCTATCGCTGGCATCCCCAGCACGTCTGAGCTATACAGGATCTTGCTATCTGAACTGGTGGGCTTTGCTTGATTTTTGCCATCCTGCTTCAGCAGGTGTGCCCTATTGTGCCAGGTATGTAGGTATTTCTTAATCCATGTTTCACAAATCCTAAAACTGCATGCAAAACTGAGTGCACTAGGCATTTTTGTTAAAAAGGAATTGTACTTTCATTAGCTTTTAAAGATGGTAACCTTTAAAAGGTTAAGAACTGCTCTTCAAAATTCTAGGACACTGTTTTGTTCTACAAGTGTATCTCTATTCTCAATAGTTTGTATTGTCAAAATATTTAGGAAACTCTTGTAGTACTTCTTTTTTGGAGACAGGGTCTCACTCTGTAGTCCAGGCTGGCCCTGAACTCCAGCCAATCCTCCAGCCTCAGCCTCCCAAGTGCTGGGATTGCGGGAGTGCCCCACCAAGCCCAGCTTCTCCTAGTATTTTGGATCAAGCCTACAGCCTTCATACTCAGCTATATTTACAGCACACTGTTTACATTTAGATAGGGTCTCATTAAGTTGCTAAGCTGCCCAGGCTAGACTTAAATTTGTGACTCTCCTGCTTTAGCTTCCCAAAGTACTGGGATTACAGGCCTGCGCCACAGGGCCTGGCTAATCTTTCCTTAAATGACTGCAGCCACTGCCTCATCACTACATTTTTTTTCTTAAATTCCCACTAGATTGAAGCTTTTTACTTAAGTCAAAATTAACATTCAAGAATCCATATAAAATTCACCATTTTAATCTGTATATATTTTAAGAAAAATGTGTATTGGCATTTGAAAAAAATCAACATGTGAATGGCTAGCAGTATCAAGGACATTACTCTTTTTTTCTTCTTGGAGACATTTTCTCTTTAATTGCAGCACATGGGAACGACTTCAGGTCTCACATGTATCAGATGCCTTAAACATGCACACTACCACTGAGCTCCACCACCAGCCCATCTTCTTAGATACTTTTACACATGACAAGGAGACTACCCCTTAGAACTTCAACCATATCTGTATTTAAGAATTCCGAATACATACATATGCTTATGTCTTTGTGTGCGTCTGTCATTTCACCTATAAAAACTAGCATTCAAAGGAAGTGAATGATCACAGTAATACTCAAGAGACTCAGGCCTATTTTAGCAGCAATCAATGCAGCTGTGGCCTTGGCCACCTGGGTCCTCTCACTGCTGATTTAGCACAGTGCCTTGAACACAGCAGTGCTGGCTGAAGGTACTGCAGTTGCTATGGTGCTACAGGGCTTTGGAGGGAAAAGCAGAGGTAGCTTGGGTCTACATTAATCATGTAAATTTTATGTATTGGCATGTGTGGAAATTCTGCTAAAGGTGATTACCCTGGTACATGAAGAAGTAGTATTTCTTTATCATCAAAAATGTAAGATTTTGATAGGACACTTCTACATAAACACAACAAGGTCTGTTCTTAATGTGGTAGTAGGTGCTCAATAAATGTATGATCAATGAAGGACTTAAAAACTCATTAATAAACAACCTTTGTCTCTTTTATTACTATTAGGATTCATTTTTACAAATCTTGCTCATAAAACCTAAAGGCCAAAGTAGGAAAACTGGTAAGTGCTGCTAAAACAAATCATTGAAAATAGTAAGAAATGAGACAAGCTAGATTAAATAATAATTTTACTAATAACTGAATGAAGGCTCTTGAAGTTCAAACAACAGACAAAACATGGGAAACTGATTTATTTTCTAATAATAATCTCTGGTTGGTTAAACATATACTCCAACTGAAGAGAACATGAGCCCTGATACGTAAAGCAAAACAATTCTATACAGCTGTTATTCCCCATTTTACTAACTCCCAGTGGTACGCGAGTCCCATCAGTTTCAGGGCCTGAAGCTCTAGGCAAGCAATAGCGAAAAATGGAAAAGGCAGCACCAGAGTGGCAAGAGATGGATGAAAGGCTGTTAGATGGAAAGTGCACATAAAGAATGGAGTTGGAGGAAAGAGCTGGCTTGTTACAGGTGAATGCCTACAACGCCCATACACACGCCGACGGCCCACTCACACCAGGCACAGGCATTGCCCGCAAAACACTCTGTGCATTGTTCTTGTGCTTATCAACAATTCAACAACCAACATGTTCAGAACTAGCTCAGGCCATTTTTAAAGGCAGACTAGACTACCCTTGGCTTTTCTCCTGCCTCTGTACAATTATGCCGCAGAATTAAGTGCCAAGAGAACACACTTCCAGAAAAAGTATAAAATAAAGCAAGCAACAACAGGCCATCTCAATTGCTCCTAATGCTACAAATTTTTAGGTTCAAAAGTCTAAGTTGGCTTTTTACTATGTTGTCCGCAGCGTGGGAGATAGCACCAGTGCTCAGCTATGCACTATGCCTGTGCTGCCCCTGCCGACAGCCAACACCAAGGCCGATGCCTTTCTCCTTTACATCCACTGCAACACAATGATTTCAAAACACATTTATAAAAGTTACTAAGACAAACTTCTCAATATATATTCATCAAACACAGTTCTTATTAATTATAAACCAATACATCAGCTCCTTATTAGAAAGGGAAGTTTTGTTATTCCAAACACCTGTTTTGACCGGACACGACTTTCTCACTTACAAAGTTGCTGGCCCAGGTGGCCTCAACTTCCTCTTGATAGTTAACCACATACCCAACAAAAGTAGTAACATTGCCCAGTGCCTGGGCAGAGGGTTCCCACTTACTTGTTACTGCAATGTTGATTTCTCCTGCTCTAGGAGTGAGCTCCCCATCCTGAGGAAGAGGTGATATCCCCGAAGTTCTCAGGGGCTCTAGGCCAAGGGCGTTGTCGCTGGCAAGGTCTCCGAGGGCTGACCTTCGGTTAACTGCTTGGGTTCTGGTGAGCCTTTCCATATCAAATGCTACGTTATCTGTACATGGCAGGTTTGGCTGCAAAATATTTCCACATCAAAAGAACTGTAAGAACAAGAAGGTCTTTCATAAACTCTTGTTATTTGACACTACTGCAAGGATTTCAGTTTTTCCACACAATTTCTTCTCATTTCCCTGCCCATCTATTGTTTCACTTCTAATCTAAGAGGTTTTCTTCAAAAGGACTAGCTGATCTTCAAAAAAAAAAAAAAAAAACCAGTACAAAAGAGAACCAAAACCTGCTACAGAACTGCAAAACTGCCCATGCATCTTTGCAAAGAAACGACAACCTGTTGTGAGCCTGGCTCACAGCGGAGGGAGGCAGAATCATCATAAAATCTGCAGACATTCATCTGAAAAAAACAATAAACTGTATTACTTTGGTCGATGTTAAATGTTAATGTTGAGGGACACAGGTAACATAAATATCCTTTTCATCCTAACTTCTCTGAAATGCCCTATTTATATGGTACTCAACTTTTTAATACTTTCCATCTTCAGATACAAATGAAACACAAAAAATAGAAATCAAAGTTCAAAAGACCTTTAAACTGTTAAAAAAAAATGACCTCTTTCAAAACCTAAGCTCCTGGGGCTGGAGGAATGGCTCAGTGGCTAAGGCGCTAAGACAAGGGCTAAGTACCCGAATTCGATTCCCCAGTACCACATAAGCCAGGCGTGGTGGCACACATCCGTAATCCCAGCACTTGGGAGGCTGAGGCAGGAGGACTGCCATTAAATCCAAGGCCAGCCTGGGCTCCATAGTGAGTTCAGAACCAGCCTGGGCTGCAGAGACCCTGTCTCAAAAAAAAAAAAAAAAAAAAAAAAAAAAAAAAAAAAAAAAAAAAAAAAAAAAAAAAAAAAAAAAAAAAAAAAAAAAAAAAAAAAAAAAAAAAAAAAAAAAAAAAAGAAAAAAGAAAAAGAAAAAGAAAGAAAGAAAGAAAAGAAAAAAAAGAAAAAAAAGAAAAGAAAAAAAGAAAAAAAAGAGAGATGGAAACACCACAACCCTATGGTCCTAATCCTGAAGGAGAGGTATGTATGTATATCTATCTATCTATCTATCTATCTATCTATCTATCTATCTATCTATCTACCTTCCTTCCTACCTACCTACCTACCTACCTACCTACCTACCTACCTACCTACCTAATCTATCTAACTATACACTTACATACATAACTGCTGGGGCCAAAATCTACCAACTAAACAGTGCATATAAAAGTTTTCTGAATTAACAATGTATTTGGTTTCCCTAGCAACCTCCAGGTCCTTTTGCTTCTAGCTGACAGCACTGGGAAAGATGGCTGAGAAAAGTTTACCCAGAAAGAAATGATAACTGGACCTGATGGGGGTGGGGAGGATAATTTTGATCACTCAATGCTCTACTTTTAAAAAGTCACAGCACAGCATAAAATTGATGCTTATAAATAAGGACATTGGTTATGAATTTATTGTGTTTACAGAATCACTACAGCTTGTAATACATTTTCGGATTCTCACTGAAGACAGGGAAAGTATTAGCACTTGAAAGAGCAGGCAGGTGGGCACTGATGAAGTGTAAAAGAATATATCATATTCCAGGTAACATGAGAGACACTATGTTAAACCAGTTTCCCTCTACCTACCACTGAGCCATGTGGCAATGCTGGGAGACTTTCTTGTTAAAAAGCCAGATTCTCAGTATGTTTCTCAAGCTGATCTCAAACCCCTGGGCTCAAGCAATGCTCAGGTCTCATCCTCCTGAGCAGCTTGGATCCCAGGCATGTGTCAATGTACCTGGCTTTCAGGAGACTTTTGACTTCCGTAGCTGGGGTATCATGCTCCTGGCACTTGGCAGTAGAGGCTAGGGATGCTAATATAGTCTATGATGCACAGGTTAGTCCCGAAAGAAGAAATGATCTAGTCCAAAGTATCAGTAATGCCAAGATTAAGTACTTTCTGGGTTAATTTACATCATTAATGACATGACCTCTGAGCACAGAAACAAATAGGGCATTACTCCCTAAGTATACTGTAGGCAATCTAGAGTTTGACAGTATATTTAAAATAGGACTACTCAGATTTTACTTGAGTTGCAAAACTAAAATTAAGAGTCCATCTGTTGGACCAAACTTAGCCTTTTTTTTGCACATCCTTTTTTGAGGTCATAAAGTATTTTATTTTTCTAAAAAGTTTAAGTCTGGACACAGACTTCTCTGAAGCAAGAAAAGCAGTGTCTAAAGTTCCCACTCAGTGTTGATCTGGGACTTGTCAGAGGTGACCTGTATGTAGCACGTCTGGCTGATACCCAGATCAGGCTGCTCAAGGTTCTGCAAGGGCTTTGGTCACCTCCTGCCTCCACTGCTTACAACTCACCAACACCTGAGACTAAGACAAACTTAGAGGAAGGAGCATAAGCAATGAGATAATTTTATATTACGCTATAGGCAGAAAGACTATTACTGGACCAAAGCTGGAGTCTATTACACATCTGCTTCCTTCCTTGGTGGTGCTGGGTGGAACCCAGAGGCTTGTCCATGCCAGGCACGCTCCTGTCACCAAGTCACACTACACACGAGCAGCAGCAACACAGGAAACATACCACAATTCCCAGGGCCTTCAATATATTAAGTTTGCACATAGGACAGGTACAATGTTCACTAAGCCAGGGATCCACGCAGGATTTGTGGAAAACATGCCTATAAAATAATGGAAAATTATATAATAAATTATACATGAAAAAGCTATAGGTCAAAATAGAGAATTTTTAGTCTGGTTTTCTTCATTTTACAACTTACTTGGAAGTTCCAAGAGGCAAATATTCGGGGAAGGGGGGACACTTAAATAGAACTTGCAGAAAACTTCCTGAGCCCAAACTCATGTCAATAGTAGTATAATGAAACTGGTAAGTGAAAATTGGTCATCTGGACTTTATTTTTGTAGTGCTGGGGCTGGAACCCAAGGCCTTACTCATATTAGGGAAGCACTCTACTAGTAAGCTACAAGTCTGTGCAGCCTTTTTTTTTTTTTTTTTTAAATTAAGAGTCAGGCTCTCACTGTGTTGCCCAGACTGGTTCCATGCACATAGGCTCCTGCCTCAGTCTTTTGAGCAACTGGGACTAGAGATGTGTGCCTAGCTTAGATTTTTTATTTTACCAGAACTCCAGAGAAAAGAATTGAGAGAAAAAAAAACCTTGAGAAAACTTATGACATTTTTTAAGAATAAGGAATACCTTCTATAGTTATTATATTAGAACAAATAATGCCTTCTATATTAATTTTCTGTAAGTTTTCTATACGAGCTTATTAAAATGGAGCTTCAAAAAGATATAAAGGGTTAAATCAAAGGAGTCTTTATAATTATTTTCACAGAACCCAAGCTATATTTAAAAAGTCACAAAGCAGCTGGAGCTGTTTTAAGGGGCAAAGTCTGCCTAACAATCAAACAATGACAGTTTTTGGCTGTAACGTTAATGGGGGGTCTCTGGGGGGCAGTTTCTTGTATTTAGGAGAACAGAAATCATGTCCTATGGCCGGCTGTCAAGCAAATAGGAGTCTGCATTCTTAGCAAAGGAACTTGTGCTCTTTGGGAGGCAGGAAGGACTGAAGGAGCTAAGACGAAGCGTCTGCATGAGGGCTCCAACCAAGCCTGATGGACCATCAAGCCCTGGGCTAATTGGGAGGGTGGACACCAACACACCTGTGGAAGAAACACTACTCTTTGGAAGGAATGACATTTGAAGATACGGACTTAGATCTTGGCATGCTGATTGCTAATTTATAACTCAATGTTCTGACCAATGGCTGAAAATGCAGTTTTGATTTTTAAAAAGTAAAACAAAAACCCCATACTTTAAGGAATAAGAATAATGATTGATCTTGAAGTCTTGAATTTATCAGTCTGGCCTGAAACTTGCAGATGTCATATCTACCCAGAACCTCAATATCCCTGAAGGCTTCTATACCTTAAGATTTTTGCTAAATGACCAAGAAGCCAACAAACTAGAGTTAAAACCTAAAATCATCTAGTGTATGTGAGGTGTTCTGTGCACTATTGTTACTGGCATCCATGTACGAGAGTGCTCCAGAGCAAGGTGACAGGTTCCATTCTGCAGAGTATTACTTTTCAGTAGCAGCCACCTGTGCCATGGTTGACTATGGTTGAGCATAGACTAGAACAGATTTCATCTTGTCTTCTGAGGGACAGAGACCCTTGCAGATTGGGTGTACATTACAGAACCAGTCCTTAGAAAGTCACAATGGTGCACCTGCTTGCTATCCTGCGTGCATTCTGGTGTGGGATGCTGCTGGTTAATCTTAAGAACTAAAATGGTACTGTGCTCATGCGTACTCCCTGCAGCTGAGTGGGTGAGAGCGCTGTCTACCTAGCTGCTCCTTTAACCTTGAGTGCATACACACTTTTCTTGGGTAACTGTTGCATTTTAGGTTTGTTAATCTGGAAGAAACTAGCACCTTGATATGTGTTTAAAGATTTCAATAATAAGAACACCCATGAGAGGAGGAAAGGGATGGGCACCTACAGAGCTGAATGGTGCACCGGGAGGAGAAGCCACCTGCACGGAGGAAGGGGAAATGTTGAAGGGACAAGTACATCAGAGTTTTAACAAAAGTCTTATTTCTATTAAGAAATACTTTGGGATACAGGACATGAAATGTATAGAACATGAATGAAACAAAACCAGTTAATACTGAAGTGCAGCACCCTCCCTCTTTCCTACTTCCCATTCAGGTCATAAACTAAAAAGGTCAGAAAAACGGTGGGGCTGGGGCAATTGAGAATTCTACACTGAAGGCGAGTTTTTTCACAGTTCTTCAACCTCTTGGTGCCGTGTTAAGAACTGGCAAATATAAAAGGGTCCAAGAATGTTAAAGGTCAGAGACAAGAACTCTTTTCCTTAGTCAAGAATGGCAGTGGACTCTACAGATACAGGCTCTCCCCTTGGAATGTGGGATGCTCACAGCAACTTCCTGGACAGCCAGCACCCTTTGGCTCCTCAGTTGGCACCTTAAACACATATTTATGCAAGCTGGGACACTCTGGCTCTGAGAGGGTATTTTTACCTACTAAGATTTTGTGGTTAACCGTTAAGGGACTGCTTTTCAATTTCTAAGTCATGCTGGCTAACAACCAAAGGATGAGCAACTGTAATCAACTAACACAAGCAGGAGGTCCCCAAAGCAATGCCAAGTGCCATCTGTCCACAACAAATCAGTGTGACAGAGGATGAAAAACAAAGGTCATGCAACAAAAGCCAGCGATGAGAGGCTTGATACCTATAGATAGAAAAACTCAGTTCAGTCTCCTGGTAGGTTTGTTCAAGGTGAAGAACAGACAAAAGGCACCTGCTGGAGATGAAGGAGAGCAGTAAGTGCAGATCCTGCCAATGGCTGGCTGTGAAGGGAAAAGACTATAGGCTGGTGTATAAAGTGTAATGGGTTTGATGGTTTTAAAAACTTGAATAGGAAAAGCTTGAGCATGACTAAATACTGATGAGCAGAGGCAAAACTACAGAACAGGAGGGAACAGACAGACAGAACAACAAGGTCCCTGAGGAAAGGGCAGCGCAGGGAGGCAGAGGCCCAGGGACAAAGAGCGGCTCAGACCGCAGCAGAATAAAGAGGCTTGGAGGGGACCCTACGGGGGAGGGGAAGAGATACTGTGAAGATACCTGAGAGCATTCACTGGAAGTAACGATGACTGGAGATTAGGGGTAAAGAAGAATATCTGTATGTCAGAATCCTTTAGGTAAGTGGTTCTCATTTAGAGATACTTTCGGTTGTTGCAACTACATGGTGTGCGCGCTTTTGGTATCTAGTAGAGGCTGAGGATACTGATAAATATCTTGGGATGCACAGGATAGTTTCCCCAACTCCTGCCCTCCAAAACAATGATTTGATCCCAAATATCTACAGTGCCAAGATAAGAAACTCTGCTACAGGACAAAGGTTGACATAAATGTCGTTCAATGTCCGAAGTTTATTTTTACAGCATTTGAGGTGAAATGTTTTGCTGAGCAAGTTGAGTGATACAGTTTAGAGAAAGCTGTGACTTGCTGAGACCTGACATATAAGAGTAACAAGAGAGCAGCTTGCTCTGAAGCACTATGGAGAACTCTGACCTGGGGCGGCAAGTACACTTCGGACCAAGATAGCTGTGGGAACAGAGCATAACTAGGGATGCAAAGACAGTCTGCTAAGTCTGCTGACTGGTTCTGAGCTGGGCATGGTGGCACGCAACTTGTAATCCCAGCACTCTAAAAGGGTAAGGATCACAAGTTCTAGCCCAATCTGGGCAATTTAGCAAGACCTGTCCCAAAATACGACAAAACAGATCTGGGACATAGCTCAGCACCCAGGTCCTGGGTTCAATATCCTATTAAGGGGGATCGAAAAGAGGGGTTGACCACAAACCTGAATGTTGAGAGCCAGCTCTTTTGGTTCAGGCACAGAAACAGCTAAGGCTATGGTCCAAGGTATGGACCTCACTGAGGGAGTGCAACCTTGCAGTATAAGAATCACTCAGAAATTTATTAAATATGCTGGGACTCCAGTGGGGTTCAATAGCTCCCACTGATCCTGAGACACAGTCAGACTTGGAGAGATCAGGATTACACAGAGAGAAAATAGGGAATTCAGAAGGAGCCTCTGGAAAAGACAAGGCTTTAGGGATAAACAGAGAACAAAAACCTTCCAGAATCTATTATAGGCTGAGACGCCCCAGGGGAAGCCGCTCTCATTTTAGGAATAAGCATGACCAGCCCTCTTGGTTCATTGCAGATACTTCCAAGGCACCCTAGCTAAAAGTAGGAGACAGAGGACTTGAGGAAGCTTGGTCTTCCTGCTCACAACAGCGAATGCTGATATGATGCAGCTTGTTGATCCTCTTCCTCATTCATATTTATATTTGTGTTTCCTTTAAGATTCACTTTTTAAGATTGTAAATGAACACAAATGATGAAAAAAATGATAATTACATAACTTAATTTTTTTACAGGAAAGCTTCCATTTAGTTTGATAGATTTTCTTTTACACATGAACTAGAATGACTTGATGTCTAGAATTTTGGGTTTCTGTTCCAGATAAAGAATTCTTAAGTCCTATATTTTTCTTTAGACACCGAAGTTATCAGAGACACTCCTTCTGGAGGGAGGTCTGTGGTCTTATGTAAGGAGGGCTTGCATTTGAGGCTGGAGGAATGGCACAGCAGTTAAAGCACTTGCCATGCAAGTACAAGGCCCTGGGTTCAATTCCCTAAAACCACATAAAAAGCTGGGTGCAGTGGCACACACTTGTAATTCCAGGACTCCGGAGGCTGTGGCAGGCGGATTGTCCTGAGTCCAAGGCCAGCCTGGTCTACAAGACCGTGTCTCAAAAAAAAAAAAAAAAAAAGAAAGAAAAATAAAAGAAAGAAAGAAAAAATGGAGGGCCTATATTAAAGGTCCAATGACCTTTCTATTGGTTCTGCCATTTCTGAACTATGTGAACCTGGGGTCCACGACTGGCTTCACTGTCCATCTATATACAATGGGAATGTGGTTTGGGTGTTCTTCATGGGCCCAATATATCTAAAGGCGTGGGGTCCCAAGGGCAGCATTGCTGGCAGGTAGAGGAATTTCTGGGGAATGCAGCCTCATGGGAGGTCCTGAGGCCACTGGCAGTATGAAGCATTTCCTGCAGACCACTTTGGTCATTCTCACAAGAGGGTTGTTGGAAAAGAAGCAAAACTGGGCTGCCTGCCTCTTCCTGCTCCTGTTCCAGGACTGACTACTTGTTCCTTTGGGCTCCTACTATGGCGTGCCACCATCTGAAGCCCTCACCAGGGGTCAAACGAATAGGGCTCTGCTTGACCTTGGGGTGTGAGCCTCCCACACTGTGATCTAAACAAATCTACTTCTCATCTTAATACAAATAGGAGAGAAATACCCTCTGTGACTTACTGGGGGACTGCAGGAGATAATGCATGCATGTGGCTGGAGCCATGTTCTGACCTCAGTGGTCTTCTCTATCAGCTGAGCAGCAGGAAGACTTAATCAAAGTCTCCGTAAGTGCAGTCCCCAGCCCGGTGGCACTGTAAAGTCTCCCTGCAGGACCTAATGATGAACTCTGAGGATGGAGAGGAACTGCAGGCTGGCTTTGAAATCCAGTTAGAATAAAAATTCCTAAGCTACACACATCTGGAGCTTGTATCATATGTGTTTCTCATAACATGTGCACCGAGTGCTTCTGAGGCAGCACTGTTTAAGAGTGACTGTAATCTTCCAGTGGCTGCTGTGAGCAAATGCAGCAGCCATGGCTTACCACAATGGCCAGTGGCTGGGGGCTCTTGGAAGCAAGTGAACATCTGCTCCAAAATAAGGACATATAAACAGACTCACACCATTCTTTTCAAACAAAGAAAGCTGACATACTTGCAGGGGAGAATCCGAACAACATCATTCTGCTTATAGCTCTCTATGCAGACTGCACAATGATCAAAGTCTGGGTCTGTCTCCTGAAATAAAGAGCACAGGAGCAAAGTCACATGGTTGGCCTATACAAACGGAGGACACAAGTTGGCCAATGATGTTCCTAGGGCAACTAAGGTAAGTAAAGCAAGTAGCTAGAAAGTCAAAGTTACTAAAATGACCTAATAAGTTTTTATTTGTGTAACTATACTGACCCAAATTACATATATCTAAGCCAACCTACTTTGTCTTGAATTTGTGTCATACTAGTCAATGCTAATTCTTCTTGAAAAGTCTGAGAAAAAGCCAGTTTAAATTGTTTTTCAATATGCAAACTAGCTATCACTTGGATCACCATCATGTTCCATCTCCACTTCCACTGCATTACTGGTTTGTCTGAATAGACTTCTTTGCTGTATCTGGTCCTCTTCCAGAGGCTTCCTTAAATCACCTCCCTAGGAACAGCTACAAAGAGTGGCAGTTCCCTAGGAGGCTGCTGTCTAGAGGCCTGCATGGGTATGGGGGTATGGATTTGGTCACACATAGAGATGGTGACTGGCTCAACCCAATGCCTGGTCTTTTTAACAAGAGTCAGGAAAAAATTAGCCAAGTGTTCGGTCACAAGTTAGTTCTTTCCTCAGGGCTCAGGGAGGTTCCAAGAGAGCTGGAGCATGCCAACGATCTGAGCCTTGACAGGTGACACCATTTGCTATGTCACTGCTACTAGGACTAAGACCCAATGGGAGACCTCCTGGTAGGTCTAGGAGGTGGCAAATGAAAGTGTGTTGGCTTTAATAATTGAATTATTTTGTGCTAGCCTGGGAGGGATAGGAAGCTAGGTAATTTATACCAGCTCCAGGGAAGTTCCAATTAATGGCAGCTGAAGGGCAAAGAAGCATTTATCCTGGTTACCATTTATCTGACGAGAAGTGCAGCTACTCTGATGCTGCTTGTATTTCCTGCAAGTGACCTTTTCTTTTTTTTCCCTTAGAGTACTAAGAAATGAGAATGTCTTCACCTCTGGAACTGTGTCAGAGCAACTGCAAATGGTGGCATCAAGGGAATGGGAGTAAAACTGGAAGGGTACAAGACAGTAGGAAAATTTAGGATGATGGAGAAGCATTTGAAATTATCCTCTCAGAACTCTTTGCTAAAAGGTACCCAATGGGTATGGACCAGGAGGCAGATTCTGTTTTATGCTTGTAGAGATCCACATTTTTCCACTGTAACAACTCTGAATATACTGAATGAAGGGTCTAGCACGAAGGTGTTACTTTGTGCTTACAGGAAAACACAGCTCTAGCATAACTTGAGCTCTAACTGGGGAATTCCGGTTAAAGGTCTCATCCAACTGCCCCTCAGCCTTGGTTCCCCCTAAGCAGCAGGCCCAGCTTTGACAAGGTGTGCTGCTCTTCTCTCTGCCTAGTCCACTGTGAAGAGAATACCTGTTAACTGAATCACCCTAGAAATGCAGAATTTCAATTCTTTTGACTGGTAACAGAACCCAAACAGATGCAAAGTCTTAAGAAACAAGAAGAAAGCACACATCTATTTATTTAAGTATATGCTGTCCACTTAGAATTCTTGGAAGATGTACAGAGTTTAGTGAAGAAAGCTGAAGAAAAAGTCTTTTCTAAGCAGTCTCATGATACTACTAATGGCAAGTGAATTTAAAGTCCAAGAGAGCTGGAGGGCTAGCTGAAGGGTTCCACACAACAAGCAAAGCAAGAACAAGACTGCAAAGAAAAGACAGCTGAAAGTGATTTCACTACTGTACCTTATCGCCCTTTTTTACTGTCCTGGTTGTTAATTTACTGATGGCTTTCTTGGCTGCATCTCCAAGACGACGCTATGAAAAAGGCAAATAAAAGATGGTAAATGTTCAAATCTCAGAACGATGGTATTCATTTTTAAATAATTAGAGATATAAATTCTTTATCATTTTATATCACTCTCTACATCACATCATATGAGATTAAAAAAGAGAAAATCTGGCAGCTGTACCATTTACCCAACATGTTTGCTGAATAAAAAAGTAGATACAATGAAAAGACCAGGTATCATCATCTCTTTTGCATTTTATTTATTAAACAATGAACACAATCTACTCCTACAGCTGTGCTCTAGCAAAATAAAACTCCATGTTCCCCGAAACTCTTATCCCAGGGCTAAGGAGGAAAGAAAGTGCAGGCATGGGCTCTGCCTCTGGATCTGTTACTGCTATGTACTATACCCTGAGGAAGGTATACTTATCATTCCAGGGTAGACTTTGAGAGTTCATTCCAGGGTAGACTTTGAGAGACTTAGCTCAGATAATCCCTACACGGGATTCATCCAACATTTTGCCAGACACTGCCCTATTGCTCTACTAACAATCCACAGGAGAAAAAGCCCCCAGGCCCTCTCTTTTGAGACAGAGTCTCACTCTGTAGCCTAGGCTGGCCTCAAACTCACAGCAATTCCCTTGCTGAAGCCTCCCAAGTGTCAGGATTGTATATGTGCACCATCGTACCCAGTTTATATGGTCCTGGGGAATCAAAAACAGGGCCTTGTGCTTACTAGAGAAGCACTTTAAACACACTGAGCTATGCCCAGTGGTTATCTGAGAAACAATCTGCAAGATTCAGTGTCATGTCGGGGCAGGGGGGCAGAGCAGAGGAGGGTCACCACGACAGCAGAAACTATGCCACAGTCAAGAGCCGGGCAACTGGGCAGGATGGAGTCTGATAAGAGCAGAGAATTAGCAAGGGGGATTTTGAACAAAGAAATAGTCTAATAAAGGCAAACAGGCTTTGTGAAGCAAAGGAATGTGAAAGAAAGTCAACTTAATTATAGTAAGCATTTCTTTTATTGTTCAAATCAGAGTGTTCTGAGTCACAGTTCACACTGGGATGACAGGCACAAAGTTTATTCCAGGACAAGGGAGTAGATGGTCATTTTTTTCTTTTTTTGAGACAGGATTTCACTGTATAGTCCAGGTTGGCCCTGAACTCACTATGTAGATCAGGCTGGCCTTGACCTCACAGTAATTCTCCTGCCTCAGCTTCCTGAGTGTTGTTGGAATTACAGGCACGACCCACCATGTTCAGCTAAATGGCCAGTCTATATGTAATTAGATCCTAAACTTTAAGTAGAGGCAAGTGCTGAAGCAATAAGGTGGGGACTTAAAAAAGGAGACATCAGACTTCATGATAAAGAAAAAAAAATTCAAAAATAGGAAAGTGATAGCAGACATTTAAAAATACACAAAAAAGAGCAATATACAACCACATAGTTTCTATCCCACAGCTTCAAGGATCAGTATTTTATATACATTTTTTTCATCTTCTTCCCTCTTGTTTTAGAGAATTTAAAAACTTGTCACAATAACGTAATTTCATCTATTCATTAGAAATATCTAACATACAAAGGTTTTTGTTTGATGCTACAGTCCTACCTAACACAGCAATAATTAATCAGTATTTATCTTTTATTAAGACCATAATTCTGTTTACAGATTCAAAAAAAAATTTTAATACGGGGGATCAAACCCAGGACTTCACTCAGAGCTACGTTCCCTAGCCCTTTTAAAAATATTTTGAGACCAGATCTCACCAGGTTGCTAAGATGCCCAGGCTAGGTGCTTGAACTCAAGGTCCTCCTGGTCCAGCCTCCCAAAGTACTGGGATTACAGGTATATGCCACCATGCCAGGATACAGACTATCTTTTGATAGCTGCCTTCTTTGAATCAGAATATCAAACACTGTCATTTGGATTCTATGTCTCTCAAACTTCTTTTAATCTATTGTTCTTTTTCTTAACAGACTTATGAATATATAACTGTCTTCTAAACTACATATCTTATGGGCATACTTTGGCATACATTTAAAATTACACTTTGAAATTCCACAAAACTGGAATCTATACTTTTGTTTTCTTGCAGTGCTCTAAGGGTATTTTTAAAAATTTTATATATTTGTGTTTTCATTTCATTCATTTCAAATGGTTTTCTAATTTTCCTTTTGATTTTATTCTTTATCCCATAGGTTATTTATAAGTCAATTTCCAAATATTTGGAAAAGCTGTTTGTTACTGACTTCTTAATTTTAAGTGGTTACAGAAGATACTTTATGTGAATCTGAATCTTTTTGAATTTACTGAAATTTGTTTTTATGGAGGAGAATGCAATTCAAGAGAATGTATATTCTGCTTCGGCTGGATGAAGTATTCTATAAATGTCAATCAGGGCAAATTAATTGATGATGTTGTTCAAATCATACTTGCACTGACTTTCTACCTACTTATTTTTCCAGAGATTGAGGGAGAAGTACTGAAATCTGACTACAATTGTGGACTTCTCACTGCAGTACTACCAACTTTCACTTTGTCTTTGAGCCACTGTTATTAAGATGCATAAATATTTAGGACTAGAGTGTCCTCTTGATGAGGTGGGAATTTTATTAAGAAATATTATCTCTGGCGATCACTTTGCTTTGAAGTCTAGTCTATTAATGTAGTTATATCCACTTAATTTTAATGTGTGTTAACATAATATAGATTTCTTTTCATACTTTTAATCTACTTAAATATATTTACTTATATAGTTTTTTCTTTTTCTGTGCTGGGAATGGGACACCTGGGACCTCAAACATCAGGCAAGCATTCTACCACTGAGTTACATTCCCAGTTTTCATAGAATCTCTTAATCTCTATTTTCAATGGGGGATTTAAGTCCTATACTGACTTCGATGTGACTACTAGTATGGTTAGTCTATCTTCTTAGTATATGTCTTCTATTCTATTTATTTTTCCTTCTTTCCTTTTTTTGGGTTGAAAAAAATTTTTTTTTTCTAAAGACAAAGTCTCGCCCTGAAGTCCAGGTTGGTTCTGAACTCACTGTGTAGCCCAGGCTGGCTCTGAACTACCATACCCAGCTAATCTTTATGTGGTGCTGGAGATTTGAACCCAGGGCCTTGTGCATGCTAGGCAGGTGCTTTAATCATTTAGCCATGCCCGTAGCCTGACTGGAGAATTTTTAATGATTGTAGTTTTTTCCTTGGTTGGCCACACATTAACTTGCTATTTTAGTGTCTCTAGGGTTAACATATACACCTCTAATGACAGTTGAACTCTGAGCAACTGTACTACCTTGTATAGTACAAGGTCCTTATACAGTATACTTTTATTTAGCTTCTGGTCTTTGTGCTACTTCGTCACCCATCTGCCTATGCATATTCTAGAAACTCTGTCATGCATTGTTATTGTACTTCATATTATCATATCATTTTTGTGACAGGTTCTTGCTACATGGCCTTCAAATTTACAATTCTCCTGCTTCCGGTGGAATTACAGGATGTGCTACCATGCCTAGCTTCACATTATCTTTCTAGAATGTAAGTCTAACTGCAGCAAAACATACATAAAATTGCTATCTTAACTATTTAGACAAGACAGTTTAGCCAGTTAAGTGTATCTATTGTTGTGCGTCCAACCTCTAAAAGCCTGAACTGAAACACCACATTCATTAAACAGCTACTCTCCATTTCTTCATCAAACCCCTGGAAGACACCATTCTACTTTCGGTCTCCATAATTATGACTCTTCCATTTACTGCACATACAAGATGAATTGTAACAGTACTGTGGGTGTATTTTACTTTATGTAAGATCTTCAAGAGTGATCCTCCTCTTTGCGGCCTGTTAGAGTAGCCTTTCTTTTAGAAGGCTGAAAAATATTCCACTGTATGTATTCTGAGTAATACTCCTTTGTATCTACTCACAGTCCATTTATCTGCAGATGGATTCTTGGGTTGCTCCTGCCTTTTGGCTACTATGAATTACGCTGCTACGCACATGGGTATATAGTATCTTTGAGTCTCTATTTTCAGTTTTTCCAAATAGGAACCTAGAATGGAATAACTGGGTCATATTAAAATTAGTATGTTTAATACCTGAGAGACTGTTACCCCAGTTCCCCCAATGGATGCATCATTTTATGTATCTGCTGTTAAAGCACAGGTTTAATTCACTCATTGTCATGTCAACAGCTACTATTTTAACAAATGACCCACCCTAGTAGGTGTGGAGTAGTAACTTACTGTAGTTTTCTTCTGTATTTCCCTCAGGAGCAGTGATGGTCAGTATCTTATGTGCCTCCTGGCCATCTGTATGCTTTCCTCAAAGAAGTATCTATCAGTTTGTCTATTTCTAAATAATCTTTTACATGTTGTATAAGTTTTGTATATTCTGGATATTAATTCCTTACAAGATAGGTAATTTACAAAATTATTTTATCCCTTTCTATGAGCTGCCTTTTCATTCTGTTGATTGTGTTCTTTGATATAAATATTGTAGCTGGGCCTGATGCTACAGGCCTATAATTCCAGCACTCTAGGAGGCTAAAGCAGGTGGATCACAAGTTTGAACCCAGTAAGGGCAACATAACGAGACCTTGTCTCAGAATCAAAAATTAAAAATTGGGGTGGGGATGTAGCTTAGGGGGAAGGCCCAGTATCACTAACAAATAAATAAATTTTAAAAATTGTACTCCAGGGCTGGAGGAATGACTTAGTGGTTAAAGTGCTTGCAAAGCAAGCACTAAGTCAAGCACTAAGTACCCGAGTTTGATTCTCCAGCATTACATAAGATGGATGAGGAGGCACACGCCTGTAATCCCAGCACTCAGGAGGCTGAGCCAGGAGGATTGTGGTGAGTCTAAAACCAGACTGGGCTCCACAGTGAGTTCAGGACCAGCCTGGACTGCAGAGTGAGACACCATCTCCTTCTGTCATCTGTGCTTTTGAAGTCATATCCAAGACATTAATGACAAATCCAAAGTAATGAAGTTTTCCTCATATGTCCTGTTCTAAGAATTTTACTCTTTTCTTTATGCCTGGTTCATTTTAATTTTTATATATAAGAATCCAAGTTCATTATTTTTTTCCATGTGGATATCTAGTTTCTTTGCAACTTAGCCAAAGACTGTCTTTAATTGAGTGATCCTGGCACTCTCTTCTTCTAGGTATTGCCTTTATATTGGTACCACTTTGTGTTGACTATAGCTCTGTACAAACACCATGAAGTTTGATAACTTCAAAGTTTTCCTTTCAGATTGCTTGGTTTTGATATTCCCTGAGCTTTCTTACTAATTTCTGGACAGGTTTTCCTATCTCATCAAAAACTGTCATTAGGATTTTGATATAGATTGCTTTGAGTAGTAGTGATAATTTCGAGTCTTTCAAATCGTTGACATCAACACAGGATACCTTTCCACTTACAGATTGAGCATCCCATTCTGAAAATCCAAAATGGTCTGAAATCATGTACTTAGAACATCCCACATTTTGAAGTATTTCAGATTTTGGAATATGGTAAGTAATCTGTAAGGTCTATGCAAACACTTTAAAATCCAAAAAACAAGCCCCCAAACCTCTAAAAACAACTAAAATCTGAAACATTTCTGTTCTTGAACATTTCAGATAATGCTAAACCTATACTTGCATTTCTTTAGTTCCTCTCAGTAACACTTCATACTTTTTAGAGTGTAAGTCTTTTACCTTGGTTAAGTTTATTACTACGTGTTTCATTCTGTGTGATGCTACTGGAAAGGAAATTTTCTTAATTTGTTTTTCTGATTGTTCAGACGACACAATTTTTGAAGATAGGTAGACTGGAATTGGGATATAAGAGAAAGAGAGATTATAGTTTTTGTACTTGAGCAGATTACAGAATCACCATTTAATGACATGGGGAAGATACAAGGAGAGCACAATTGGAAGAATTCAGTTTTGAATACACACCATTTCCTTCGTTTTCTAAATATTTCTGCACAACCTCTTCTTCCTTCTAGCCTTGGATTGTTTCTGTACACACATATTGACATCTTAGTGAATATGCAAGACACTCTCTGTAGATCTCAGGAATATTTTTTTCAGGGCTTTCTCTCTTTACCGCTGAACTCTGTGCTCTAAGAATGTCAGTCATTCTATTCTCCCAGCTCTCTCAGCTCTGTCATTGCAAATGCAGCAGTTCTCTGCACTCTGACACATAGAACCTACGCACAGTGGCCTGGGGACTCTTAAGGTATGGCAGCTGCATAATCCTAGGCTGCTCATCTCATCTGTTTCCAACTTCTTAGGGTTCTCTGGCCTTTCCTGCCTGATGTATAGTGCCTGAAATTGTTTTATATTTTCTTTTTAAGTCCTTTAGGAAAGAGGATAAATCAAGTTTATTATTCCATCTTGGTCAAAAGCAAGATGTCTCTATTATCTTTTTAAATTTAAACACAATTTTAAGAAGACAAACTGGTTATTTGTCCTCCAGAATGTCCTATATATTAGGTCTGGCTGGTTGTTTCCTCTTGGTGTCATTTTACTTGTTTTTATTTCTCACACAATGGTTACTGGATTCAGGTTCAGTTTCTTCGATTAGAATACCACCTGCCAAGGATAGCCTTCTGATATCAACCATGATCAGTGGGATCAGGTTATGCCAACCTGGTCCACCTACTCTAAATCTCCCATCAGTCTTGCATCTGATTTTAACAACCACTGCCAATCTCAAACCCCAACTTCTTTGATGTTTACAAGACAGTGATTTTTAAATTCTGTAATTCATTTATTACTTGGAATTCTCCTAGTTATAAAAAACTTTCCCCCATCAACTAGCTAACTTGCCAATTCCTTCAGTACTTATTGTACACCCGCACAAATGCACACACACACCTCCACCCCCATGTAAGCACATGGTTTCAATGTCAAAACTATAAAACCACTTACAGAGAATTATTTTCCCCACCCTGTTCCCTTTCCCCCAAAAGTAGTGATTACATTTTATTTTGGCCTTTCATTATTTCCTTTTGCAAATAAAAGCATATGTATGTAAGTATGCATATAGATAGATAAATATATATATATATATATATATATATCCACAAATATGAATGTGTTTTCATAATCTTCCTTTTCTTGTAAGAAACTTGTATACCAAAACATCTCTGAACCTTGCTTTACTATAAATATGCTCCAGATCACACCAGAGGACACAAACCTTTGGAACTCCCTTCTTTTTTCCCATTTTTATTAATATATATGGAATACATGTTTACAATGAAACTGAGTATTTTGTGCACATATATATCACATCAACTTATAATTCTTTCCCATTTTTGGCCTGCAAACACTCTCCCCATCATCCCTAACTCCCACTATCATACCACGTGGTTCTATAGAATGCCTGTACTCTGGGTTTCCAAATTAGTGAAACCATGCAATACTTAACATATTTAATCTATGGCATCTGACTCACTTCTCCACTCAAATCACCACTCTTTAGCTCAGCTTCCCACCCTTAGAATGGGCTGCAGTGGCCAAATCTTGATGCCTCTTCTTGATGCCACAGAACCCTTTATTGGGCTATTTGCCAAAAGTTCTTTTTTTCTGTATCTTACTATATCATTGCTGAGATTCTTTAAGATGGCCTCACCCACTAGTTCACATGAGAAAAGGAAAATAACTATGCAATTCATAAAGCTAGAAAATGTGAGAAAGAAAAAAAAGATAAATTTCAAATGCCTTAGCTGAGTACTGAAAGGTAAATGTTTGTACATTCAAAAGACATGCAGGTTATCATTATAATCAGTTTTGTTAGGATAAACTTACATCAAAGACCAAATAAGTGAATTGCTACACTAAAGGAACTTAAATCTATATTGAATTGCTCCATTAAATTAACTTAAATCTATACCACATAAGTATATTACACTTAAAGCAATAGACTTAATAGCATACTTAGTTATTTCAGAATTTTTTAACTTTCTTAAATTATTTACTCACATTTCACTAATTACTAACATTTTGCCAGATTTGGTTTATCATTTTGTCTACCTATTCACCCATAAATTCATGAACACATCTTTTAAAGATATTATACCAATTCCCCATGTTGAATATAATTATTATGCCTTACAAACTAGCATACTATTACAAATAATAGTTATGTGGGGAAATTTTGCAGATTTCAGAAACAGCTGGTACTGTTATAAATCAATCAAACGATTCAAATACCAATCTGTTTTCTTTCCTCCACTTGTTTTTTTTTTTTGTTGTTTTTGTTTTGTTTTGTTTTGTTTGGTGCTGCTTGTCTCTGCCCCTCTCAAAGATTCCTTCAAGTATTTTCTGCAGTGCTGGGCTAGTGGTTGCAAATTTCTTTAGGGATTCTTGGTCATGAAAAATTTTTACTTCTCCTTCAATTTTCAGAGATAATTTTGCTGGATGCAGCAACCTGGGTTGACACTTGATGTCTTTTAAAGCTTGAAAGATTCTGTTTCAGGCTCTCCTGGCTTTTAAGGTTTGCAATGAGAAATCTGCAGTAATTCGAATGGTCTTGCCTTGGTAGAATAATGCCCGTTCTTCTCTTGCTGGTTTTAGTATTTTCTCTTTATGTTATATTTCTGAGGTTTTGATAATGATATGTTGTGGCTCATCTTGTTGAAGGTTGAGGTTATTTGGTGTTCTGTAAGCTTTTTGTACTTGAATATTAATTTCTGTTTGTAGATTTGGGAAATTTTCTTGCACAATTTCAGTGAATAGATTCTTTATACCTTTGGTGCTGTCTTCTGCTCTTTCTCCCATACCCATAATTCTGAGATTGGTTCTCTTTGAATCATCCATCAACTGTTGTATCCAGCTACTTTGTTCAATTTTAATTTTGGAGTTGGCCCTAATTATAGTATTTGTTTCTTCAGTCTCAGATTCAAGGTCCAAAATTCTGTCCTCACAGTTTTCAGGTTGACTTCCCTGCTTTCAAATGAGGTTTTCATATCCTGAATTTCAGCTATAGTTCTTTTCAGAATTTCCACTTCTCTATTAAAATGTTCCTACATATCTTGCATTTTCTTGTTTACTCCAGCCAACTTTTTATTTGTGGCTTCCATATGCTCATTAAGTTTTGTCTCCATTAGGACCACTATTTGGTTAGTAAGTTCCTTTTTAAGAGCCCTGATCAATGTCTCCACTTCTTTGAGAATATCTTGTTTGAACTGGTTGCTCTACTCGTTTATTTGCTTTCTGACTTTCTTCCCTATGAGTTCCACTATTTCAGGGCCCATGCCATTAGTTTCTGGGGTCTCAGGCGTCTCTGTGGGTGTCCTGTTGCCTTGTCTTCTTCCCATGTTTCTGTTGTTGACTTTATTTGAAAAGCCTAGCTGAGAGGATTCTTTGAATGAGGGTGTGTGTGGGGGGCGGGTGAGCCTAAATTCCTCCAAGTCCTATGCTGGGAGTAGACAGTGAGGGAGGACCTAACAGTCTGATGGCCTCTTAGGTATCATGTCATCCCCAGTCTCCTCAGCAAAGCTCTTCTGCCTGTCCTGGCTTCCTTCCCCAATGGCAGGCCTCTCCACCCTCTGAGGTACTCCCACGACACCCAGCTGTTCAGGAAGTCCAAGGTCTTTTTCTCCTCCACAACTGTCTCTTGTGCCAGTTTTTTTCCTAAGCATTGTTTAAGAGTGACCCCCAAACCATGATGCACTCTTCTGAGCTTTCTTTTACTCTAATTAGTTCAGCCTTGGGCTCCTTTTTAAAAATGGCTCCTGCTTACATCATTGCCTGTTATGGCTGTGGAGTGCTGCTTCTTATCTAGGCTCCAGGAGGCCTTTTCTACGAGAAGCTCACAGTGCACCTATAGTATGCACTAGCCACAGACTTGTTTTTGGAGGCTGAGGCACCAGCTGCTGTCAATTCCTACTTCTTCTGGATCCAGCTTACCTTGGTTTGAGGTTCTAGTCTCCACACTTCCATCCGTTTTTGGATGCTGACAGCTCAGGGCTGCACAGTCGGCTGCTGTCCTGTGGTCTTCTTTCAGTTGTTGGGGCACTCTTTCCTCTCCTAGCTCAGTCAGAGGTTCCGGACGCCAAGTGGGCTTTCCTTTGTCGTTGTATGCTGGCAGGTCCCGGCTGTTTACAGTCAGCTTGGGGCGGCTTCCTGAGCTGTTGCTCTTTCCCCCACTTCCAATGTTCCTTTAGGATTTCTGATCTTCCCCTGGCCTCCTTTCAGCTGTTGGCACACTCCTCCCTGTCCTAGCTACACTGAACAGGGTTCTTTTTTGGACTATATTCTCCATTTTTAAGTGGTTCCACGAGGAGACATTATGCAGCTCTGTTACTTGGGTGCCATCTTAACTGGAAGTCACCTGGAACTCCCTTCTTTTTCACAGCTACAAATTATTCCAATGTATGCAGTTATTTTATTGCAGAGTGCTAGTATGAAACCTCTGTTGTGAGCACTGAGTATTCCAGGTCTTTTGATATTATAAATAATTACCAAAATGCAGACTTATAAGACTGTCTTTTTAATTTTGGTAAATTCATAAGTTTATAATTAGGCTATATTCCTTTAAGTGAGGACACTAAAAGATAATCCCATACATAGCTGTGCTAGATAACAGAAACATCTCCCTCCCCACCACAAAAATCCATCACCAAAATATGAAAATGACTATTTTCCCATGACCCCAGCAAGGGTATGTTGTCAAACTTTAGACATTTCTTTCTTTCTTTTTCTTTTCTTTTCTTTCTTTTTTTTTTTTTTTTTTGAGTCTTCCTCTGTAGCCCAGGCTGGTTCTGAATTCACTAATGCAGCCTTGGCTAGCCTTGGACTCATAGCAATCCTACTACCTCAGTGTCCCCAGTGCTGGGATTACAGGTGTGCGCCACCACACTTGGCTTTATGTGGTGTTGGGGAATTGAAGTCAGGGCCCTGTGCTTGCAAGCACTTTAACCACTGTGCCATTCTTCCAGTCCTTTCTTTTTCTTCAATTATCAATAAGAAATGGTGTTTCAAGATAGTTTTAAGTCAGATTCAACTCAGGATGAGGCTGACATATTTTTAATACTTAGGTACCATTTACATTTCTTCTAATGATCTAATTTTCATTCCTGCCCATGTTTTATATCAGGTTTGCTGTCCTCATATCACAGGCAGTTTTTGGTTTACGCATCAGAGACTGATGTCTTGTTTGCTGTTTACCTTTTGTTTTTCTTTTAAAATGTTTGATACAATTAAATTTATCAACTTATTTTACTAAACTTTGGGCCATAATTTAGAAAGCTTTCTAAATTGCCCATCGTAAATTTTTAGCCTATGTGTTCTTCAAATATTTGTAGGTTTATTGGTTATAATTATGTCTGCACCTCATTTGAAATGTATCCTGATGTACAACATGAAGAAACTATTCAATTTTGAATGTAGGCTGGCACTCTTAGGCTCCCTTTTGGTTTTTGATATTGGCTCTCACACTGTTGTTTAGCTGGCCTGAAGCTTGTGAGCTCAGTAATCCTCTCACCTCAACTACCTGAGTTGTGTAGACTACAGGCAGATGCAACCACAGTGGGTTCAGTTGTATCCATTACTTTAAAAAGCCCAGTTGGGTCTAGAGGCAGAGCCCTGTAATCCCAGTAATCTGGGAGGCTGAGGCAGGAGAATTACAAGTTCAAGTCTAGTCTGAGCAACTCAACAAACTTAGTGAGACCCTGTCTTAAAATAGAAATTAAAAAAAAAAAAAACAGTCTGGAGATGTAGCTCAGTGTACAGGCCATGGTTTCATTCTCAGCACGGGGTTTTTTAAAAAAAAAAAAGGCAAGCCCATTTTCATCCACTCTCGGGGTGATTTTTTAAAAGAAATTATATTATACTAAATTTCCGTACGTGGTTGGGTCTATTTGGAGATTTTCAATTTTGTTCTATTGGTCTGTTTACTCATGACTAACTTAACACACTTTTAAATATGAGTTTTTAACATATAGTGTCATAAAACTTGGTGTGGGTAGACACCTATCATCGCTTCGCTTTTTTTATGCTTTTCTAGCTATTTCTAACTACTATTCTCCCATTTGAATTTCATAATTTCCTTGCCTTAGCCTCTAAAGTGCTGGGATTACAGGCTTGCGCTAACATACCCAGCTTATGTGGTGCTGGGGGACTGTACTCCGGGCCTTGCACTTGCCAAGCAAGCACTTTAACCACCAAGCTATTCCTCTAGTCCTGCAGGTATTTTTATGATAATCAAGCCTAACTTTACGTACTTCTAAAGTTCTTATTTATCCAGGTATCCATCCATCCATCCATCCATCCACCCACCCAGTTGTAAATGGTGCCTTTCCTTTTATTCTATTTTGTATCTGGTTGTTTTACATGCTAATTTTATATTGTGCTCCTTTAATACATTTTTCTCCTGTTTGCAGCAGTGATTCCATTGATTCGAGTTTTTGAACAATTACGTCACCTGACAATGGAGATACTTTTCCAAGTCTTATGCTCCTTACTGCTTTCTCATTTAACTGTACAGGCCCATGTTAAATAAAAGCAGAATGTAGGGATCTTTATATTGTTCTGACTTTATTTTTTATTTTTGAGACAGGATCTCGCTCTGCAGCCCTCCTGTCTCAGCCTCCCAAGTGCTGGGATTATAGGCGTATGCCACCACCAAACCCGGCATGTGTGGTGCTGGGGCACTGACTTAGCCAGCGCTTGTTAACGCTTATCAACACTTTAACCACGGAGCCATTTCTTCAGCCCGTTCTGACTTTAATGGAAATGTTGACACAATTACCCAGGAAGCTGCTGGCTTTCAGGGTGACGGTGTGCACGCATCCATGTGCATTAGTGGTTGCGTCGGGCCTTCAGCTGCTCCACCATCCTTCCTGAAGCCATTTAGTGGGTCTCCATCTCCTTTCTGTTTTATTTGCCTAGAGATTCTGGGTTGAGGTTTCTGCTTCATCCGTTGTTATAAGCTCTATTTGCTGCACGAAGATTTCTCTCAGAGTAAAGCCCTCTCCTAAGGGTATCATGATTCATGGTCTTCAGGTTCGTAAGACCACTCACTATTCCTACTCCTTCTCTCCCCTCAGCTACCTATCTGGGTTCTGGTGGGAGATGATGTTGGTGTCCACTGGCTGTGACTGTATGTGTGGGTTATCTAGTTAGAGATCTCCCACATGTTTGGATATATCATTCCTTCTACTGTCAAATTTTTAAAACCATCTGTGGCCAAAAGTAACAAAAAATCTTTCCTGTGCTTGATACAACTGTCAAAAACCTTCTCTTGATAATCTTCTTTAGACTTGGATGTAGTATTAGCATCTTCCTCGAGATCACCTCTGGAGTTCCAAATGCCTCCTTAAACATTTCCCAACACTCGGTGATAGGGAAACTTCAGATACACATTTACATAGAACACTTTGTCTCTTACTTGAATCTGTCTAAAAGTAACTATTTTTCTTCACTGTTCTAATACTCTTTGTATTCCACTGACTTGTAAATACCTACAATAAAGTGTAGTTTCCTTTCAGGAAGATCACTTTTAATTAGTCTGTTAACTTCACTTAAATATTATGCATTAAGTGACTATTCTTCAAGATGTGATGATTCATGGGACAGATACATTAAATCTTGTCTTAATAGTAATACTTTGAAACAATGTTTGAGTAAAGATTGATTTGGCACATACCATGTACCAGTACTGTAACTCCTCACACGTACTAAGTCATGTAAGCAATCTTCACAATCATTTTTATGACAGACTAACTACATTATCCTAATTTTTCTGAAGAGACTGAGGCACAGAGAGATTAAGTAATCTGCTGGTTAAGCAGGCCCTGTCCAGACTTGCTGAATCAAACAGCACTGGAGTGGGGAGGATGCATCTGTGCTGCATGAATGTGTCTGTGTGTGTGTGTATCTGTGCATGCATGTGCTAAAAATTTGTAATTATAAAGTGTTCCCCATCTTACCTAAAGAGAAAAAGTGTTCTTATACGACTCTTTTGAAGACTAAAGTTTAAGACTGTGATATTTTGAAATGTATATTTGGTTGGTTTTCTGATAAAATACAATTCCTAAAATACTTAGAATCTCAAAAACACGCTTTTGCATGCTAACAAGCTGATAACCCTAGGAAGCTTTGGGATGAAGACAAGTCACAGTTAAGACCAAAGCATGCTTATAGCACTTATGAGGCCTACCCTTCAACCTCTGAGAAGCAGTGAGGCTGAAGGTTAGGTAGATCACCAGAGGTCAATGATTCAATCAGGTGTGTTTACACATATAAACCTAACACCAACACCCAAAAGGTTTGGAGAGCTTCTAAACAAACACGTAGAAGGTGGAAGGTATGACACACTGGAGGAGGACACGACTGTCATTTGTATCCTTTCTATTTCTAAACCAGTAATTGTGAGTCAATGTTTCTCTGAGTTCTGTTGTGTAAATTAATTGAACCCCAACAGGGAGTTATGGGAATCTAATTTGTAGCTAGTTAGAAAGAAGCACAGGACAAGGAAGCTGGTATTTGTGACTGGCACTGGGGTAACACTGTCGGACTGAGCCTCCAACTTGTGAGATGTGATGCTATCCCCAGGTAGTCAGTGTGAGAAGTGAACTAAATTAAGAGGGTGTCTTAATGGCATCCAAGCTCGAGAACTGCTAGCTTGGCTAGCTTGGCATGTGGGAACTGTAACCAACTTCCCCCAATCTTGGTGTCAGAAGGGCTCTGTGAGTGACTGTACAAGAAACTGTTTGGTCTCTTTACATGGTCTCAGAGAAATTCACTAAAGTACATACAAACCACCAATTCTACTTCTATCCACCCACTGTTCTCTGTTGTTTTATTTCTGGTGCTAAGTACAAAACCCAGGGCCTTGTACATGCTAAATAAATGCTCTACCATTGAGCTATACCCTTAGCTCCATTCTCCACATGGGCTTGTACCCCATTCCTCAGGTAATAAAAATACTGGAGTTTTTACCTTGAAACACACAGAATATTAGAAATAGCAAAATTCGAGGTTGGAGGCATGGCTCAGTGGTTAAAGTGCAAGTGCTAAGTACCTGAGTTTAATTCCCTAGCACCACATAAACCAGGCGTGGTGATGCATGCCCATAATCCCAGCACTTGAGAGGCTGAGGCAGGAGGAATGTGGTGATTCCAAGGCTAGCCTGGGCTCCATTGTGAGTTCAGCCTGGCCTACAGAGTGAGACCTTATCTCAAAAAAAAGGAAAGAAAGAAAAGAAAAAAGAAATGGCAAAACTACAGGAATGTTGCATTTTAAAAAGGGGGGGGGAGAGAGAGAGAGAGAGAGAGAGAGAGAGAGAGAGAGAGAGAGAGAGAGAGAGAGAGAACAAGCCTCAAAGAGAGAAGAGGTGATCTACAATCAGCAAAAGTGACAGGACTAGATTCACAGTCCTGGCTGCCCAGTCTTTCTTTCAGAATACAATGCTTAAAAGACTTTCCACATTATAAAATGTCAAGGGGTTTGATGGGCAGGGATCAGGTTATCTCATTTCACTTGGTCAAAGCTGCCAAATACACCAATATGAATACTATTCTATATCTGAATGCAAAGTATCAAAAATGAATACTATTCTATATCTGAATGTAAAGTATCAAAAATGTTTTAAATCTGTAGAAAACAATTTAAAACAATGCATATTGTTTAATCTAACAGGAATAATATGTCCAAAGGCAGAAGGTTCACTGTACACTGAGGTAGGTCACAGGTGAAACTCATCTCAGGTTTTTCCTTTCAGTAATCAGAATAACCCCACAGAAACAGAATTAGGTCTGTATAGCATATAGTAGGGGGGTTTTAAATACTGGCAAAATCCAGGTGTTCTGAATCTAATTTTTCCCTGACTGTCCTATATATAGTCTGTACCACTCTTCATTTGCTTTCATCACTACCAATATTTTCTCCTTTTGTTTCGAAAGAAGCACCTCTGTCTTCCAGGAGCCATATGTTTGTGCCCACCCTCCTCTCCAGCCTCTATAGAGTCTTGCTTTATTAATACTGCCTTTACTTTTCAGTATTTCTCCCTTTAGTGGTACCCCCCTTCAGCCAACCAGAAAAAAAAATCTTGCTCCACTGCTAGAAAGTTGATGACCCATTACTGCTTAGAGAATAAAGTCTGAACTCTTCAGATTGCGATCCAAGCCCTTTATATTTAATGCTGTTACTCATCTACTCCTGGTTCACAGTCCCAGCCTCCTCCCCTCTGTTCCTTAAGCCCCACCATTCAGCAATCCTGTCTTGTTTCATCATAGCTCTGTGGAAGTGATCTCTGTCTGATTTTCCTCCCGCGCTCTTTCTGGTGAAGCCTATATATCCTTAGAAAGTAAGATCAGATGCTACTTTATCTTCTGTGAAGGGTCCCTGATGCATAGAATAACATCACTTTGCCCTACAAGAGTTAACTCTTATACCACACAGTATCTTGATTATATCTGTTTGCCTTCCCACTAGAAAGCAAGCACATTCTTTAATTCGTTTAAAAATTTACTGAGTCAGTGTGATGTGTCAGACCCACAAGATTTAGGAACGAATGTCTTTGAAACATTCCAATCTTAACGTTGCACTCTGCTTTTGCCACATAACATGCAGAAAAGATAAAATCCCTGTATATGGTAAATGTTATTTATATAAAAAATATTCACAATATCTAAAAACACTGGTAAAATAGCTTTTTAGCACAAACAACTATTCTTTTCCAGTTCTTCTGGAGTTCTTAATTCCTAGTAAAACTTACTTTACCATTCAACAATGACAAAGGAGGTCTATTATTCTGACCACATAATTCTTTCCTAGAAGAACAACCTTGGGACTACAGACAATACCTTTACTCATTCCCAATTTGAAAATTAGTTTTGAAACCATCATTTTTCAAAGACTAAGCAAAAGGGGTTAGCTTTCCTTGGAATCAGGGTCATTTGATGTACTTGCACACTCTGATATGGAAGTGCAGGCTCTCATTAGCTACTCACTGGCCTTCTAACATGAAAATGGGCAAAAAAGCATATTTCATTTTAGTTACCCTGAGACATTTATAAAAATCTAAGAATACTGTGTATGTCAAAGCTCTTGTAAGTTCTGAAATATCTTAGAAACTGTACATATTTTTTTCTGGGAATTTTTGTAAAAAATTTTTAGGCTGATGAGTCCATTAGGGCGGAAAAGATTTTAATTTGCCCTTTTCTTCAACAAAAAGTAAAGTTTCTGCTCTCTTTTAGGAATCAGATTTGATGAGGGTACAACACTAGCTGGGTGTGGTGGCAGACACCTACAACTATCCCATCCTATGCAGGAGGCTGCAGCAAGGGGACTGAAGATTCGGGGCTGGCATGGATAATTTAGGCAGACCTTGTCTCAAATTAGAAAATAGAAAGGGCTGTGGATTTATCTCAGTAGTAGGCTGCTAATACAGCATGTATTGAGGCCCTTGACTCAAATTCCAGTGTGTGTTGCAGGTACAGTATTAGCCATGGAAGTGTAAAACAAACAAATTTCTCAGAAATCTCTGGTCAGCCTTTCAATTTAAAGCACCAAGCATTTCTCAGAAATCTCTGGTCAGCCTTTCAATTTAAAGCACCAAGCATTTACCATCTTGTGTAAAATAACTATCATTGACTGACTTAGAAGGTGACAATCAATATTACTATAGCTGAGTTATCTCTGACTAAACACTATTTAGATGTAAAAGTTTTCAGGAAGAACAAACCACAGACATTTAGTAGCCAGTGAAAAACCAAAAAAGCATCATATTTTCATATCATGTGTAAAATGGTCTCAGGCACGAATACTGTGCTGTGCTTAGATGTTAGTTGCAACGGACATTGTCCTTACTAGCACACGCTGTGGGAAGAACTGCTTCATTATAACATTTTGTGGGAGAAATCCGTCTTCTTAAATTCACTGTTTTCCTTTTGCTAATAATTTTGACTTCTCTTTTTAAAACACACAACTTTCCACCAGTCAAGTTGCTGCTACCTTCTTATGAAACTTTAATAAGCTAAGCTTTTTAAGCCACATAAAAATTTCATCAAGCATTTCTCAACCTTAGGGAAAACGGAAGGAGGAAAAAAGGTCACTTTCCACTAAAGCACTGTCTGGAGAGGGATGTTTTGGATGAAGCTGCAAAACAAACGCGAGGAAGCAAATGCCCTTTGTGGCCGCACCAGATTGTGGTTGCTTTACTCCTCCAGCACACACAGTGCCATACTGGGTGCTAATTAATACACCATCTCCACATAGCAGGCTCCTGGGACAAACACAGCTATTCCCCAAGGTTCCCGGGTGTGCTACTTTCAGTCCATTACTCTAGGGGCTTTCCACCAAGAATAGTACTCCAGAGCAGCTCCTGGCCATTTTACTTTCAGTATTTCATAAGGCAACATACTTTTTTTTTTTAAATCTTTAGGTTTTTTTAAGGTTACGTACTATCGCACAGCATGAAAACAGGAGGTAGGTGGGCTAAGAGGAACCTTAAGGAACTCAGGACGCTCAGTTTCCTGGGCTTCCTTACAGATTCCCGTATACACCTGACTTTTTTCCTAGTCAGAGTACTAGCAATGTGAGATAATCTTCTGGGCAATACCTGATGTATTCGAGCCAAACACCAAGGAGAAAACCATAGTCCTTCTACTGCTACTCAATAATAAAGTATACACTATTGTGCACACTGTGTGGAAGGACCCCAAGGTCTGCATGACAACCTTACACTGCAGTCTTAAAATGACAAAGCTATCTCAGCGACAGGGAACAGATCAGTGACAGTGAAGAGTTGAGAAAAGGAGGAAGGAGGGACTAGGGCTAAAGAGCACCACAAGGTATTCTTTTTTTCTTTTTCTTTTTTGAGACAGGGTCTTACTCTGTAGTCCCCGGCTGGTCCTGAACTCAGTATGGAGCCCAGGCTAGCCTTAGACTCATGACAATCCTTCTGCCTCAGCCTCTCGAGTGCTACAATTATAGGCGTGTGCCACCAGGCCTGGCTCATGTGGTGCTGGGGAATCGAACTCAGGGTACTTAGTGCTTGCCTAGCAAGCACTTTAACCGCTGAGCCATTTCTCCAGCCCCAGCGCAAGGTATTCTTGTAATGAAATTTCTGTAGCTTGGATTGTGGAGGTGATCACACGAATCTATCTATATTTACCATAATATAGCATGGACCTAAACATACACACACACATACAGATTATACTAGGGAACTAAACACACACACACACACACACACACGAGTACAGATTATACTGGAAAAATCGGAAGATTTCAGTGGATTCAGTAAGAGCAGTAGATTGCATCTATGCCAATTTCCAAGGTTGTGATATTTATTATGAGTAAGCACGTTGTGACCACTGGGGGAAAAATGAATGAAGAGCATGGATCTCTTATTTCTTACAAGTGCAATGAGTCTATACTTTTCCAAATTAAAGCTGTAGGAAACATAAAGGACTTGCATTCCTGACAAAACCCATGCAATCTGAATCTTAGCATGAAAGAACACCAAACAGACAAACTCAATACAATGTAACTGACCTACATTCTTGGAAAATGTCAATGTCATAGAATAGGCACTGATGTGGTCAAGAGATGAATGCAGCACACAATCTGGTCCAATAAACCCCAGGGTATTTTGGGTTTTGCTAACATGGACATTACTGATCCAGTTCTATACAAGTTGAAAAAGGTCTTCAGATCAGATAATCATGAGGTAATCAATGATAATTTCCTGATTTAGACAATCATATTGTGACTATGTTAGAGAATATTCTGTTTTACAAAAGATACAATGAAATATTTAAATGTATCTCATACTTATTCTCAAATGGTTAAAAAGTATACAGATGGGAAAGATAATACAGTAAAATGTTAACAGCTGAAGAGTTTGAGTGAAGGAAATAATTTACATTATTACAACTTTTTAAGTCTTCAATTATAAAAAATAAAGTTTAAAATCAGATATTCAGAGTCTGACACAGAAATGTTTAATTAACTATAGTGTTCAGAAATGTAAAGGGTGGGGATGCACCTCAGTGGGAGAGCATTTGCCTAGCATTTGTGAAGCCCTGGGTGATTTTCATCCTTGGCATTGCAAAAACAAACAAAAAGAAATTTCTTTACTATTTTCAGATGAAGATAGCTGTCCAAGAGGGAGGAGGTTAGCCTGAGAGCAAGGAAGGGTCTTGAACTCAGACCCGTTCTGTGCTAAAGTCTGTGCTTCTTTCACCAAAATGAGAGGGAGGGGATCCAAATTATTTCAGAGATCTAGATGACCCGTGTTAGATGCTACATAAAACTTGGCTTCGAATCATTCTTCCAATAATTTATTTCCTGGTTTCTGTTATGGTTTGGACCAGAGAGGTTCCCTAAAAGTTCATGTGTTCAGAGGCAGGGCTTTCAAAGGTGACTAGATGCGTCTAGAGCTGTAACTTCTAATCTGAAGAAATCACAATCTGCTGGCAGGTGATGGAAACTCAGGAGCTGGGGCCTAGTTGAAGGGAATAGGTCACGGGGCATGTCTCTCGGGACTATTCTTACCCCCAGCTCCTCTTCCACTTTCTCCCTCTCTTTCCTTTCTTGCTGTCATGAGGCGAACAGCTTTCTTCCACCACATCCCTCTGACATGATGTTTCTACTTTGCCACAGGCTTAGAAGAAATGGAGCCAGCTGACCATCAACCAATACTTCTGAAACCATGAGTAAAATAAAGCTGTCCTCCTTTAGGTCATTATTCTCAAGTATTCTGTCACAGGTGACAGAAAGACTACAGACTTCTATAGGAAATGTCTAGGATTGCACCTAACAGTTCAGGCCAGGTTGCTATGACATTAAACAAAGTACAAAAAAAAAAAAAAAAAAAAAAAAGGCAAGCAAACCATCGTCTCTCGCCTTCCACTCCAGGACACATCCTCTATAGTGTCTTATTCGCTTACTTGACTTCACCGAGCACTTTAGGATGTGTTCTAACTGATGGAATTTCTAAAATGACATCTGAGTCATTACTCAGAGCCAAGCTGACAGTCAATTTAAGGGATGCTGGTACTTCAACAGATAATCTCCTCAATCTTTCCAGTTCTACCTCCAGACAAAATCAAAGTTACTACTTTAAATATGTGGTATTTCTCCAAATAACAGAATCATCTAGACCATGTTAAACACTTCTCCTGATATCAAACATTTCCCCAAACAGAATATTATCAATGATCACTACAAATTTAAGAATTTTCCCTGTTAGGTATTTATCCTTAAGCTATCTGTATACATATATTTTTAATGTATTTAATAGACCTAAGGATATAATTTTTGTTTTAATGAAAAAAAAATCTCAAAGACTTAATAGATGTCAATAGGTTAAGAACCAATTGCAGCAGTTTGGAGAACTCACCTGATTCCTGTCACGTGCATTAGTGTACCTGATCTTCTGAATGAAGTAGAATATGAGCCACGCTGAAGAAATAATCATCAAAACAATAAAGGATATTGACACGAAGACCAGAGAGCCACGGCTGAAGTTCTTTGGTGGCATTCGAGCTCCAACAGCTATAGTCATCTGTACAGAGATGTTTTTCTCCAGATAACTCAAAATATCCTTACCCCTCAATTCTGTTATCATGACAGCAATAATATCTCCAGTGCCTGAAATGCAAAATAAACATATACATATATATTCAATTGGTGATTAAAATTTGTAGAAACACTTCCCAAATTTTGCTAACAGGATTTGCAGATTCTATTTTTCAAAAGAAATAGTTAGGTGGTCATTCTGCATAGTACCTAAGAATCTAGATGTGAGGAGCAAAACAACTGTGCTGTTCTGAACCACATAAATTTCTCTTGCAGTCACAGTGTGAAAGGATTATTAAATCCGTCAAATGTGATAAAAGAAATATAACACGTAGTCATAGAAATGTGATAAAGGGATGAGCTTACATTAGATAGCCTTTTCCATTTTCTTTCTTTCTTTCTTTTTATTTTTATTTTTTTCAGACAGGTCTTGTTCTGAAGTCCAGGATGGTCCTGAATTCATCATATAGCCCAGGCTGGCCTAGAACTCATCAGATTTCTCCTGCCTCAGTCTCCCAAGTGCTGGGATTATAGGCATACACCCACCATGCCCAAACAATATGTGGCACAGGGGAATCGAACCTAGGGCCTCATGCTTCCTAGGCAAGGGCTCTAATCACTGAGCTGTATATACCCAGCCATGCCTATCTGAAACACTCTTCTGGAAGTTGCTGATTTTTTTAAGAAAAGGAGGAAAGTGCAGTAATAGCACAAACAAATGCTTTATGTTTTTTCCCCTCTTTTGTGAAACTGAGCCCCGGGTGTTCACACTGAGCTACATCTGAGCCACCCTCTGTTAATTTTGATTTTTGACATAGGGTCTTGCTCAGTTGCTCAGCTGCCCAGATTGGGCTCAAACCTGCAATCCTCCTGCCTCCCACAGTACAAGGATTACAGGCCTGTGCCACCAGGCCAGCTTCTTGATTAATCATCTTAAGGGACATCTATGGGGTCTCTGTTGTATAAACCCTGTATATAATACAGAAATTAGTACAGGGCTGGATCTCCATAACACCACCAGGGCGATGAGCTAAGATAACAAAAGGCTAATGGTAGGGCCTTTTATTAATAACATTTGAGATTATCTTTGGCCTTATGCCTACACCTGACTGGGCAAGGCTCCCTTCTAGTTTATTCCAGAATCTTCTGGAACTTAAGCCCCTTTTGAGACAGGCCCAAGCATCAACATTCTGGATTAGTCTGACATCAAAAACTTCCAGTTTCTAATATCTGTCAGAAGTCTGCCTGCAACCACAGACTATGTAACTTAGTTATTCAGAGGGTTTTCGACTCAGATTTCTGGGTCACATGGTCCTCTCCTTTATATAATTTCCAGAAGAAGAAAGACATGAAAGACAGGCAACTACTTTTCTTCTGGACAGTATGAAATCACCATCCCTTTCCTCCTCTACAAAGAGAAAAGTTTCCCAATCTATGAAAACTGAGAAGCCTTCCTACCACTGATCTAGCTGTCAGTAACTACCCTTTCATAAGCTGAGGCTGCCTATGGCAGCTTACAACTTTCAAAATTTGCCTTCTTCAAAGAGCCTCTAAGAGACTGGAGCTGAGAAGAAAGAAAATACACATTTTATTTTGGAAAAAAGAAAATTATAATCACATATTTGGTTTTGAATAAGGTTTGTGCATATAAATGCAAGCCACCATACAAAACAGGCAGAACTCCTAAAATTTGACCTTTCAAAGGCTCCTTCAATGAATATCAAAAAATTGGTTTGTTTATCATAATTTATCTAAAAGGACAATCTTGGTGTTATATGCATTCCAAAGATTAATGCAACAAATAATTTCAATAAGTTTTATGAAAAATGTAATTCAATTGAAATATATTTGAGTATTACCTTATTCAAAACTATTCCACCACTGTTAACAGTTTATCACAACATAAAAAACTGCAAAATAAAAGCATGCAATAGTTAATATCTAGTTACCTTTCTGAAGTAAGAGTTCTGTAAGTCAAAGAAAATAAAAAATAACACTAAACCAGTTTAAATTTCCATTTAGAAACCTTAGATTTGTGTTTTTAAAGTGCTGTTCAACAGGCAATGAGCTGAGGTGTAAGGTACCAGGTATGGCTATAAAGTAACTGAGACGGATCCCACAAACAACATATGACAATCAGTCTCATTGCTTTATAATCACACCAGGTACAAACGGTTTTAGAAATCAGTTCCGAGACTCCCTCTTGAAGACTCAAGCTGTAAAGGAGTAGGGAAAACTGCACAGGTAGCCAATGGAATCAATCCAGGTAATTTTACTCAAAGAATACTAAATGAATACATTAATTACTTTCAACAGGAAAGCTGTTCAAAAAAATAAGTGTTTAATTATTTCAACCATGCACTCAGTGGTATTTATCAAGCATACACTACGACCAAGGCTCTTTTCATCTTTTATTTTTTCCTTTCCCTTGGTAAAGGGAGTAGAAAATGATCAGCTCTTGATTGGTATGTGTTAAGAGTCTGGGTCCCAAATGCCCCCAAATTCTCATGTTCTTTGAAAGTGATGGGATTATGGTACTGCTGTGCTCACTGATGACCTCAGTAGCTAAATGTTCTGTTAGGAGGTGAGGCCTGGTTAGGGATGGGTTACTGGTGGCACTGCCGGCAAAGGTGTGTTTTGTCCAGGGCTCCTCCCTTCTCTCTCTGCTTCCTGGTTACCATGGGTTGAGAAGCTTTCCTCTGCAATGCCCTTTCACCACACTCTTGCTGCCTTGGAGCCTGAGCGACTGAATTCCCCAAAATGTGAGCTAAATAATATGCTTCTCTTCTTTTAAGTTGTAGGTGTTGGGTACTGTGCCCAGCAATGGACAAACGAACACAGCAAGCGAATGGTTTCTGCTCTCAGTAAGCCGAAGAAAAGTTTCAAAGGGACTAGAATGGGGGCCAAATATAGAGACAGCTTCCTTACCCTGGCAAGAAGACTGGGAACAATAATGGCTAAGGAGACTAAGACACTGTCAATCCAGCAAAACAAGAAACAAATTACACAGCAGATCATCAGAATATTAGTGAATGCACTTGGCCCCAACCATGTCATTTTAAGAATCTAAAGAAAGTCAGTCAAGGAGCCCATCCTAGAAGAAAAGCTCTCCCTGTCTCCAACACCTATAGCCTGTCTGAGGTTTAAAGACCCTGATTTAAGGATGTCTCAGAAACTTGACTTAAAGACATGGGAGCCTTGACACAACTTTGGGAGAGACAGTAATGTCAGGGGAAAGTTAACTTTCAAGATAAAACTGGGATTGGATCAGACAGTGATTGCTAAGAGTTAAAGATTAATTTCACTGTAAAAATGCAAACATGCAAGCAGAGAAGACAAATTGTCCGATTTGGATCTGGAATGTCAAAAACCTCATGTATTTGAATTGTGGTTATTGGGAGGCAGAGCTTGGCTGGAAAGGGCAGAGGCCTGGGGTTTGAAATGAAGAGACTGAATCAACTTGCTAAGATTGGGGGAGCTGCCCAGGGCAGAGATTTCTGACCTTTGTTACTGATGCCACCCAGGAAATGGGAGAGGGGCACCCACCCTGGGTGTGGAGGTCTGAGCTGACAGCTCTGCACTAGGTAAAGGAAGGAAGAAACATTGTTGTAGTTTCATCCAAGGAAAACTCATCAACTTCACTCCTGGTTCACTTGGCTTCTATCTGTATTGTAGCTCTCCATCCTGTCTCTGCCATGTACCTTCGCAGTGGCTGGTTGCCCCATGAATGAATCGTGTGTGAGAGACTTCTGAAACTGTGAACTAAAGACATCTTTCCTCTCTTAAATTGTGGATGTTGAATATTTTGTCACAGCAACAAATAAGTAACTAAGGCACAAATATCTGGGACATCCATTATACTCCCACATCTTAACTCCTTGGCAAACTCTACTTGTAAGGATGGCTATGAACTCAAATCCCAAGCATTTCAACATGTCCAGTAGCTAGCGTTAATTTGTCAGTTGACAATGAAATTAAAAATCTATCTTCGGTGGAGGATGCAGCTCATTGGTAGAGCACCTGCCTGGCACGCCCAAGGCCATGGTTAAATCCCTGGTACTAAAACTGTAAAAAAAGACAAAAAACAAACAAACAAACAAACAAACAAGCAAACCTATTAGTGATACCTGCTTTCAATTGTTTTATTGAAAAATCTTTTCCACCACTGTTCTTTAGTGTGAATCTATGTTTGTACTGCTTGAGTCTGATTACTTCAACAAACATTCTATTTTTTCCCCCCTTATACTCTGGAAAATTTCAGACAGAGTACAGTTTCAGTATTACATGAACACTTACGTCCTTTTATTTAGGTTTGTCATCTCAAAGTTTTGCCTTTTCCGTATTTTTGTTAATTGAATAGGAGGAAATTACAATTAGTAGGACCTTTCATTGTTAAATATTTCAGCAGTTTCCTAAGAACAGTATTATTTTCAAAGTGCACATATTGATGAACTTAAAAAAATTTCCCTCTGATATAACCCTGTTCTTAGTATAGAATTCATATTCAAATACCTCTGGTCTTAATAATAACTTTTACTCACTCAGTTTTGTATTGAGACACCAATCAGGGACTGTGGGCTCTAAGCTTGGCTGGCAAATTTCATTGGTGTCCTTCAATCTAAAGTAGTTTGTAACTTTTGGTCCACTGCTCATGACACGGACCTCTTTGAAGAGTCCAAGACAGTATTCTCAAAAGGAACCATGCCAATTTCCTGATGACTATCTGTCCAGATTAAACACACTGGTTAAAATACTATGAGATGACTTACTGTCAAGATAGTGGCCAAGACAGCTGCACAATGTCTCCTCCTGAAACCACTTAAAAAGCTGAGAATATACTCAATAAAACCCTGTTCAATGGAGCTAGGACAGGAAGGAGTGCTCAACAACTGAAAGGAGGCCAGGAGAAGATCAGAAATCCAGAAGGAACATTGAAAGTGGGGTGAAAAAAACCGCATCCCAGGAAGCTGCCCCAGGTCAACTGTGAACAGCTGGGACCTGCTAGCATCCACAGACAGAGGAAAGCCTGCTAAATGCTAATGGCTTCAAGTCACCAATCAAAACACATAGATTGGCTAATTGGACTAAAAAACACAATCCAACCTTACATTGCTTCCAAGAGATACATTTCAAACATGAAGATAAACACAGACTCAAAATGAAAGTCTGGAGGGCCTGGAGGAGTGGCTCAGCAGTTAAAGCACTTGCCTACCAAATGGTAGGTCAAGCACCAAGTATCTGAGTTCAATTTCCTAGCACCACATAAGCCGGATGTGGTGGCGCACGCCTGTAATTCCAGCACTTGGGAGGCTGAGACAGGAGGATTGCTGTGAGTCCAAGGCAAGCCTGGGCTCCACATTGAGTTCAGGACCAGCCTGGGCTACAGAGTGAGACCTTGTCTTGAAAGAAAGAAAGAAAGAAAGAATTAAAGAAACAAAGAAACAAAGAAAGGAAAAAATAAAGGAAGGAAGGCCGGAGTTTTATATTCCACTCAACTGGGGGACAAAAAAAGAAAAAGCAGGTGCATTGATACTCTGCTGACAAAGTAGACTTTAAGCCAAAACTCGTCAAGAAAGACAAAGAAGCTCACTTCATTCTTGTAAAAGGGAATGATCCACCAAGAGGAACTGCCAATAATGAATTCTTGTGCTCTGAACAATGGTGCACCCAGCTACACAAAACAAAACCTATTGGACTTCAAAAAACACATAAACTCCACCACTATAAAGTGAGGGATTTTAATACCCTTCTCTTCCAAGAAGACAGGTCAACTAGACACAAAATCAACAAAGACACAGCAAATCTGAAATACATCATAGAAGAAATGGATCTGACAGACATATACAGAATTTTTAATCCAACGAGAATAGAATATACATGGCCTATATAAACAAGTCAAATAGTAAACAGTGCTGGCGAGGCTGTGGGGAGAAAGGAACCCTCCTGCACTGCTGGTGGGAATGTAAACTGGTACAGCCACTATGGAAAGCAGTATGGAGATCTCTCAAAAGACTGGAAATAAATATCCCCTTTGATCCAGCGACACCCCTCCTGGGAATATATCCAAAAGAGGCCAAAACAACACACAACAGAGATATATGTATACCCATGTTCACAGCAGCACAACTAACAATAGCTAAAATATGAAAGTCACCAAAATACCCATCAACAGACCAATGGATACACAGACTGTGGTATTTATACACAATGGAATCCTATGCATCTATAAACTCCAACAGCATGGAGGCTTTTGCAGGCAAATTGAAGAAACTTGAGAACACCATGCTTAGTGAAATGAGTCAGGAGCAGAAAGTGAAACATTGAATGGTCTCTCTGATATGAGAAACCCAGATCACAACTATCTCATGGAACTTAAAATGAAAAACAAAGTGAACCAGGTGGGTAGGGTGGAGAGGGAGAAAGGGGTGGATAAGGGAGGGACAAAAGGAGAGGGGGGGAAGTCTTTGTCACCTTGACAAGATACGTATGTGCACAAAATGCTCAACTTCATTGTAAACCTTAAATTTTGCGCTTATACATATCAAAAAAATGGGGGGAAAATGAATATAATATACATTCTTCTCAGCCACCCATGGAACATTCTCCAAAATAGACCACATCCTAACCACAAAACAAGCATAAATAGATACAAGAAAACTGATATAATCCTATGTACCCTGTCAGATCAAGATACAATTCAAACAAATGGAGACGGAACAGTACTCTTCTATAAACAAGCATTAGGTCACAGAAGAAATCAAGGAAGAAATAAAAGTGTCCACAGAGACAACAGCAGCAGCACATCACAACACAACCTCTGGGACACAATGAGGGCAGTGTTAAGAGGAAAATTCAGTTCCATAAATGCACACATAAAAAGAACTGAGCAAGCCTAAATAATCTAACCTCACAACTCAGGACCTTAGAAAAATAAGAACAAGCCAATCCCAAAGCTAACAAAAGGAAAGAAATTATAAAGATCAGAGCAGAAATGAAAGAAATAGAAACTAAAAGAAAAAAAAAAGGAAATAAACAAAGGGGGCTGGAAGAATGGCTAGTGGTTAAAGTGCTTGCTTCAGCAAGTTCTAAGTACCTGAGATCAATTCCCCAGCACCACATTAACTGGGTATGGTGGCACATGCTTGTAATTCCAGCCCTCAAGAGGCTGAGACAGGAGGATTGCCATGAGTCCAAGGCCAGCCTGGCCTCCATAGTGAGTTCAAGACCAACCTATGCTATAGAGTGAGACCCTATCTCTCAAACAAACAAACAAACAAACAAGAAATTGTTTTTTTTTGAAAAGATAAACAAGATGGATAAACTCCTTGCTAAACTAAAAAAAAAAAAAAGGAAAGAGAAAGCCTACATCAATACTATCAGGAATGAAAAAGGCAAAATTACAACAGATGACAAGGAAATCCAAAGGATAATAAGTAGTTACTTTGAAAATCTATACTGTAATAAATTTAAAAATCTAAAAGAAATGAATGAATTCCTAAACATATTAACAATCATCAAAACTAAATGAAGAAATTAAATATCTGAATATGCCAATATCCACTTACGAAATTGAGGAAGTAATAAAAACACTTCCAACCAAGAGCCCAGGACCTGATGGACTTCCAGCAGAATTCTATAAAAAATTTAGGGAAGATTTAGTACCAATGCTTACCAAACTTTTCCAAGAAACTGAAAAGGAAAGAAAATTGACCAAATCATTTCTTTTTCTTTTCTTTGAGACAGGGTCTTGCTCTATAGCCCAGGCTGGTCCTCAACTCACTAGGGAGCCGAGGATGGCCTTGGACTCATAGCAATCCTCCTACCTAAGCCTCTCCAGTGCTGGGATTACAGGTGCACGCCACCACGCCCAGCTTATGTAGTGCTGGGGAATTGAACTTGTGTACTTAGTGTTTGACTTAGTGCTTACTAGGCAAGCTCTTTAACTGCTGATCCATTCCTCTAGCCCCAAAATCATTTCTTGAAGCAAGTATAACTCTAATTACAAAACCAGACAAACACCCAACCAAAAAAACCTACAAGCCAGCATCCTGACTGAATATAGATGCAAAAAGATAAAATCCTGGCCAATAGATTGCAGCAAATCATAAAGAAGATATACACTATGACCAATTGGGCTTCACCCCAAACATGCAGGAATGGTTTAACATATGCAAAACAATAAATATTAACACCACATTAACACCACATTAACAGATGCAAAGATAAAAATCATATGATTATCTCAATAGGTAAGAAAAAGCATTTGACAAAATCCAACACCCTTTTATGATAAAGACTCTGAAGAGAATAGGAATAGAGGGACCCTACCCCAACATGATTCAAACTATCTATAACAACCACTCAGCCAATATAATCCTAAATGGAAAAAGATTGAAAGCATTCATACTAAATTTATGAACAAGACAAGGATGCCCACTGTCACCTCTACTATTCAACACAGTACTGGAAATTTTGGCAAAACCCATCAGGAATAAAAGGAATACGCAGTAGAAGGGAATAAGTGAAGATATCCCTACTTGCAGATGACATGATACTCTCTAAAGAGACCCAAAAATTTCACCCAAAGACTCTTAGAACTAATCAATTCAGTGAAGTAGTAGGTCATAAAACCAATACTCACAAATCAATAGCTTTCTTATATACCAATAATGAATCCAATGAGAAAGAAATCAAGAAAACAACTCCCTTCACAATAGCAACAACAACAGCAAAATAAAATCCTTAGGAATAAACCTCACCAAAGAGGGGAAAGAAGTACACACACACACACACACACACACACACACACACACACACACAACAAAAACTTACGAAGCCCTAAAGAAAGAGATTGAAGAGGACTTTAGAAAATGAAAAGACATCCCTTGTACCGGACGTGAAGCACAAATATTGTCAAAATTTCCATACTACCAAAGCTACTGAAAGACCAAAAGATCAAGAGACCCAGACCAAGGAGACTCCATGACAGGCTTCAAACTCCCCTCTCTAACTAGCAGGCCTGAGTTTCTGTTTCCCCAGAGTTAGATAAACAAAGCCTTCCCTCTACTGGAGCTCATGAAAAATCAGCTTTTGGCTCTAACCCTGCATCTGTGGCAGGAACAACCACACGATGTTTCTGTGTATCCAGAGTTCGCCATGGCTGATAGGGTGCAAGTCTACAGATGCATAAACTTCCTGATGTAGAAACAATGTGTGCCCCATTTCTCTTCTGTTCTGTGAAAGATCCCCCTTCTTGCTTCTGTGAGTAAAAGCATCACAAGGTATGCGGTCTCTCAGCAATGTAAGTCATTACTCAAACTTTAGCTGACAGAGACTTTCCACTGAGCACATATTAACAATCATAGACCAATCATAGATTCACAAATTATTATTGCATTAAATGTTAATCAATCAGTTTTTGTGGTAAACAACTTACGTGATTTCTGTTAAAATCTTATATTTTTTGTTTATAAAAACCCAGTGAAAACTGCACTCTGGGCTCCTTCTTAGCCTCCACTATGCTGGAGAGGGAGAGCCCAGGCTCCAGCTTGCAATAAAGACTCTCGTGTGTTTGCATCAAAATCGGCTCCTGGGGTCTTTCTTGGGGACTTGCGATCTGGGCATAACACTACGACACAGATTCAATGCAACATCAATCAAAATACCAATTATATTCTTCAGAGAACTATAAAAAATAAAACCTTTTATTTATATGAAACCAGAAAAGACCCAGAATCTCTAAAGCAATTCTGAGTAACAAGAGCAAAGCTGGAGGAATCACAATCCTAGACTTCAAAAAAATACTTCAAAGCAAGAGTGATTAAATCTACATAGTACTGGTATAAGAATAGACAGGAGATCAGTGGAACAGAATTGAGGATACTGAAAGAAACCCAAACACTCTTAATGACCTCATTTTTGACAAAGGGGCCAAACAATCCACTGGAGAAAAGACAGCATCTTCAACAAATGGTACTGCGAAAACTGGATCTCCACATGCAAAAGAATGAAACTAGACTCATATCTGTCTTCACACACTAAAATCCGATAAAAATGGGTCAAAGAACTGGACATCCAGACAGAAACACTGAGACACAGGGACAGGAAGGATTTTTCTGAACAGATTACCAACTGCACAAGAAATATCAGACAAAATCAACAAATGGGACAACATTAACTTAAAAAGCTTTTGTATAGCAAAAGAAACAATCAGTAAGGTGAAGAGACAACCCACAGAATAGGAAAAGATATTCACTAGTAACACTTTATACAAAGGGTTAATATCTAGAATATATAAAGAACTGAAAAACTTAAAACTTCCTAAAATAAATTATCTCATCAAGAAATGGGCAGCTGAAATGAAAAATAAAAAACATCTCAGAAGTACAAACGGCCAACAAGCATATAAAAAAGTTTTCTTCATCATTGGCCATCAAATAAATGCAACTGAAAACAACACCGAGGTTTCACCTCATTCCAGTGAGAATGGTCTACATCAAGAAATCAAAAAAAAAAAAAAAAAATCCCAAAAAACAAACAATTGTTGGCCCTGGTGCAGGAAAAAAAAGAACTCTACTCCACTGCTGGTGGGAATGCAATCTGGTACAACCATTATGGAAAGCAGTCTGGAGGTTCCTTAGAAAGCTGAGAATGGAAATTCCATTTGATTGAGCTACTGCTCTACTGGGCATGTTCCCAAAAGAAATAAAGTAAACATGCCAAAAAGAAACATGCATATCCACGTTTATAGCAGCACAATTCATAATAGCCAAATCCTGGAAACAACCTATCTGCCCATCCACAGAGCAATGGTTAAAGAAGATGTGGTACCTATACATGTTGAAATACTATGCAGCCATAAAGAAAGACAGAGTTGAAAGCTTTTAACTAAAAATGGGGCCACCTTGATTCAGTAATGCTCAGTGATATGGACCAAACACAAAAGACTGACTATAGGCGGGTGTCCCTCTTATGAAATCCACACAATAATGGTATAAAAAGGCCCAAATATGAGTGACAGAGTAAAAAGAGGGGCAATGGTCAGCTAGAAAAGGGGTGAACCTATGAAAAAGGGGTGGGCATAGATGCTCATTGATAACCCAAACCACAAGTCTCTAATTTGTTATAGAACTTGGAATTCATGCATGAACAAGAAACACCCACAAACACATTAGGCAAGAAGATAGCTAAAACTGCATAGATAACACAATTTTTAAATTCCTGAATAATGTACCCCTCAATGTATTGAAGTCTGAGATTCATTTGAAATTTTTTGATTACTGTATAATTTTTGATTTGCATGCTTCTCAGACATTGCTGTCATCCTCGTGCTCAATATTGTTCAGATTGACTTTCAAATAATACAGCAGAATTTCAATGGCAAAAAATACCCCCTCAAAAAACGATCGATGATGGTGAGGATGTGAGGAAAAGGAATCTTGTCACACTGCTGGTGGGACTGTAACCTGGTACAATCATCATGAAAAACAGTATGGAGATTTCTCAGATCTAAAAACAGGTATTTCATTTGGTTCAGTGATCTTCTCAGTGTTTTTTTCCAAAAGAATTAAAATATGTAACAAAAATACATGCACACCCATGTTTACAGCTGCACAACTAGTAACAGCTAAATTATGGAAGATGCTGAAATACCCACCAATCAATCAATGGATAAAGAAAATGTATACATACACAATGAAGTACTACTCTTCCACAAAGAAAGATTTGCAGGAAATTCATTTGTAGGAAAATAAGTGTACCTTGAGTTCATTAGTTTCTCAAAGACAAAGGTGGTAAAAATCTAAAAGATACACAGGTGTAGGTAACAACTTCCTTAATTAGACATTCAAGACAAAAGAAATAGCCCTCAGAATCAACAAATAGGATTAATTCAAATTAAAAAGTTTCTGTATGGCAAAAAAAATTATCAACAGAGTAAAAACAGAACTGACAGAATGGGAAAAGATATTCACCACCTATACCTCATATTGGAGGCTAGTAACTAGAATATATAAAGAGCTGAAGAAACACAGTCCCCTCAAACTCAAAGACCCAATTAAAAAATGGGCAACAGAAATGAATAGGCAGTTCTCAGATGAAGAAGTCCAAATGGCCAGTAAATACATGAAAAGATGTTCAATATCCTTAACCATCAGAGAAATGCAAATCAAACTGTCACTAAGATACCATCTAAACCCAGAGAGAATAGCATGTATCAAGAACTCAACAGCAATCAACGCTGCTGAGGCTGAGAATAGCATGTATTAAGAACTCAACAGCAATCAACGCTGCTGAGGCTGTGGGGAAAAAGGAATCCGCTTACATTGCTGGTGGGAATGTAAACTGGTACAGCCACTATGGAGGGCAATATGGCCATTCCTCAAAAGGATGAAAACAAATACTCCCTTTAATCCAGTGATACCACTTGAGAATCTTTCCAAAAAAATTAAAAGGATCTTATAAATACATATACATATACATATATATATATATATATATATATATATATATATATATATATATCCATGCTCATAGCAGCATAAGTAACAATAGCTAAAATGTGGAAAACATCAAAATACCCATTAACAGACCAATGGATACATTAATTGTGGTATGTGTACACAATGGAGTGCTACTTATCTATAAAGACATAGATTTGAGACTTCTGTAGATAAATGGATGCAACTTGAGACCATCATGCTTGGTAAAATAAGGCAGGCATAGGTTAAATATTGCATCATTTCTCTAATATGCACAAAACACTCTCAAGTTTAATGTAAACATTACATATTGTATATATTCGTATCAATAAAATGGGAATAAAGAAGTATTTGTAAATGAAGACAAATATACACACACATTTAAAATTCTTTCTTATGGAAAGCAGAACAATTACACTGTAGGCTCCATCTTTCCTGAAGCAATCAAATCTACAAAGAGATAGGTAAAAGCTAAAAATTTTAAATGGTTTACAAAAAAAACCCTCCAAGTGCCTTGTCACCTTGACAAGATATGTAGGTGCAAAAAATGCTCAGCTTCATTGTAAATCTTAAATTTTGCGCTTATACGTATCAATAAAATGGGGGAAAAAATCTCCAAGTGGTAAAAGAATAGCATGCCATATTCATTTTCTTGAATTTTTAGAATAGGAAATGTGCATTAAATGGGCCATATTATTGATATTTAAAGATATTTTGTAATGTGTGAATTTTTACTCATTTTTCCAAATTACAGCTTTAATATCCAAAGTGAATTGTGTACACTTTATAAAATTTATTTTCCTACTGACTGCCAAATCATAAATATAGAACTAATTTTTATCTTTAATAAAATATGATGAGAGGCTGGAGGAAGGGCTCAGCGGTTAAACTGCTTGCCCAGCAAGCTCTAAATCAAGCACTAAGTACCCAAATTCGATTCCCCAGCACCACATAAACTAGGTGTGGTGGTGCATGTCTGTAATCTCAGCACTTGGGAGGCTGAGGCAGGAGGACTGTGATGAGTTCAAGGCCAGCCTGGGCTCCATAGGTGAGTTCAGGACCTGCCTGGGCTACAGAGTGAGACCCTGTCTCAATAAATAAACAACATATGAGAAAAGGTGAAGAGCTATTAAATTGATTGTTTTTAACCAAAGAATAAGAAACATCTGATATTGAGATAAAATGATTATAAATCACCATTATCTGCTTAAGAATGTCCACATATTCTTAAAGTCATAAAGATAAATCTGTGCAGATTTCCAACTAGACAATGATCTGATACAACTTAAGACTAATAAATAGTAACAGTAAAGACCATATAAAAATTTTTTTGAGAGAGGGTCTTGCTCTGTAGCCCAGGCTGGTCCACACCTCACTAGGAATCCCAGGCTAGCCTTGGACTCATGGTAATCCTCATGCCTCAGCCTCCCCAGTGCTGGGATTACAGGCATGTGCCACCACGCCCAGCTTATGTGATGCTGGGGAAGCAAACTCAGGTACTTAGTGTTTGATTTAGTGCTCGCTACGCAAGCACTTTAATCACTGAGCCATTCCTCCAGCCCCCATATAAATTTTTAAAAATGAAGAAAACAGACACTGAATTTTCAGACAAATGTGCATCATTTTAAACCATTCAAGAGTCCATGACTTCCCCTTTATACTACCACATATCAGCTAACAACATGACAAAGAACTCATTCTATTAAATAGACATAACAAAGTAAAAACCACATATTGAACAGTCTTTCCTGCCAATGACATCACGAACCCTGCATCAGGAATGATGTCCTTCAGTCACCAGATGAAGGGCATTCCTTAGAACATGTACCATTAAGCTCTTTTAAAACATCCTCAACAAAGCAAAGAACACAAAAATATTTCCATTTGAAAATGTGGAATGCATTTTTAAATGGAAAAAACTTAGTAATGAAACTAAATTTCTTAATGAATCAAAGCAGCTCACTTGTTTCAAGGCATTCCACTGATCACTGTCGGGAACAACACAAACCTCAACTCAAAGAGACTTGTCCTTTCTCTGCTGTGGAAAATGAGAACTTAAAAGGAAAAGGACAATACTGTTAAAAAAAAAAGGGGGGGGGGTTCCTCTGTCTCTCCACACTGTGCTGAAAACTGCAGCCCTAGCACCTCCAGCTATTGCTCCTCTTCCTTTTGGAGGCAGCCCTCCTCCCCATACACAGGTCCCTTCTAGGCTGCTGCAGGAGAGGTGGAGGCAGGGGCAGGAGGCGGGGTGCCACATGGCAGGCCCTGGACTCCTTCACCGTCCCACTGGCTGTCCGCACCTTGTGGCAGGAGAACCATGGATAGACTCAGTGATATCTTAAGCAGAAGGTAACAGCTGCTGACAGGATTGAGGATAGTTCAGACAGAATGATAACTGCATTGTCTGTTTCAAGACCCAAATCAAAACAATACGGAAACAAGTGAAAAAATACAAGAAAGTACTGCAACTAACTGTAAATCTTTTGACCCACTGTCACCTTGTACAGCCATAGTAGCCAACATTGTACTAGAAGTAGCCAAAAAGAAATTTATGCCAATTCTGCGCGTGGAGGCTGAGCTGATTTCAACCCTGGTACAGCTGCTACTCTACGAATATCAGGAAGTTCTGCTTCAGCAGGGCACGGCTCTGGGAAGCACATTACCCATTCCCTTAAAGCTCAGGTTATCAGTATGGATGTTATCCCTATCTTCTGACTCAATTCAGCTCTCAATAGAAATGTGTCTTGTTGTATATGATAATTTAGCAGAACTTGATCAAGAAGTGTGCCAGTATGAACACTGCTAAATAGCTGGTAAATCTCTTTAAGAAACAAGTAGAGCATGGTAAGAAGGGATTTTTGAAGTTCTTGCCCCATCTGCAGAAAATGGTGAGAAAGTAACTGAACCTATTGAGTTTTCGATCCTGAAGATTTTCCCAGTTCTTTCCCTCAAAACCCTCCTTTGTATTATTTTTTTTAAAAAAGTCTCTGAAAACTGCAAGGGCTTGGACTGCACACTTAGTAAGGGCAGAGAGTTCTTTTTTTGAAATGAACCCAGGGCTCTTGCGCTGAGCTACACCCCAGACCATGTTTTTTTTGTTTTTTTTTTTTTTTTTTTTTTTTTTTTTTTTTTTTTTTTTTTTTTTTTTTTTTTTTTTTTTTTTTTTTTTTTTTTTTTTTTTTTTGAGACAAGGTCTATACTAAGTTGCCCATGGTGGGCTTGAGTTTGTGACCTTCCTGCCTTAGTCCCTATTGGTTCACACAAAAATGCACAGCACAGAGAAATGCCAACACCATTTCTTTACTAAAATGAAGGGTGGATAGAAAAGAGATGTGAGCAAAAGACAGCTGAACACTATTTGTGGGCCCAGCCCTTAAGATTCAGAGTTGTGGGTCTGGGGAAGAGTCCTGGAACTAGTAGCTTCACTGATAGCAGCACCATTAGTGATTCCAATTCAAGTGTCCTTGAATATCATGTAGACAGCACTGTCTACAGGGTGTAATGGGTGTCTGCGAAGGTACAGCTTAACTTCCTACTACTCAGTCTAACTCTCCACACTCAGTCATACTGATTATGTCATGGCCCACCTCCAAATTTAAAGTCATTTTCCTTTGCTTTTTGTATCACTCAAATCTTTAATCAAGAGGGTCCCTCTGCCCAGAACTTCGGTTCAAAAGTTCCTACTTCAAGGCAACTCCCTGCTCCTTCCCACTCAGGTCTTCTTCACACAATTTAATTTGAACTGAACCATAATTAAGTATTCATTGTTTATTCTTCATGCTTGATTACTAGTCCAGAAGAATAGGTATTCTGTATGCCATGTTTATCTGGAGGTATAATAAGAACCCAAGATATATTAGTTGATGAATCAATATATAAAGTCCAAGTCCTTCAATTTGCTGTCAATTGATAACAGTGTAGTTTTTAACCATTTGCTCCCTGATTCCCTCTACAACAGTGAGATTCTCAATTCATATGGTTCCCCTCATGAGAGTATCTTTCCTCCTTGGTCAAATACTAAATCATTCCAATGACTTAGGGCCTAATATAATGAAGCCTCTTCAATGCCTCTTCGTTTAGGTGCCTTCCAGGCTGGTAATATTATAATTTATCCTGTTAAGTATGTTGAGCTCAGACTCAGTGGTTCCCCAATTACTGCATGCACATATTTTACTTCCTAGTGGATTACATGTTCTTTGAGGACATTCACTGGCATGGACTCTCTTAATTTTTACTGGGTTGGTTACAAGATGCTTGGAATGTAGAAAATATACCTTTTAAATTTTTTATTTATTTAATTTATATTTATTTATTTATTTACTCAAGCCCAGGACCTTCATGCTGAGCTACACCCCTCAGCTCATTTTTTAGTTTTGATTTTGAGACAGAGTATTATTAAGTTACTAAATTGCCCAGGCTGGATTTGAACTTGCCATCCTCCGCCTCAGACTCCAGAGTGTTGAGATCACAGGCTTGTACCACCAGGCCTGCCTAGGAAATAAAATTTAGTATCTCCTAAATAGCTATTTTTTTCACTAAATACATTTAACGCAATTTCTCAAGAAGAAAATAAAATTGCAGAAGAAAAAAGTAAACTTTAGATAGTATCAGACTCAAAATTAAAGGAATCAATCGATTTCTTAACTTCATAAGACACTGTCTATTACAAGCACAAGAATAATGAAAAACAGTAATTGTACAATTAAAAAAATCACTACCTCAATAGATTTTCCAAACACCCTGGTAGGTAGAGAAGGCAGGTAAATATGTTTAAAGATGTACTTGCCCAAATTTACAAGGCTAATAACCAACTGTGTATAGGATTCAAATCCCAACCTTGTGACTGTAAATGCCAAATTTTTTTCACTATTTTAGCACTGACATATCATCTCAGAAATTTAGAGTTTCTATAATTTAAAAGTGATTGAGAATGGTGAGGTGAATTGACGAGTCTGTAACAAACTCTTTCAATATGATTTTCAGAGACTCTACGGTTTGATTTTTTTTTTTTTTTTTGAGACAGGGTCTTGCTCTGTATCCCAGGCTGGTCATGAACTCACTATGGAGCCGAGGCTGACCTTGGACTCATGGTAGTCCTTCTCCCCAGTCGTATTACAGGTGTGTGCTACCATGCCTGGCTTATGTGGTGCTGGGGAATCGAACTTGGGTACTTAGCTCTTGAACCACTGAACCATTTCTCCAGCCCTGGTTTGCATTTTGAGTATTCCCCAAAAGCCTCATGTATTTGGATCTGTGTGTTACTGGAAGGTAGGGCCTGGCTGGAAGAGGCAGGGGTTTAAGGTGTGACCTGGAAAGATGGTCAGTTTGTTGAGATTAGGGATTGCCTAGGGCAGAGATCTCAGGTGTTACTGACTTGTGGGCCAGGAAGTGAGGGAACTGGGCCCACGCTGGCAGTGGGGAAGGCGGGCAACTGGCAGCCTGAAGTAATTTAAGGAAGGAAGAAACACTTTTTCCAGGGAAAGCTCACAGGCTTCCTCCTGCTTCACTTGGCTTCTGTCTGCAAAGGAGTGAACATTCTCCAGACTCTACCTTGTGGCTTCCACTGTTGCTGGCTGCCCACAAATGGACTGTGTGTGACCTTCTGAAACTGTGAGCTAAATAAATCTTACCTCCCTTAGGTTGTGGATATTAAGTGTTTTGTCCCAACAAGATAAGTAACTAATACAAGAGATGATACAAAATAGAAGAGACTGGGACAGCTACAGAAGCACACAGAGATCTATAAATCAGATAAAACATGACACTGGTGTTTCTGTGACCATGAGGATGTAAAAGGCTGCAGGTACCTCCAATGAGAACTGGACTGACTTGACACAAAGAATTTATTGTTTGAAAAACTGGAAACAATAGACAATAGCACAGGGGGAGGCAAGCTTTCCTAGAGTCAATCAGGGTTGGAGGAAAACGAAGTGGTGAGCCCCAAGTTTCATTCCCCAGTACCGGTGGTGGTGCACACCTGTAATCCCAGCGCTCAGGATGCCGAGGCAGTAAGATTGCTATGAGTACAAGGTCAGGATGGGCTACATAGTGAATTCAAGACCAACCTGGACTACAGAGTGAGACCCTGTCAAAAAACAAAAAGAAAGAAAAGGACAGGATAGGACAAACCAATGAACTAGGCCAGGGATGCAGCTCAATGACTGTATAGTGCTTGCTTGTCTGCCAAGCACAAGGCCGCGAATTCACTGCCAGCACTTTAAGAGTAAACAAATAAAACACAGCTAAGAATTCTTTCACAACTTAAGAGCTTGCAGTCAGGTAATTTACAAATTCCCAAACAATGTGCTTTTTCCCTCTAATCTTAAAAAGTAAAATCATATTTCAGAAAAATTTTTTAACAAACAGATTCACTCCTATTGCTTTTAACACTACAATGATGTTTTCTATTTTATAAATAATTATGCAATACTTTGGAATAAATAAAACATCCCAACAGAGCAATTTGGTTTATACATAATAAAATAAGGGTGTATCGTTATAATTAATCATTCGATCTCACACTTAAAAAGCATTTAACATGTCTCCACTAATTATCAGGTCTTTATACACATTTGCCTGCTTACTTTGAACATCATTTTACATGTGTACAAACACACACACACACACACACACACACACACACACACACACACACACACACACAGGTTGTAATTCCTGTCATATAAATAAAAGGAACATGAAGTCACTTCATATATGCTTGCTATTACTTCAAAGTAAGAACAGTTATGGGTAAACAACTCAAAACTGCTTCAGTTAAAGAACTGATTTTTAAAATTTTTTCTTTTTCTTTTTTTGAAACAGGTCTCTGTACCCCAGGCTGGTCCTGAACTCACTACAGAGCCCAGGCTGGCGTTGCACTTGGCAAGCCTCCTGCCTCAGCCTCCTGAATTCTGGGATTAGAGGCATGCGCCACCACACCCAGCTTTAAAAAGAACTCATTTTTGTATTGGCTTTCAACTTTAGTCTACATTATACTTTTCAAAGATAGACTGAAAGACACAATTTATATACCACAAGATTTACCTTTTGTAAGTGTACAATTCAGAAAATTCACAGAGATCAGCAACCATCATCACAATTCAGTTTTCCATCATTTCAATCACTCCTCAGAAAGTTCCCTCACATCCAGTTGAGGTGACCTTTATCACCAGAACCTCTCCTACATCCCCTCTAACCCTGCTTCCCTACGCATCTCGTATACATGGACTCATATGAACAGCCTTTTATGTCTAGCTTTTTTTTTTATTTTGCACAATGCTTTTGAGGCTTATTCTTCTACCAACAATTCCGTTCAATTGCTAAACTAAATCCCACTGTATGGACATCCAGCTGATGGACATCTAAACTGTTCCCACTTTCTGACTATTGTAAATACTGCTGTCAGAAGCATTTATATGCAAGTCTTTGTGTGGACATTTCTTTTCTTTTCCTTTTTCTTGCGTAGATTGCTAGAAGTAAGACTACTGGACCATATGGTAAATTCATGTTAACTTTTAAGAAACTGCCCAACTGTTTTCCAAACTGGTTGTACCATTTCACATTCCCACCAGCAATGAGTATGATTCTAGTTTCTTATTATCCTCAATACATTTGGTATTGCCTGGTTTTTAAATTATACCCACTCAAGTGGATGCTATAAATTCAAGGCCAGCCTGGGCTACATAGTGAGTTCAGGACCAACCTGGACTACAGAGTGAAACCCTGTGTCAAACAACAAAAAGAAAGGAAAGGAAAAGACAGTATCTAAAAGTAGTATCTCACAGTTTGATTGCATTTTTTAAAAGATTAATGAAATGTCTAATAAAGCCTTTTATTCATTTTGAGGAGCACATGGTGGCACATGTCAGTAATTCCAGCTACTCAGGAGACCAGTCTGGGCAACTTAGCAAGATTCTGTCTCAAAGTAAAATTTTCAAATGACCAGAATGTAGATCATGGCTGAACAACACTTTCCTAGGATGCGTGAGGCCCTGGGTTCATTTGCCAATACTCCAAAAAACCTCCAAACCAAACCAAAATGTAACAAGAACAGAGTAAAATTAGGTTACCTTGTAATTGATTTATCAATAAGATTTCTTTATATATTCTGGATACAGACACATATAACTACAACATACAGCCATTTTGTATTGCCCTCTGGCATATGTCTATTCCATTTGTCCTATAAAGGCTCCATTTTCTGAGTATTATCCTTATTCTAAATTTCCTTATTTTTGTTTTCACATACTAATCTACAATAAAAGACCTATGTGGTCAGATAGGTTCAGAAAATACAATCAAAAATGACTAAAATGTGATACATGATACATATAGGTGTCAATTCCTCAGGATGAATGTATTACATGTCACAAACATGTACTAATAAAAATAATAATGTGGGAAAAAGAAATTAATATCATTCAGTTCTAGGAAAAAATTTGGAAAGCACTCATCAAAATAAAGCACATTGTTTCCTCTAAGATTTCCCAGCAACTCCAATATGTTAGTAAGTACTAGACATCTTCTATAAGGAGTGTACACTTTTAGCACTTCCCAAAACTGTTTATCTTTTTTTCTTTTATAGGTCATCCCTGAACATAGCTTCCTTATTATGCTCTCATTGCTGGGAAAGAATACCTGACATCTATAGCTTTGGGGAGGAAAGATTTATTTTAGCTCACAGTTTCAGAAAGTCTCAGTCGATTAACATGTAGCTGGAAATGGTGGAACCAAAGGAGAAGCTGGAAAACTAGCTGTTCATGGCAGAGTAGACAGGAAGCTAAGTGCAGAAGGAAGGGCAGAACCAACATCTACTCTTCCAGGTCCTGTCCCTGTAATCTGCCCCTTCAAGGTCACATGCCCAGGAATGAGCCACATACCCATCATCTACTATATGCCCCAATCCACCTCATGCCTGCAATCCACCAGTCCTGAGCAGGCCCCATCTCTTAACAACACATTCTTCCATAGCTATTCCACAACATTTGAGTATGTGTGGTTTGGGGGAATATTCCAGATCCAAATCATAACAATTGCTGAATAAGTTAATTTTTTAAAGGAACACAGATGGGAGATATATATTATTTGTAAACAAAAATACTTTAAAGAATTTCTTTAAAATTTCAATTCCCTTTATTATCCCCAGATCTTCTCATATGTTTATTAAAAGACTCACCCTAGTTACCTTTCTGTATTTTTTTGTGTTTAACATTATTGGGAAAGAGAAGTACATTTTGCTCAGCTGAATTTCTCCTTGTCCATTTTTCTTCCTGTCCTTTTGGTAAAGAAACTGATACGAAACAAAAATAAGCTCTCTTAGGTTCGAATTTGCAGACGTTTATCCCCATAAAATAATGATGAAAAGTGAATACATATTTACTCTGAGACAAAACATAAAACTGTCTCAAAAGCAGTGTTGTCACATAAGAGACCCTGTCCAGTGGACTGTCCCTTTGCTTCCTTTTGGTTTCTCTGAAGAAAGAGAAAGTTATAGGACTCCAGTGATTTCTGAAGACAAAAATAAATAAATAAATAATTCTGTTTTATTTTTGTGCAGTTAGCACGCACTGACTTTTACAATAAGTTCTTCTGCAATTAGCATGTACTTACTTTTACAATTAGGGAAAATATATTTTAGCTTTAGTCTACAGGAAAAAAACTAGCCGCAAAAGAGTAAAATATAAATCTACCCTGATTATTCTACCATGATAGGAATGATTTTAATTCTTAAATAAGACAGTACATTATAAAAATATTTATGAACGCAAAACTAAACTTTAAGTTTCAATGTAAAAAGAGATGACTGGTGAGCTGAATGACTATCAACAAACTTGGCCCTGAGCCCTTTTCTCTAGGCCCTTATCTGATTCAGTCCTCAGGTTGTCAAGGTGGGGAGAACCTATATCAAACATGGTCATTTTGGAGACTGCCTAAGAACCATATTTTAAAAATTCACAGCAAATTTTCTGGCATATGTATAGTAAGTGTTCAATAAATTGTTACAACTGTTATGAAAAGTTACATTAAACTATTCTAAGTATTTCCCCAAGAAAGAACAAATACTGTACTATCATAGCTATACTGATCATTAAGTCAGTTGCAACATTTATCCTACTGAGATAAAAAGAATCCCTTGTAGACAGGTAATCCTTGAAAATCCACAAAATAAGATGAAATTCACCCAGGTTCCAAATCAAATATATCATCTTTCAAAGGTATCAGGCAAGATTAAGAAATGCAAAACAATTAAGTATTCAATCATAGCCAGTTATTTAGTATTTCCAAGTGTTACAGATAGTTACAATAATTATTTAGGAAAAGAAAAAGGTTCAACTAAAGGAAAAAGACATGCATCTCCACAAACAAACATCAATATAATCATAAAATTATGTTGAAAATTATATGATTTCATGAGAGGTAGAACATCTTCCCATAAAGTAATAATTTCTAAAAGGAAAAGGAAAAGTCCCATTTTTTTACCTGGATGAGTCATGGTGACTGGCTCCTCTTTGGATTTATTATTGTAGATGACTACAGCAACTGCATTGTGGAAAGCAGCCCGTGAGATTTTCTCTTTAAATGTGCAATTTCCCCTCTGTAGCAAGGCGATCCACTGTTTGATATTAGGAGGGACAAAGAAGCGAGTTTGAGGATCACATCCCAGATGATCAGCAACTAGATGAAAAAGAGTGGGGAAAAAAGTATACACCAAAGATAAGTAAATCTAATAAGTTTTTTTTTTTTAATCAAAGTGCTCAACTTTCCTCTAGTACTTTAAGCAGCTTCCTGCCCACAATGGTATGGACACATCCACAAAGGACAACAGGATAGATCTGAACCAACCAATATCTGTACCTGAAGGGAGACACTCCCTTAAAATGTTACCTGTACTGCAAATGAAAACAGAAACCTCCTGTGACAGACTGACAAGATTTTTATTAAAAAATGTAATGTCCAGGATAGACTGGTAAAGAGAGGAAACCCCAGTGACAGCTCAGCCCCCAACCTGCCCATTCATTTGCACTTACTATTCCCTACAAACATGTTCCTATCACCATGAAGAACCAAGGGATTAATGTTGTCTAAGGTTAAGTGACAGAGCCAAAGTAATGCAAGACACATACATACGTACACACATTTATTGATTAACTGATTAACTGATCAACTGTTCTAGGGATTAAACTCAGAGCCTTCACCTTGAGATATTTCTTCCACCCCATTTTTTTTTAATTGGTTAAAATAGGGTCTTGCTAACTTACTAAGTTGTCCAGGCTCGGCCTGAACTTGTGGCCCTCCTGCCTTAGCTCCCTAGAGTACTAGAATACAGGATTGCACTACCAGGTCTGGCTCAAAGTAACCTTAAACTCCATTATTACACCAACATCTTGTTTGGAATTTGTGCATACTTGAACAAATTTCTGAATAAATGTCAAAAGAAACTGGAGAAGTTCTATTTGGGCCTAGATTTAATATTTTTAAGTAAAAATTTTAGTAGTTAAAAAGACATGAAAGTAGAATTTATTTAATTATATTTACTGGTAAAACTTACTCTATAACTCCCTGTTAAGACATACTATATTTGTCTTATAGGCCACATGAAGACACCAAGACCATCTGGTCATGGTTCTAATTTGGGGGGATGGTGTATTTCAAGCCAGCCCCTCAATTTCTGATTCTACACATATGGCCATCATAGCTCTTGGTACTCTCTGCAAATCATAAAAAGAAGTCCCGGGTTACTCTTCCTATCACCCACTCTCACATTCAGAATAGGTTAAAACGAAAAAAAGCAGCAGCCCGGGAGGAAAAAAGCACCACCAAGTGAGGTGAAGACTGCAGCCAGCCCAGTGCTTCAGTCATCCCAGTCCTTTGCATACTGGGAAGGAAGAAAGAGAGGGGAACACGGTACACTGACCTTTGAGGATAACATTAGAGGCAATTACATTATTTAAAACAATCAAGCAGTGGCTGGGCATGGTGGTACCGATGTGTAATCTCAGCACGGAGCAGGCTGAGGCAGGAAGATCACTGCTTCCATGCCAGCCTAGATTATGTGGCTAGTTCATGGCTGGCTTGAATTACAGAGTAAGACTCTTTCTTAAAACAAGAACAAAACCCCAAATCAAACATTTAACAACCAAACAACAACCAACCGACCAAATAAATAAATAATACAGTAGAATTACAGCTTGTAAACAGGTGATACCAGTGAAGATATGTTTGCCTTCTACATACTTGAAAGTATACTGCATTGTCAAAAAACCGCAATGCTTAGTACTTATCTGTAAAATGCAGAGATGTCATTAACTTTAGAGAAAAAAACCCACATCTATCATTCCCACTTCAGTGTTTTCCCAAATATTCTTGTAATTATCACATTGGTGAAGAATGGTAACCACAGTAAGCAGGAGGTGAATATATTTCCACAATTCATTGTATCATTGCCTATAACTTTCTGTACTTTAAAAGCATTATTAACTCTTCCTCAGAGTCACTGAAGAGCTCTAGGGGTGTGCTTCGGGGGAAGAACAATTGTGCAAAGTCCTTGACCCTAGTGATACCAACCAAAATGTAAACACTGGGAACTGAATCGAGGGCCTTGTACATGCTAGAAATCACTCTGCCACTGAGCTACACCTACCCTTTATTATTATTATTATTATTTAATATTTGAGACTGGATCTCACTAAGTTGCCAAGGCAGAACTTAAACTTGCAATCATCCTGCCTCAGTCTAAGCGCTGGAATTAAAGACCTGTAATTATGCTTGGCTACGCATCAACTATTGAAAGACAGTCACTGCATTATAAAACTTTAAAATCCTGAAACAGATTGTTTACTTCCAACAATATGTGTTTCACAGATAATTATGCTGCTTTAAAATACAAGCACTTAGGCAATATATTATGATAACCTCATTGTCCTTCTATAAAGACTTCAAATACTGTATCTAAATAAGGAGCAATCAAAGAACTAGTATGAGGTATTTAATTTATTTTTTCAAAAATACTGCCATACCCTGGCAGAACATGCAGAATCAAGACTACTTAAAGAGATCTGTTAAGCCTGTCTTGTGTGAAACACTCATTTTTTTGGTGACTTAGCCACCTTTGTTGTGGTTTCACATGCATTTACAATCCACTAATAATGCAGTACAAAGGAAACAGCATATTACAGGATGAGCAACTCTGACTGTTTACCTAAATTCTCAGATCTGTAGGTGTTGACATTCTTACCTTGGAGATATATGTGAAAAGCCCAAGTAGTCCCTTCACTCTTAGTGCTTAAAAGATTAATTTTATCCTTAGGACAAGTGATTCAGTTTGGTGCTCTGGGAACTTTTCTTGTGACAATGTATGTGAAATTTCCCAGCCTTTTACCCCATGTTCCACTGCCCTGAAATGTCTCACTCCTAGTCTTGTCCTTTGTGCTCTGTTCCTTCTGAATGTCACAGTCCATGGAGAATAGCAAATCAATAACGAACCCACTGCTTCAGACTGAAAAGATACTATAACGGATATAGCCACTGAACAAACCAAACCAAATCTACTGAAATGAATCTTAAAATGCTGTTAAAGGAACCTCCACCCACCCAGAACATATTCTGTGAACAACTGCTTGATCAAAACAAATCCCAACAACAGACGGTGGGAGTAAAAGAATGCTACCATCCCTAAAAGCCATCCAAATCATCACCTATACACAATTCTGAAAACATATCAGTAAGCGTATAACATTCAGTAATAAGCAAAAATAAGATATTCAAGTCCCTGTTTCAGAAAGGAGTACTTATTATTCAGGAGAGTATGAGGGGTTTTCATGACCACTTAATGCTGCAGTGTACTCATTTTTATCTACTTATTCCTTCCTGTAATTAAAAATAACATAAACAATAGAAGCAAAACTAACACCTCTAAAATAGCTTCCTGACGGCTCACCACGGTGACTAAGCAGTACTTCAGAATTTAATACGAGTTGTTTATACTTGAAACAACTTATTAAGTGAAGATGTATTAAAGCAGAAGAGCTATGTAATATGAATCATTAAAATCTGTCAACAGAATTTTGTTCAAGCTTGGAATCATTTTACTTTTTATTTCAAATTTTGTAAGAGGATGCTTATGAGCTAAGAAAAATGTAACAGAAGTTGTAACGAAAATTTGAAAAGCACTCAAAAAAATCTCTATATGGCCTTTCTTATTAAGTCTATAACGAGACCTTTATTTATTTACTTATTTATTTTTGGTGGTCTCAGGGACTGACATGACATGCAGCGTTCTATCACAGAGCCACACTCGCTGCCCTATTTACTTCTTTTTCCCCTTTCTTTTCTTTATAATTGAGTATAACTGACAAATAAAATATATATGTAAGGTGTACAAAGGTACATTCAACTTGCAGCCAGTGTTTTTGTCTTTTTTTTTTCAGTAAACACGAACTGTCTTGGCCACATTTACATTATACAATATGGTTGCCATATATATCAATACTAAAATTTACTCAAATATTTTCATTATAACATGAAAAAATATCTAGGGCAAAAAAAAATGATGGGACGCAGGTGGAAAATGCCTGGTATATAACATGCTTGAAATATATACAGGTGATGATCAAAATATACAGTGAATGTTTAAATTAAAATTATGGTAAAAGGTGCATTGCCATTAAGCTCCCTTAAAATAGTCCCTTCACTTCAAACACATTGTTACAGTTTGGATCTGGAATGTGGCCCAAAAGCCTAATGTATTTAGATGTTTTGGATATCATGTGTGCGTAGGAGGTGGGCCAGATGAGGAGGGGGGATTATAGGGGTGTGTTGCAGGACAGGTGTGTGGCAAATGAGATTACAGGCATGTGGCCTGGAAGGATATAAGCTTCTACCCCAGCTGCCTCTGGAAGCTCCTGATTCTTTCTCTTGTGATGCTGGGAGCAGCTGTTTTCTTCCAGATCCTTCCTGCCATTGCCAGCTGGCCATGAATGGACTGAGACCTTCTGAATCTGTGAGTTAGAATAAATCTTCTTCCCTCAAGTTGTGGATGTTGGGTAATGTGTTCCAGTAGTGAATAAGTAATTAAGACTTATCTCATTATCCTACCACTTTCTGAAGCAGTTCTGGAAATACTCTTTCCTGACTGTCTCCAACATGTGATCAAAAATTCAGTGAATGTTGCTGTGCAGTGGGTAAAACCTTGACAATGTGTCTCTACCTTCTACCAGATATGAAAAGGTGTGACTTCTGGCTCTTGACCATGAAGGGTAAACATTTTACACAGTGTAACTAAAAATACAAAAGATGACCTTTAGAACTGCTTCAGAAAGGGAGAAGAGCGATACATGTGTCCAGAGCAAGTGGGAGCAGTTTGGGAGGGATTAATGGCAATGTGTCTTTTACTGTAATAAATATAAATTTTTCTATCAGTCACCGTAATTTTGACCATGTCTGTATATGTTATGATTACTATAAGCAAGCTGATTTACACATCCATCACCTTACATAGCAATTAATTTCCTCTGCTGAGAAACATTTTAAAACAACACAGGTCAACAAATACTTATAAACCTATTAGCTCTTGACAGAAATGTAACTGCAGAATGAATACTTTCAAGTTATGCTCTTAGCAACATACTAAATACCAAAGAAAAATACAATATAATACCAAAGAGAAACAGGATGGAACAAACACCTTAATCCTTGTTGCTGTTTTTTTGCTTTTTATTTATTTTTTGAGACAGGGTTTCATTCTTTAGCCCAGGCTGGTCCTGAACTCACCATGTAGCTGAAGCTAGCCCAAGCTAACCTTGGACTCACTACAATCCTCCGACTCAGTCTCTCAAGTGCTAAGATTACAGGTGTGTGCTGCCACGCCCACGCCCAGATTATGTGGTACTGGGGAATCAAACTAAGGGCCTTATGCTTGGCAATCACTTTAACCACTGTGCCATTCTTCCAGCCTCCACACCTTGATTCTTAAAGAATCTGCACCTGGGCCTAGTGGTGCATGCTTGTAATTCCAGCCTTCTGGGAGGCTCAGGCAGGAGGATGGTGAGTTCAAGAACTGTTTAGGCAATTTAATAGCTTAAAGAGACTGGGAAAAAAAAAAAAGGATGGTGATGTAACTCAGTGTCAAGGCCTTGAGTTCAATACCCAGCTCAGTAACACTGCACACACACACATGGCAGGGGGAGAGGAGGAGGAATACAATTTATTGGGGGCTGGCACAAAATTACCCATAGTAGAAAGTACCAACAAGAGTGCCTGAAACTTAGGAAAGGAAGAAAAGGGCACAATTTAAGTTTAATGGGAGTTCTAATCCATACGGAATTCTTGAAAACTCTCTGAGCAGAAAGAATGCGAGTGCAGAAATTAACGGCATAAGAACACAAAACAAAGATGAAACCTTTCTACTGAACTATTCTAAAAAAAAAAAAAAAAAAAAAGGTATGCAATGGAAGCTGGCTGCAACATCAGACAAATTTAAGATGATCAAGTTCTCAGAAAAAGACCTCACAGTAAAGAGAAAAAGGTCAGGATATTTTGGTACAAAGAAAATGTAAATACTTAATGGGTTGTATGTACGTATGAACATACTATGTATGTATGTAAGTATAAACAAATGACATCCCCTTTCCTTATCCACTTGTCTGAAGTTCTGAACTTTGATTCATATGATATAATGATCCTCATCTCATAACAATGCAAATCCCACACGAAGTAGGAACTACCCTGCTAGGTGTGGGCTAATAGTTTCCTTCCTGCCCTGGAGAGTCATCCATCTGCTGCAAGCTGCAAGTCTCTCAATGCTGGAGCAGAAGCCAAGAACTAGGTAAGCACTTTTCTGCAAAGATCATCAAGAAGGAAGTCATCTAAGCTCTAGGCATGTAATGCTGCCGCCCAGACCTGCCTCCCACTCTCAGAGTCTGTGTATCAAAGGTTTCCTCCTGCTGAAACGTCCACCCCGCCACTCCTTCGCTGACCGCGTTCTGAGCCTTGGAATTCTGCTTTGAACATCTTTTCCAGCACTGATTCTCCGCCTCCCAAGACTAAGTTGGGCACTTTTCTCAAGTTGCCATGGTACCCAAAGATTGCATTTGTCTTGGCATTTATCATATTGTATTAGTAACTAGCTGTTTATTTTAGAGTCTTTCCTTCTAGAATGTGAGATCGAGCATCTTCTCCAATGTGTCTAGTGTACAGTAGATACTTGAAATACAAAATGAAGAAAGCAAAGAATGACCGAGGAAAACTAAGCAAAAACTGATATTAAAAAAAATAAGCAAGTCATACTGGCACATGCTGTCACCCCAGAACGCTGGGAGGCTGATGCAGAAGGATCACAAGGTCACACCCAATGCAGGCAACAGAGACTCACTGAGACCTTGTCTCAAAACAAACAAAAATTAAAAAGGGCAGGAGTGAAAGCTCTGGGTTCAATCCTCAGTATATTTAAAAAAAAAAAAAGGCAGCCGGTGTCAAACATCTGTTTCATTTAAAAATGTACTGATCGAAGTAATGTTCCATTAGGTCTCTTACCATAACGAATGGCAAAAAGTGATTTGCACCCGTTCCTTTCTGATTTCTCAGGGGACTTACAGAAACAATCATACCTGCTTTTCCTTTTTTCTCTATTTTACCTGTGCATATCTTCAATCTCAAAAATAAAGGAAAAAAAAAAACAAGTATCCCAGAAGTCTCTCTTTTACTGTCCCTCAGTGCTGCCTGTACCTGCTATTCCAGTGTCCTTGGTGTCTCCTCATTCCTCATCACATTTCTTTTTTTTTTCTTTTTCTTTCTTCTTTTTTAAAATACAAGCTAGAGTTTGTTCTGCAGTCAAAGCTGGCCTCACAGCAATCCTTCTGCCTCAAGATTACAGGTGTGTGCCACCATACCCAGCTTACATGGTGCTGGTAAATCGAACTCAGGGCTATAGCTTGCTAGGCAAGTGCTCTAACTGCTGTTCTATTCCTCCAGCCCCTCAATTTTAACCTTGCTGCAGCTAACCATTCTACGAACACTGCTATTACTCTTATTAACTCCCAAGCTGGTGATCATCCCAAGATATTCTGTCATCCAGACTGAACTCTAAGAGACACAAGTCACAGCTGAGCACTTTCCTCTTAAACTGCAGGTTCCATGTATTCCTCCTTCACAGCCCTTCTTTACTATGGTGGTCTTTCCTGCCTCTTCTCCCATCCACCTGACCCTTAAGTTGTAAAGTTCCTGAGTATTCAACCCTGTGATGCAGGCCTAGGATTTCACATGGCTATTATTCTCACTATGCTAAAGGTACACTATCTTTCTTATCAGAATAGTGATCCTTACTAATATCTTCTGCCAAGTAGCTCTTTTTTGAGAAACTATTTCATTCTTTCACTCATGTGAATCCACAGAATCCTATATATATTCCTAATCAGGTCAATAGCATGCCATGAATCAAGACAGGGATAAGAAAAATTATAAACAGGGAAGGGGGTCCCTTTCCTTACAAGCAAAAAACTCTAGTCTTAATCTCAGAAAGTTAACAGGAATTCTTGAATATTTCTATTGAGTTCCAGGAGGAAAACAAGAAAAGGAGTCTCTGTAGGCAAACTAATGTAAATTTCTCTAATTTATTTGTTTGTGGGTTGGTCTGCAGGTTCACGTTGAAAACTGAAGAGGACTCCGAGTTGCTGACCAGCATCTGCTTATTTCAAAGAGCTAGGCCCTGTCACAAAAAAAAAAGGAAAGGAAAAAGAAAAAAACCCACCATACTTAATGTAGGCATCTACAGATCACTTCTGTATAGCCATATGCTTTAAGTAACATCTATTTGAATCTCTGCTTTATGGGAAAGGTGGGGAAGGAAGACAATTGACAAAGATGAACCACACAGAAGCCTAGAACTTAAAACGGCCTATTGAAAGGAAGGGCTTTTTCTGTTTTCCTCTGTATGTTAGAAAACATGTGATTCCAGTCATTGCTGGCAATCATCTTAAGATGGAGAGAAAGAACGGCAGAAAGAAATCAGGTTCATTTTAATAACAGTGCGTAGGTACTGAATCCTTGGACCTGATCTTAGCCTCCTCTGAACTTCTGTTCTGAGACAGCATAAATATCCTCATTATACTGAAGCATTCTTCTCATGTAAGTCAAAGAGAAACTGCCTAGACTAGGTGATCTATGAGTCTCTTAATTTACCAGAGCCCATGTTTGGCAACCCTGGCCCACCAAAATGTCAAAGGGAGCCAGCTTCTGTGAAGTCTCTGACACAGAGACAAGCTAAGGTGCCATCCCTTTGCCTTCTCCTCCCTCCACTTGAATAATACATCCAGAAGAATACATTCATGTAATAATGTACTGACTGAAGCAAAGGAGAGTTCCTGATGAGCTTCCAAGGCTTGGATTCAGTCAGTAAAATCCGGATGAGAGGAAACCAGATTTATCTTGCTAAACTCTAACGGAAATCAAACATTTTCTTCAACCAGGTATATAGTCTACCTGCATTATTTATATGATATATTTGGGTTTATCTCTTATTTTATCGTGTTATCTATCCTGATTTTTCTTGAGTGTCTACTTATTCCCCCCTCCTTTCTGACTCTGAGTACACTAATCCTATCTTCTTTACTCCCCTCTTTGTTCCATCCATATATTCAAGACTTATTTAAATGTTAAAATGCACATCTAACAAAAGATCTACAGTTATACTTTTTTTGGAGGAAGGGGTGATGTGGTAGTGCTAGGGACTGAGCTCAGGGCCTTCACACTGAGCTACATCTCCAGGCTATATTTTAAGACAGGATCTCATTAAGTCATTAAGTTGTCTAGACTGGGCTCAAACTTGTGGTCCCCCTGCCTCAACCTTCCAAAGTGCTAATCCCTATATCACAGGGCGAGCATAACCCAAGATTCCTGAAATCTGTATTAGTTTCCTAGTGCTTCTGTAACAGAGTACTACAAAGTTGGTGTTTTAAACAACAGAAATTTTATTCTTTCACAGTCTAGAGTCAAGGTGCTGGCAGGGCACATACTCTCTTTATCTATGTATGTAAAATGATTTGCACAATTGTAGAGGTGGAAAAGTCCCAACATCTGCCTGCAGGGTAAATAAAAAGTTGGAGATGTAGGTGAGCTGAGGTTTCAGACTGATGATTAAAAAGAAAAAATGGTCAGTATCTCAGTGTAAAAGTCAGAGGGCTGGCAGGAGGTCAACCTTCAGGCCTCCAACAAAATAAATGAGGTGTAACCGTCGAGGGGATCATGTCAACTTGAGGGAATTAGGAACCACACCTCCAATAGGATTAGGATTTGTGAGCCACCCTAGATTGGGGATCAAGAACTGGTCTGGATTAGAGTGTGAGTAATCTGTTGGCTGGCCAATGAGAGAAGAGCACCCACCCAGGTGTGGGAGGGCCAACTGGAACTCCAAGGGCATAAAAGGAAGGAAGAGGGAAGAATGTTGCAGCTTCTCCCTCAGGGAAAGCTCTCGCCTTTGCAATTGTCTATGGTAGATCGTCAGCACAGACTTGCTCCAGTCTCGACTTACGCCTGTCTGTTGCTGCTCTTCAGTCGTCAATCTTCACGCTTTGGTCTTCACCTGAGATTTACAGCAGACTCTCACCTTACCGGCTGTTCTGTAGTCCCGGACGGGAGATCTACTTACTTCACAGCTGAGCAGCCATCTTGGACCATCTCTATCCTTGGATTTGTAAGCCTTCCTAATAGACCTTTGTGTGATACAATCTGTAAATTCTGTCTTTTGAAAGAACCCAAGCTAATACATTAGGCTAATTCATGTTAGGGAGAAAAATCTGCTTTCCTCGGCCTATCAATTCAAATGTTAAATTTATCCAAAAGCACAGAAAAGCTCAGAATAACATCTGACCAAGTATGTTGACACCCAGAGCAAGTAAAGAGAAAATCAACCAGCACAGTCCTTCTCATATCTCACTTTTGCATTCAATGTTTCCTTTCCCTTTTCCTTGGTCTACCTCCTTTAGAAATACTTTCAATAAAAATCTGTTACAGTAAACTTGAATTTTTACCATAGATATAAAAACATTTTTCTTCTGCTCCCATTCTTGAATTCTAGATTGCTAATTTCCTCTCAGCACTTTGAAGTTACTACTCTAGAATCCCACTGCTTGCGAAAAATAACAAAACATTTCAACTGTGCAGGCTCTCAAAAGATAGCCTACCCACTTTTTATTTTTGAATCTAATATTTTAAAAAATGAAATAAATGTTTTCCTGTCAAAATGGTGGCCAAATAACAGAGCTGCACAATGACTCCTTGTGGAGCCACTTAAAGAGTTGAGAATACAGTTAAAAACTGCCTATTCAATGTAGCTAGGACAGGGAGGAGTGCCCCAACAACTGAAAGGAGGCCAGAGGAAGATCAGAAATCCTGAAGAAACATTAGAAGTAGGGGGGAGGGGAAAGGAGGAGGTGAACAGCAGCCCAAAAAGCTGCCCCAGGGCAATTGCAAATGGCTGGGATCCACCAGCATTCACAGATGAAGGAATGTCCACCCAGAGGCCAGAACCTCTGACTGAGCAAGGATAGGAAGGAGTGCTCCAACAACTGAAAAGAGGTCATAGGAAGATCAGAAATCCAGAAGACATATGGGAAGTGGAGAAAAACAGCAGCAGGGGAAGAAGCCCCAGGCAGACTAAGTGAGGCCCAGGGCTGCCAGCTTGCACTGATGGAGAAAAGCCTAGAACCAAGAACTTCAGACTGAGGTCTTTAAATAAAATGAAGTCCCTCAACAACAGAAACATGGGAAGAAGGCAAGACAGGACACCCACAGAAATGCCTGAGACCCCAGAAATTAATGTCATGAACCCTGAAATAGTGGAACTCATAGGGAAGGAAGTCAAAAGAAAATAAATAGGTTGAGCAACCAGGTAAAATAAGATATTTTCAAAGAAATGCAATCAGCAGGCTTAAAGAGGAATTTACTAGACAAAGAGCGGTCCTAATAAAGCTCATTGAGCACATAGAAGCCACAAATATAAAAGTTAGTTAAGGTAAACAAAAAAAATACAAAATATGAAAAAACATTTTGATAGAGAAGTAGAAATTTTGAAAAGAAATCTAGTTGAAATTCAGGATATAAAAAATATATTTGAAAGCAGGGAAAGTTTACTTGAACACTGTGAGGACAATTTCAGACCCTGAAGACAAGGCTAAGGAAACAAATGCTGCAATTAGGCAATATTCCAAAATTAGAGGTGAACAAAGTAGCTGGATATAACATCTGGTGGATGATTTAAAAATTTTTCAGAATTATGAGTGTGGGAAAAAGAGCAGAAAACAGCACCAAAGGTATAAAGATTTTATTCACTGAAATTGTGCCAGAAAATTTCCCAAATCTAGAAAAAGAAATTAATATTCAGGTATAAGAAACTTACAGAACACCAAATAACCTCAACCAGAAATAAGACTCACCACAATGTATCTTAATCAAAACCTCAGAAATACAACATAAAGAGAAAACACTAAAAGGTGCAAGAGAAGAACAGGCATTATTCTACCAAGGAGGCCCATTTGAATCACTGCATATTTCTTGATGCAAACTTTAAAGGCCAGGAGAGCCTGGCCTTTCAAGCTTTAAAAGACAGCAAGTGTCAACCAGGATGTTGTATCCAGCAAAATTATCCCTGAAAATTGAAGAAGTAAAAGATTTTCATGACCTAAAGAAATCTGCAACCACTAGCCCAGCATGTACAAAATACCTGAAGGAATCTTTGAGACAGAGAGAGGCAAGCAGCACCAAAAAACATGGAGGAAATGAAACATTTCATGAGAGAGTGTAACAAAAAATAGCTTGGTATTTTGAATCATTTGATTGGTATCCTTCTAAAACAGTACTCGCTATTTCATAAAATCAGTGAAACTTCCTCATAACTATTATTTCTCCTAGTATACTAGTTTGCAAAACACAATGATTTAATTCAACCTGGGGAATTGGTATAAAATCTTTTTAAAAATATGCATGCAAGAATTTACAGATGGATAGGTAGACAAAATGATAACCCAAATCTGGCAAAATGTTAGTAATTGGTGAAATGTGAGTAAATAGTTTGTGAAAGTTAAAAAAAAAATTCTGGAGGGCTGGAGGAATGGCTGAGCAGTTAAAGCGCTTGAGCAAGCGCTAAGCCAAGCACTAAGTACCTGAGTTCGATTCTCCAGCACCACATAAACTGGGCGTGGTGGTGCACGCCTGTAATCCCAGCACTGAGGAGGCTGAAACAGGAGGATTGCCGTGAGTCCAAGGCCAGCCTGGGCTCTGAAGTGAATTCAGGACCAGCCTAGACCACAGAGCGAGACCCTGGCTCAAAAAAAAAAAAAAAAATCCTGGAATAACTATACCATTATATCTATTTGTTTTATGTGTAATATGCTTTTGTGATACAGACTTAGGTTCACTTAATGGAGCAATTTGATACAGACTTAAATTCATTTAATGTAGCAATTCACTTAATTGGTCTTTGTTGTAAGTTCATCCTAAGAAAACCTGAATATCTTTTGAATGCACAAACATTTGCCTTTCAGTGCTCAGCTAAGGAATTTGAAAGTTAACTTCTCTCTTTTTCTCACATGTTCTAGCCTTATGAATCATATTGTTATAGTTCTTTCCTTATGCAGACTAGTGGGTGAGGCCAGGTTAAAGAATTTCATCAAGGATATAGTAAGATACAGGAAAAAAAGCTTTTGGCAAATCGTCCCAATAGAAGGACCCAAAGAAGAGGCATCAAGATATGGCCACTGCAGCCCATTCTGGGTGGGAAACTAAGATAAACAGTGGTGATTTGAGTGGTGAAGTGAGCCAGGTGCAGAAAATTAAGTATGTTAAATATCATATGGTTTCTCTAATTTGGGAAACACAGAATACAGGAATTCTATAGAACCAAATGGGTGTGATAGTGGCAGTTATGGGGGGTTGGGGGAGATCAGAACATCCAAATATGGAGAGAAGGGGTTGTAATATTGATGTGTTATATATGAGTACAAAATACTCAAGTTCATTGTCAACATTATATATGGCATATATATATATATATATATATATATATATATATATATATATATAATGAAAATGGTGGGAAAAATGAAGTAAATGTGTTTGTCTCCTAGATGTCAATATTTACTTTTTTGGTCAAAGTGTAAAGAAACAAAATCTTACAACAATTTATCATCTTCACATAGAATTCTGAGGCAACAAAATACCTTCTGTACACCTAGAGTGTTGGATTCATCAATCAACATTGCAAGAAGAGCCATCTATAGCTGAGCTGTCAGCAAGTTTAACTGTCAATAGCTATACATTATCATTTGTCCTCTATAGTTACTGTACATCTCAAATGGATTTTGATTATTTTTTACATCCTTAAAACTTAAATATACTGCTGGATGTTCTCCATGACATAATAAAAAGCATCTCAAGAGTGATTTTAAGTGATGGCTAATACAATCACTTTACACAAAAGTCACATTCAAAAATAATTTTTATTAAAAGTGATGCAATAAATACTTCACGGAAGAGAGATGCTATAAATCAAAACAAGGGAAAACTACACCTCAGTCTTTGTACAAGTTTAGTATCACTGTACAAGAAAAACAGTAATTATTTAATTCACGTCATTCGCTATTTCACAAAGGTTAACAGTATTGAGTTAGTACAACTCTTTTTTCTTCTGATACTCAGTATTACATTCGAGTGTTCACAACTGGGCTACCTCTCCAGACCTTCTTAAATTTTTTAAGCTTTATTTTAAGAGAAGGTCTTGCTAAGCTAATGATTGTTTTTGCAAGGTTGAAAGTTGTAATCCTCCTGCCTCAGCTCCCCACAGTGTTGTGCTTATAGGGGTACACCATTGTGGTAAACTACGTATAACACTCTGAGGCTCTTTTAACTTGGCTCCTGTATGTTCTCCATTCACAGCTGTAATTATTCTTTCTCACTTTCCACTGCTACCTCTTATCTGGTAGGATTCACCAAGTTTCTGTCTGAGGCGCTCATCACTCCCATAAGTCTAAACTCCACTTATATGAAGACAATCTAATGAGGTTCAATCTCTCCCTCTTGAACTTCAGTATTTAGTATTCAATTGCTAGGTACATATTTCTCCAAGAATATCGAGCACCTCAAACTTCCTATCTTCACCCCAAAGGTGATCTTTTTGTGTTGTATTCCAGGCTAGAAGCAACAGTATCTATCAAAAGATGTAAGACTGAGATCCTTGTTGATAAGGAAAGGACTTCTATTCAAGATGGTGGGTGAGTAACAGAGCTGCTCAATGTCTCCTTGTGGACCCATGTTTAAAGTTGAGAACACAATCAAAAACTGCCTGTTCACTAGAGCGAGGACAGGGAGGAGTGCCAGAACAACTGAAAGAAGGGCAAGGGAAGATTAGAAATCCCAAAGGAATATCAGAAGCTGGGAAGAAAGAGCAGCCTGGAAAGCAGCCGCAGGCCAACTCTGAAGAGCTGGGAGCCGCAGGCAGCCCGTTTGGAGCCCAGAACCTCTGACCACGTTAGGAGAAGGAGCACCCAAACAAATGAGCGGAGAAAAACAGCAGCCGACTGGGCATGGTTGTGAGCTACCTGCACCCAAAGGTGGAGGAACGCCTAGAGACCAGAACCTCAGACAGAGGTGCCAGCAGATCTGGGAGAAGTGGGAATTGGCAGCAGCTGGCAGCCTCAGACTCCAAAAAACAAGACGGTGGGTAGTGCATACTACAAATACAACAGGAGCTCTGCCTATGAAAGTCCTTCTGGAGCCTAGATCAGAAGCACTGCTCAGCAACTACGAGAGGCAGAAAATACCCAGTTCATTATGTTATATATTGTATATATTAATAAAAAGCAGTTAATTACAAATCATATTGATGAGAAAAAGAAACAAATAGTAGATGAAGACACTTCATAAAACTTGTTTTTTTCTCTAACAATAAGAATAACCCAAGAACCAACATGATTACAGCAAGACTAAAACGACTATAAAAATGGTATAGGTGTTAGAAGGGCAAATATACTTTGGGTTAGGTTTTTGTTACATACTCTAACCTTGTCTCAGTGAGACTGCTATTTACATCTTATGTACTCATGCTAGTGTCTTCAAGAAATCTCTCATTTTCTTTCCCATTAATATCACTGGCAATCACAAAGCTTTCTTTGCACTGAAATATGCAAATTTTAAAATAACATACTTGCTTTCTCCCAAATGCTCTTTTTATTGATACATATAAGTGCAAAATTTAAGGTTTACAATGAAGTTTAGCATTTTGTGCACCTATGTATCTTGTCAAAGTGACAAGAACTTTCCCACTCTCTTTTTTTCCCCCACATTTTATTGATATGTGTATGTGCAAAATTCAAGGTTTACAATGGAGTTGAGCATTTTGTGCACATATGTATCTTGTCAAGGTGACAAGGGCTTTCCCACTCTCCTTTTGTCCCTCCCTCTACCCCTCTCCCTCCCTCATCCCCCATGCTACTCCCCTCTTTCACGTTGTCTTTCGTCTTAAGTTCCACAGGTGTTGTGATCTGGGTCTCTCATATCAGAGAGCATTCGATATTTTACCTTCTGCTTCTGACTTACTTCACTAAGCATGATGTTCTCTAGTTTCTCCCATTTGCCTGCAAAAGCCTCCACGCTACTGGACTTTACTGATGCATAGTATTCCATTGTGTATAAATGCCACATTTAGTGTATCCACTGGTCTGTTGATGGGTATTTAGGTGACTTCCATATTCTAGCTATTGTGAGTTGTGCTGCTATGAACATGGGTAGACATATATCTCTGTTATATGTTGTTTTGGTCTTTTTAAATATATTCCGGGGGGGGGGGGGAGGTGTCGCTGGATCAAAGGGGATATTTATTTCTAGTCTTTTAAGAGATCTCCATACTGTTTTCCAAAGTGGTTGTACAAATTTACATTCCCACCAGCAGAGCAGGAGGGTTCCTTTCTCCCCACAGCCACACCAGCACTGATTATTATTTGACTTGTTGACGTAGGCTATTCTCTCTGGGATGAGATGGTATCTTAGCATTGTTTTGATTTGCATTTCTCTTATGGCTAGAGATGTTGAACATCTTTTCATGTACACAGTGATCAAGTGGGCTTCATTCCTGAGATGCAAGGCTGGTTCAACATACATAAATCAATTAACGTAATACACCATATCAACAAAAGCGAAAACAAAAACCACATGATCATCTCTATTGATGCAGAAAAAGCCTTTGACAAAATCCAACACCCCTTCATGATAAAAACACTGAGAAAAATAGGCATAGAAGGGCCCTACCTAAACTTCATAGAAGCCATATAAGCTAAGCCTATTGCAAATATCATAGTAAATGGAGAAAAGTTGAAATCGTTCCCCCTCAAATCAGGAAAAAGACAAGGCTGCCCACTATCACCACTCTTATTCAACATAGTCCTTGAAACACTGGCCATAGCAATCAGACAAGAAAATGAAATAAAAGGAATCTGCACCAGAAAGGAGGAGGTCAAACTCTCCTTATTTGCAGATGATATGATTATCTACATGGAAGACCCTAAAAACTCCACTACAAAACTCCTAGAAATAATTTAAAAATTTAGCCAAGTCCCAGGCTACAAAATTAACACTAAAAAATCAATAGCTTTTCTCTACACTAACAATGAACTTATTGAGCAAGAACTCAGAAAAACAATTCCATTCTCAATAGCTCAGCAAAAAATTAAATACCTAGGAGTATACCTAACCAAGGACGTGAAGGACCTATATAAAGAAAACTACATTACACTGTAGAAAGAAATTATAGGAGACACTAGAAAATGGAAAGGTATCCCCTGCTCTTGGATAGGCAAAATAGTCAAAATGACTATACTACTGAAACTGATATACAGATTCAAGGCAATTCCTATCAAAATACCTGCAAGTTTCTTCAAAGAACTTGAAACAATTCTTAAATTCATATGGAACCAAAAGAGACCAAGAATAGCCAAAGCAATCCTGAGCGACAAGACCAAAGCAGGAGGCATTATAGTTCCAGACATTAGGCTATAGTATAAAGCCATAGTTGTAAAAAACAATTTGGTACTGGCACAAAAATAGACAGATAGACCAGTGGAACAGAATTGAAGATACGGAGACAAACCAAAATACCCTCAATTACTTAATCTTTGACAAAGGGGCCAAATGCATACAATGGAAAAAGGATAGCCTGTTAACTGGACATCCACATGCAGAAGAATGAATCTAGCTCCACATCTATCACCATGCACAAAAATCAAATCAAAGTGGATCAAAGACTTAAACATTAAAAATGAAACACTAAACCTTCTAGAAGACAAAGTAGGCAAATTTCTAAAAGGTATAGGGGTAGGTGAAGACTTTCTTGACAAGTCATCAAGAGCAAAAGAAATTATCCTCATTATTAACAAATGGGATCTTGTCAAACTAAAAAGTTTCTGCACAACAAAGGAAACTATCGACATTGTAAAAAGAGATCCAACAGACTGGGAAAAAATATTTACCACCAACATCTCAGATAAGAAGCTTATAATCAGAATATACAGGGAGCTAAAGAAAAGTAAGCCTACCAAAATAAAGAATCCTACTGAAAAGTAGGCAAATGAAATGAAGAGACAGTTCCCACTCTCTTTCTGTCTCTCCCCCTTCCCACCCCTCCAGCCTTCCCCACCCTACCCCCGTTTCACTTTGTTTTTCATTTTAAGTTCCATAAGAGTTGTGATTTGGGTCTCTCATATCAGAGAGACCATTCGATGTTTCACCTTCTGCTTCTGACTCACTTCACTAAGCATGGTGTTCTCAAGCTTCTTCCATTTGCCTGTAAAAGCCTCCACACTATTGGACTTCATAGATGCATAGTATTCCACTGTGTATAAATACCACAGTTTGTGTATCCATTGGTCTGTTGATGGGTAACCAAATGCTCTGTTTTTAATAATTTATTGTTTTTAAAAAAGTTTTTATACAGTACTCAGGATCAAACAGTGTATCTTTACTGTGAGCTATTCTTTTGTTTGTTTGTTTTAAATTTTGAGACAAGGTTTCTGTAAGTTGCTCAGGCTAGGCTAGAACTCATGATCCTCCTGCCTCAGCCTCCCACAGTGCCAGAAAGTGTCATCAAATTCAAAAACTTTCTCTTGTCCTCAGCATATCATCATCTTCAGCACCATCAGATACAGAAGACCACTTAGCTTTCAAGACAATACACTCTTTTTTGGCCTTTTCTCTTTCCCTCTTCTTAGATGTCCAGCGGTCCTCGCACTCTTGGCTAAAAAGACTATTCTTTTCCCTCACTGATGTACCTTGGTGCTCTTGTTAAAAACAAATCAATCACAAACTTAGGGTTTATATATGGATCTCAATTCTATCCCATGGATATGTACGCCTATCTCTGTACCACTGTATCTTATAGTAAGTTTGAAATCAGGAAATACATCTTCTTCAGTTTTGTCCTTTTGTTCAAGACCAGTTTGGATTCCTTGTATTTCATGTGATTTTAAGAATCTGCAAAAAGCCAGCTATTATTCTTAAAGAAGTGTTTGAAAATGTAGGCCAATTTGCAAAGTACTGACATCTTAACAATGGTAAGTCTTTGGGTTTTTGGATCTGAACAAAGAAAACTCCATTTATTTAGATATTCCTTAGTTTCTTACAAAAACATTTGGTAGTTTTCAGTGCCCACGGTGTTTTTAATATTTTTAAACTTATTTTCTAATTGTTCCTGACATAATGACTTTTTGTTTTTCCTGACTTATTGCTTTGGGTGTACTAATCTTGTATCTATGGACATTCCTGAGTTTAAATTTTTAGAGAAAAACTACGATGTTGGTTATTAATTATGGATTAACACTGCTGGATGCCTTCCTCAGTCCCATCTGATATGGTTGTCTCATGGCATCTGAAGTGTCCTGGATGAAGAGCAGGACCCTACAATGCAAAGGGATGGAAATGGTCCCTCACATGCCTATTTTCAGTATACCACAACATGGAATATATTACTGTGACCATCTTCTCTTAACTAAAATGTCCCTCATTAAATTAACAAATTTTAGGGGAGTGGGGACAACCTCCCTGCAGAGCAAAAGCAAAGCTGAGACTATATTTACTTCTGAATGTATTGCCTTATCTACCATAAAAAGTTTTCTAAAAATCAGATTTAAGAAAAGAAGACAAAAAGCTACAAATTAACAAGACTATTAGAAAAACAGACTTGTTCTAGTTGCTATTATTTATTAACTTATATGTTGGGCCATAAGATGGTGGCATATAGGATTGAAGATGTACCTCAGAGGAAGATAGCTTGCCTAGCATGCACAAGACCATGGGTTTAATCCCCTGCATCGCTTAAAAAAATAGTAGCTTCAAAGAAAACCAAGTGTGTGCATGATATCCAAAAGTATGATGTGTATAGTAGAGATATATGCATATGATAACAGAAAAAAAAACCCTGTGTATTACTACACGGCAGACATGAGACCATAGTCTAACAAGAAACCAGAGATGGTTACAATGGATATGGAGAGGAAAAGACACATTTCAGAGACATTTAAGAGTCAGAATCAAGGAATGCCTCAAATTGTAGCCCAGTCAGATATGTGAATATTCTGTGACCTACAACTGATGTCTGAAGGGGAGAGGGCTATGAAATTGAGATCTTTATTTTACTTTTTTGAGACAGGGTCTCACTCTGTAGCCCAGGATGGTCCTGAACTCACTGTGGAGCTCAGGCTAGCCTTGGACTTGTGGCAATTCTCATGCCTCAGCCTCCTCAGTGCTGGGATTCTAGGTGTGCAGTACTACGGCCAGCTTATGTGGTGCTTAGGAATTAAACCCAGGGCTGAGTGCTTGCTAAGCAAGTGCTTTAAACACTGCTCCATTCCTCTAGCCCTGGGACTGTGATCTTAATCAGTGGGGTCTGTACTAAATCTATGCAATTAGCATTAGAAGTGAATTTGTAGAAGATCCAGTTGGTATCTGAAGAGAATTAGAGAACAGCTTGGGATGGGAAATCCACACATTTGGTGAGGGCATAGCTGTGAGTTAAGACAATTTTCCTTTATGGATAAAGATTAAATCTAGACAAAATCTCTGGAGTTCAAAGTCAAGACAGTTTTAACTTGGGAAGGGAACAGAGAAGTAGTAGTGACTGGAACAGCACATGGGGAACTGTCAAACCGGTGATGCTTCTTCTCTTCAAGCTCATGGCTACATCATTGGATCACTCTTGGTAATTTCATCAAACTGTGGATTTGCTGCCTTTTATGGCTACAAAAAATGTTAACTTATTAATATTTGTCCTCTTAATTCCGAGGTTTAAACCTTTTATCAAACACATGCTACAAAATGAATAAACCCAAGTATATTATGCTCAGTGAAATACACTAGTCAAAAAGGACACAGCAAATATCTAAAAGACATAGGTGTAGGCAAAAACTTTCTTAATAAGACACCAAAAGCAAAAAGAAATAGCCACCATTATTAACTAATGGGATTACATCAAATTAAAGTTTGTGCACAGCAAAGGAAATTATCAACACTGTAAAAAGAGAACCGACAGACTGGGAAAAAGTATTCACCACCACTACTTCAGATCGGAGGCTCATAGCCAGAATATACAGGGAACTGAAGAGAAGTAAGCCCCTCAAAAATCAAGGACCCTATTGAAAAATGGGCAAAAGAAATGAGTAGGGAGTTTCAGATGAAGTAGTTCAAATTGCCAATAAATACATGAAAAGATGTTCAACATCCCTAGCCATAAGAGAAATGCAAATCAAAACATCACTAAGATACCATCTAACTCTGGAGAGATTGGCCTATATCAAGAACAAAAACAGCAATCAGTGCTGGCGAGGCTGTGGGGAAAAGGAACCCTTCTGCACTGCAAACTGGTACAACCACTATGGAATGCAGTGTGGAAGTCTCAAAAGACTGGAAATAAATATCCCCTTCGATCCAGCGACACCTCTTCTGGGAATTTTCTCAAAAGAGTTAAAAACAACATGTAAAAGAGATACATGTATACCCATGTTCATAGTAGCACAACTAACAATAGCTAAAATGTGGAAAACACAAAAATACTCATCAACAGACCAATGGATGTATACACAATGGAGTACTACTCATCTGTAAGTAGGTAATGGAAGCAACTTGAGATCATCATATGCTTAGTGAAGTGAGTCAGAAGCAGAAGGTGAAATGTCAAATGGTTTGTCTGATCTGAGAAACCTAGATCACAATTATTTCACAGAACTTCATGTGCGGAATAATGGGAACTGGAGGGGAGACAGAAGAAGTGGGAGGGTCGAAAAAAGAGAAGGAAAGGACTTGTAACTTTGCCAGGATATGTTATGTGCACAAAATACTCAAAATCAATGTAAACTTTATGTATTGCACTTATACATACCAATAAAACAGGAAAAGAAAAAATAAAAAAGGATGTGGGCTATATGACTCCATTTGTTTGAGATCTTTAGTCAAATTCAGGGAGCCAGAAAGCAGAGGATGGTCGCTGGCAGCCTGAGAGGGGAAATGGAGACTTGCTGCTTAGTGAGCAGAGTTTGAATTTTACAAAACAAATCTAGAGATTGGTTACACAATGCACAAAGGAAGTTGACATTACTCAACTGTACATTTAAAAATCATTAAAATGGTAAACTTTACATATATGTTAACCCATTTCACATTTTTTTCTATTGTGCAATTTATTTTTTGCAGTGCTGGGGATGTAAGGCCTCCTGCATATTAAGCAGGTGATAAACTACTGAGCTGCATCCCTGCCATCACAACTGAAAATTTATAAAACAACAACACAAGCAATCTTCAACAGTCTTCCATTCTTCTTAGTATAAAATCCAAGAGCCTGACAATCTACAAAGTACTGACTGAGCTCCATTCTACTGTATACTACTTTCCCTTTACCCTCTAAACTGTTAGTTCTTCAGGTACACCAATTATTTTTGTACCTTTTGTTATAATTTTCTTCAGCCTGAGGCGGTCTTCCTTTCTGCCCTCTTAAGTTAGTTAACCAGTCATGCTTCAATCCCCACGGTTTCTTCAGAGAAACTTTGGCCAAACACCCTCGACGGAGGTGGTGCTGCTGATGGTCAGTTCCCCCTTTTGGCCTCTCCATACAGGAACACTTTCACCAAGGACCATTAACTAGTTACTTCTATAATTACCTGTTTAATAATTGCTTTCCCCACTAGGTAGTACACAGGTGCTGACTCACCCTACCTCCTATACCAGGGAGAATGCAGTGCTTAGCAATTACTTTAAACAACTGCCCCACCTGAATTTAGGATCTCTGATCCAAGTGAATTAGTTTGGTGATAACAATAAGCAACACAAATTAAAAACTGCATCAATGACACCGTCAAGGAACTATAGAAAAGAGACATTTAAGTGTTGTGTAAATAGTACTCCAATAATTTACAAACCAATGAAAATGAATCATGTAAACAATGGACCAGTTAAGAGTCCTACTAATAGTCAGTGAAAAATCAGAAATGATTATTAAAGATGCTGCAAATTTTTAGACATTATAAAGAGAAAGCTGTGATCACATTGCTCACACAAGTTTGCTACGTACAAGAGGCACAGTGATTCATCCAAAGATGTGGACTATCCCCAGGACCTGTGAATGTGGCACATTTCAAGGAAGGCGGGAACTAAGATTGTAGATGAACGTAAAGTTGATAATCAGCTGTCTTACAATTTAGAGGATTATCCTGGACAACCTGAGTGGGCCCAATGTAACTACATGAGTCTTAAATGTGGAAAGGTAGAAGGTCAGAGTCAGCTACCTGAAGATAGAGAATGGGTCATGTGCAAAGGAAGTCAGAAACCCTCTATAAGTTGGAAAAGCACCCCCTGAAAGCAAGGCAATCTTGTCAGCACTTTTCCTTCAGCCCAGTGGAACTCATTTAAAATTTCTGACCTGTAGAACTGTAAGATACCTAGCCAGTTTGTGGTCATTTGTTATAGCAGCAATAGGAAACTAGTACAATATGGCTGCGCCATGAGAAGATTCACTTTCCTTTGTTGCTGTGGTTCGTGGCCTAACTATTAGGAAGTGTAAATAAACTATTTTTATGGGTTTTTTTTTTCCATCAAAGCATTTGTTTAGAAACACATGCTAAACGCAAAGTCAATATAGTGAATCTGGCACTAATCACAAGAGTGCTGCTTAATGTCAACTATTGTAGAAAGTTTTTTTTTTTTTTTTTTTTTTTTTTAGCAGTGTCCACTCTCTTCAAAACAAAAGCAGGGTCTGTGGCACACTTGGGATTTCAAGAGACAACCAAATCTCCTAAATCTTATCATAAGTTTTGTGTACCTCTACATAAATACGTATGGTCAGTTCCCCCATTATGCAAAAAGATTCACTGCTTTCATCAAAAATTTAAGAGGAATCTGCAATCCTCAAAAGGTTAAGAACAACTAACTCTGCTGAAGATACAGGAAGTATGTTCATGACATTCACTAGATATGCAAGGCTTCTAGAAAGAGTACAGCCTGTAGATGACAGGTCAGGATTCAACAGATATCTTAACAGGCTGAAAGAACAGGCTTGTCTTAATTACTTTTTCAGTGCTGGGAGACCATACCCAACATCCACAACTTAAGGGAGGAAAGGTTTATTGTCTCACAGTTTCCAAAGATCTCAACTCATTTATGGGCAGCTGGCAATGGCAGGAAGGGTCTGGAAAACAGATGCTCATGGTGCCACAAAAGGAAGAAATCAAGGTAGGGCAGAAACCAGGGAAAGAATGTCCTTCCAGACCACACCATATGCCCAGCAATCCACCCACCACACCCTACCAGGACCCACCTCCCAACAGCACTCAAAATCTACAGATAATCCACAGCATCCAAATATATGAGGCCTGGGCTGGAAGAATGGCTCAGCAGTTAAAGGGTTTGCCTAGCAAGCACTAAGTCAAGTCAAGTGCTAAGTACCCAAGTTCAATTCCTCAGCACTCATAAGATGGGTGTGGTGGTGCACGCCTGTAATCCCACTTAGAGGCTGAGCCAGGGGGATTGCTGTGAGTCCGAGGCCAGCTTGGGCTACAAAGTGAGTCCCTGTTTCAAAAATAAAACAAGACAAAACAACCCCCCCCCCACCCCCACCCCCGCGCAAATACATGAGGCTCTTGGAGAACATTCCAAATCCAAACCACAGCAAGCCTGAATCTAGAAAAGATAAAAATCACAGGGCTTAGATGAAGACTGCAAGGAAAAATCTTCTGAAGGTTTAATGACAGTAAGCTCAGCATGCATGAGTCAGTGACTAGGATCACCAAAATAACTTGCAGGACTCCAGGCACTTGTCCAGAAAGAAGGAGTTCTGCTCTCTTCCACGTGAGCAAACCTAACACCTATATTGTGTTCAATTTTGGTCTCCCTTATTATTATTTTTATTGGTTTCCTATGGCTGCCATAACAAATTATCACAAATGTGTTCGTTTAAAGCAACAGAAATTTATTGTCTTGCAGATTTGAAAGCCAGGAGTCTGAAAAGAAGGTGTTGTCAGTAGTGGTTCCTTCTGGAGCTCTGAGGGAGGGAAACCTTAACAGGCCTCAGTGTTCTAGGCTTGAGGTAGAATCACTCCAATCACTCTATCTCCTTCATCCTATGGCAAGTGTGTCTCTGTATCTTTTCTCCCTAAGAGGACATTCTTTAGTCATTGGATTTAGAGAGTCTAAACTAGTATGATGTCACCTTGATTCTTAACTGAAAACATCTGCAAAGATCCTATTTCCAAATAAAGTCATATTCTGAGATTCTAGGTGAATATGAATTTCCATGGGAAGTTATTCAACTCATGTGTCAGTTTGCCCAGGTGTCTATATTAAAACCGTAGACTGGGTAATTTACAAACAGCACAAGTTTATTGTTCTTAAATCTGGAAACTGGATTGGCCAAGGTCAAGTATCAGCAAATCTGGCTGGCTCTGCTACAAATATGGTACATCCTATGTGTTCTCAAATGTAGAAGAGGGCACACACACTCCCTTTGACCATTTTTAGAAGGGCACTAACCCCTTTATGAAGACCTCCACCCTCATTACCCAATTGCCCCAAGGTTCCACCTTAACAGTCTCCCATTGGAGATTACATGACAACATACTAATTTGGGGTGGGCGGTAACATCAACATCAGACTACAGCAACTCATGACATCTTTTAAGTGGAATATTAATATATATTCTGTGGTTTAAGATAATATATTACTAATAACAGTCAAAAGAAATAGGGATATGAAGCCTAAATATTAGATTTGGGTTAGACATGAAAATTAATGACTGTCTACAAATATTTAAATGAATTTTTTCTTTTCAGATGAAAAAGGATTTTCTAACATTTAGTTTTCCAGAGATGAATGTGGTTATAACTGTCGCTGAATTTGTTTAATGTCGCTGAATTTGTTTAAGCTTAAGTAGCTCTGTTAGGAATCGTGAAACCTTAGATGGGGGGAGGATGACCTGTCTTTGTTGCTCACTAATGGCCATTAAAAGTTCTAAGAGCTTATTAATTCTTTTTCCATGTCTCTGTCTGTCTTTTTAACCGGCAAATATACTGAGCCAAAATACTGTAAAGTTCCACTAATACAGCAAACACTGCGAAGGGAAGCAGGGGGTAGAGGTGCCACCAGAAGGAATACATTACACAGAAAATTTAGAGGCCCGCTGAACCGAAAGGACATCAGAAAGGTTTAGTCAGTGAACAGACTGAGAGAAAGAAGGGCACGCTGGAGTAGGGGGAGGCTGAAGCTGGACACAGAGTGATCACCTACGTATCACATGACCACAATTCTAAGACAGGGAGAATCCCCAGAGGGGTTTAAGAAAGGCCTGACATGACTAGATGATTAATATACACACACGATTATAAAATTTATTATAAACTTCAAGATTATTCTGGTTAGTACAAGGAAAAGAGATGATGGAAGTTATGCAGACAGACCAGGAAAGATTAAGTTGAGACCTGTTCAGACAGCAGCTGTAAAAACAGCAAGCAGCGGACAGATATAACACACTTGCAAAAGGTAAACTATAAAGGACAGATTAGATGTGGAATGTGAGAAAAGATACAAGGATGATTCCTAAATTTGCTTAAGTTACTTACTGATGTAAATATATATATATATATATATATATATATATATATATATATATATTTCTTTTTCCTTTTTTTTTTTCTAGAGACAGGGTCTCACTCTGTAGTCCAGGCTGGCCTTGAACTCAGAGCAAACCTCCTGCTCTTGAGAGTTAGGACTGCAGGTGTGTGCCATTATGCCCAGCTTATGTGGTACTGGGGAATTAAACTTGGATACTTAATGTTTTCTAGCCAAGCACTTTAACCACTGAGCTATTCCTCCAGCCCTTGATATGAGGAATACTGAGGAGCAGTGGTAGAGGGGTAAGTTAAAAATGAATTCTCCATCTGCAGTTTACCCATTTGGTGATGTCCTTAAGAAGTTTAAGACACCAATACACAGTTGAATGCATGAAGCCACAGCTCAGAGGACTGGTCTAGGTTAAGAATACAAATACAGAAATCAGGTGAGAGGGGGTACACAGTGAGAAAAGTAATTGTCTCATAGTTGTCATATGCCTTCACAAGAAATTATTTCTAATTACTGGACCCTATTAGGTGCCCATTTGGTTTTATTTAGAACTTTATCACCTCAAACTTCAGTTAGCTGGGTTTTGAGATTTTCCCCAGCAACATCCAGTTGCTTGGCCACAACAGGAAACATGGAGAAGGTGGAGGTACATGATTTACCAAGGATGGAGGCCTTGTCAAGTCTGATAAGGACAGAGAAAAATGGGGATTACTATGAAGAATCACATTTTTATATCAAGGAGAGAAATGAGAAGCAGAGAGAACAGAGGGAGATAACTCACTCTAGCCAACGAGGGCCAAGGGTCAGGATGACGCTGGGTTAATTAGGCAGAGGGCATGCCACAATGGATTGGGCAGAGAGGCAGTGGCCGGAGAAATAGAAAACACTATGGGCTGGGCAACTGTAATGGTTACTACAATTAAATATTTTAGGTTCATGGACTGGACCCATTTATGAAATAAAAATCACTTAATTCAACAGTATTTCCTGATTGATAGTTCAAGTAGGAAAGTTTCTGAGACACTCCTTAGTTTCTACACAACCTTAATTTCTACAGGATGTCACTAAAGTTGGGAGAAAAATTCAAAAGTTGGGGAAAAAAGTTCTTCAAAGGAAGAAAAAATAGGAAGTACACTCATTTGCAGTGAGTGAACGGGAAAGGGTAAAAATCTTATTGTGTGGATCTATGAAAAAGTCAAATTCATCCAAAGATTAATAAAAAAGCAGAGTTGCCCCCTTCACTCCATCTATCTCTGGTCCCCAGAGACAACCAATTTTAGTTCTTCTGGTAACTGGTTTCACAGTTATAAAAAAGCTAAGAGCCATTTTTTTGTTTGTCAACTTTGAATACCAACTGTGGGTTTATGATATCAAAATCAAGAGCCTCATTTCTCATCTTCATTTTCTTTCTCTTGATTTAATTATTCTTTCATTATTTTCCTGTGTGTTTTTATTATACTGGAGATTAAGCCCAAGACCTTCACACCGAACTACATTCCCAGCCCTTTGATTTTTTATTTTTATTCAGAGTCTTAAGTCACTAAAATGCCCAGGCTGAGCTAGGACAGGATCCTTCTGTCTCAGCCTCCTGGAGCACTGGTATTACCGGGATGTATTACCACAACTGGCTCAGGCTACCTCCTGATTCCTATTCCCGTGAGACTAATATACTGGCTCCCTCAGTTGTCTCTTTCCTCACCAGATTTTCCCTATGTTAGTCATTCTAATTTGTATGTTCTTTAGGTTGACAAAACTGGCTTTCTGCTCTGTAACTACAATTAAGCCTTCTATGCTTTAACTACAGATTAATTCTAAACAGTGAACAACAACAAAACCAATATAAGTACTAATTCCATACATCTAAGTATTACAGAAAAGTCACTTCTCCAGGATTCAACCACTGCTCAAAAACATGCATATTTTATCCTGCTTTACACTGGGACCTAGTAATCTGGGCCCTGGAGTTCCTCTTACCTTACGAGTGAAAAAACAAGCCCTTTTTCACTATATTCTAGTAGCTCCCAATTTCCTACTCATTCTAACCAATGTGTGGATTTATTCCATTCTTGAGGTATGGAATAAGCTTAAAAAGAAAGAGCTGGGAAAATAGATCAGTGGTAGAAGGCTTGCCTAGCATATGCATGTCTCTGGGTTCAATGTCTACTACAACACAAGTGAATCTTCAGCCCGTACATATGTACTTCATCCTGGTGATCTGCTACAGATAATATAAGCGTCCTTTCTCTCATGAAGATTTTTTTCCTCATTTGTAATGAAAATTAAGAGGTGTGTATATGTGTTGCTAGGAGGAAAAAAAAAAAAAACCAGGTATTGTGGTTTAGATTTGGAATGTCCTCCTAAAGTCACATGTATTTGGATATTATGGATTGTTTATGGAACCATGTGCTGTTGGGAGATTGGGGTCTGGTCCAGAGGGATGAATTGCTGGTGTGTAGATTGGATTACAGGCATGTGGTGGGGGCTTACCACACCTTCCACACCTGAAAGGGGCACAACACTGAGGCTGGGCCAGGGGCAGATCACTGGGACAGGCCTGAAAGGATACAAGGTGTTCCCAGCCTGCCTTACAGGTCTAGACTCGACTTGCCTTCCCTTGGCTTCCTGTTAGTAATGTCATGAGGCGCTGCCTCCTCCTCTGCCTCTGCCACGTACTTTCACTGTTGGCGACCACCCACGAATGGACTGTGACCCTTTGAAACTGTGTGCTAAAATAAACCTTTTTTCCCCTGACGTTGTGGATATCAGGTACTGAGTCACAGCAATGAAAAAGTCATTAAGACACCAGGCCTCCACATATGTACTACCACTGAGCTACAGCTACGGCCCTACAGTAATTCTGTAAAAACAGAGGATGTCACTGATGATCTAATTGATAAATATTTTTGTTTTGTGGTGTTACTTTAACGCCTTATCTGTTGTAAGAAATTTAACACGATCATATTTACTCACTTTGTATTCATTTTTGTTAACACATACAGAGCTTTTATGATAATCTCCTTTTAGGCAGTGTAACATTCCACTGAGTGGCTGTATCATCACTTATTAAACCCACTTGGGAAGTGGTACAAAGTGGCTGAGTGCTGCCATCAGGTAGGCCTACATTAAGTCCTAGCTTTGCTGTATCTCCCAGGGGTACAACTAATTGCTCAGCACCATCCTACTATGCTCCAAATACCTCTTTAATCACTGAACATACAAGAATGGTCAACAAAAACAACAAAATGAGGATCATTGTTCTTAGAAACAAAGGTACATCATGTCAAGTAATATCATTTTCTGCTATAAAGAAAAATGGCAGAAAATGAAAGACTGGAGTGTCTTAAATTTTATAAAGTGAGGATAACAGCACTACCTACAGCTGTAAAAGGATTAAATATAATCTACAAACAATATGTGGCACCATGCTTGGTACCCCGTATGTGCCCAATGCATATTAATTACACCACTCCCTGAGATAAAGTGACAGCTCTAAAGCAAGAATCAGTATCCTCTCATTAAATTCTTTACTCTTTTTTCTGTTAATATTAATTCTACGCATTTTCAAGGCTGAGTTCACTGCTAGAAATTTGATCTACATTTGTTTCTTGTTTTGTTTAAGACAGTGTTTCATCATATAGTCCAGGCTGACCTTAAATTTGCACATCTGCTGTCTCGGCCTCCTGAGTGCTGGAGTTATAGGCATGCATCACCACCATGGTTGGCTAACCTAGGTCTTCCCCCCCCCCCCCATCACTTTCCTCCTCATTTTCATGTTTTTGTTTGTTTTTTGAGACAGGTTCTCACTCTGTAGCCCAGGCTGGCCTTGGACTTGGGGCAATCCTCCTGTCTCAGCTTCCCCAGTGCTAGGATTACAGGTGTGTACCACCACGCCCAGCTTATGTGGTGCTGGGGAATCCAATGGATACTTAGCACTTGATTGAGCACTCTCTAGGTAAGTGGCTGCGCTGAGCTTATTCCTCCAGCCCCCATCATTTTCATGTTTTCTCTGACTACCTTGAACATAAAAGGAGCTAGTTTAACAGCCTCATATGTAATTCTTCATCTGTGACATTCTGGGGCCTTTTTGACCAACTTTTCTTTCTGACTACAGGTCCTATTTTCCTAATTCTTTGCAGGCCTGGTAATTATGGAGAGGATGTCAATTTTAAATTTTGCTTTTTAGAACCGGATTTTGACATATTCCTTTAAACATAGTTAGGTTTTGTTCTGGGATAAATTAAATCACTTGAATCAGTTACATTATTTTCAGATTTTTAAAAATGTTTCTTTGTAAGGGAACAAGGGTGTCCAGAACAGGCTCTGCTTGAGGAATAATTTGGCCTCACTCTATGCCTTGGGCATTAGAGGCCTTTCTCCTCCAATTAGTGAGATTATGAACTATTCCCAGCTTCGTGGAACTCCAGAAACTGTCCTGCCTGCTAACTGCTGGCAGTTTTCTCCTCTCCAGCCTCCAGCAACTTCTTCTTGAATGTGTAGCGGGGTGTTAAACCACACGTGAGGGGACCTCTGTGCAGTGATCCAGTCAGCTCTACACAGCCCTCTCCTCTCCAGGTGCTGAAGCTGCCTTGGCCTCCAGGAGCTGGGTCTGTCTCACCAACTCAGTGCGCCACCTGACTTTACCTCATACTCCCTCCACCCTGGCACTAAGCTGGGCAATGATGATGCTCACTTATGAACTTCCCTTTACTCCAACATTACCTCCTGTGCTGTTCATTGACATGTATCTAACGCTGTTCTTTCCTAACTCTGTCAAGAGTTGTAGTCAGTTAAGGTGGGAAGGGACACCAGTGTCTGCTACTCCATTATGGTTGGAAGCAGTTCTCATATTTGCATTCAAATTCTGCTTTTCTAATGAAGCCTTTCTGGGCTATCAGTCCAAAAACTTTTTCACTTTTCTGGCCTCTGTGCCATTTATAATCCAGCACAACAAAAGAATGCCTATAGGATTCACTGTCACTGCCTTCATACCACACACACACATCTCTTTACTATAAAATGTCTGCCATCAATTTCACTACTGGACCAAATGACAAAGAATTAAATGCAGTCACATATTTAAGTGGCTTATAGTCCCAGCCAAACTTTAGATATTTGACTAAAAAGAGAAAAGAAATGAATTCTAGCTTCTGTGAGCTCACAGTTTGGGACAATTTAGGAATCAATTCCTCATCCACTGAATAGTCTTTTAACAGAAAAACTAAGGTATAAAGAAACCTTTAGAAAAGAGACTGCCATTTTTTCTTTTCTTTCTTTCTTTCTTTTTTTTTTTTTGAGACAGGGTTTTGCTCTGTACTGCAGGCTGGTCCTAAACTCACTATGGAACCCAGGCTGGCCTTGGACTCCCAGTAATCCACCTGCCTCAGCCTCCCGAGTGCAGGGATTACAGGTGTGTGCCACCAAGCCTGGCTTTATGTGGTGCTTGCGAATTAAATTCAGGGCCTCACATGTGCAAGGCAAGTACCATTCCTCCAGCCCTCTGCTATTTTTTTTTCTTAAAGGGCCTCAGATTACATATTTGAACCTTACAGACTCTTGTCACAGCCACTTAACTCTGCTTGTACAGCGAGAAAGCAGCTATGGCACCATGTAAACAAATGGGCACAGCTGTGTTCTGGTACCTCTTTGAAGACCCCTTCAAGAACAAAAACTATCTGTAAACTGAAGACAGCCTGTAGTCTTGTACAGTTGCATGTCCTAGTTGTGCTGCCCAGACAGGGCTGATCTTGTCAACATGACCCCAAGTTCTCTCAAGCAGGAATTACATACCATGTCCTCTGTACATAACACAGAGCCTGCATAGCATAAGCAGGGAGTAGGTACTTATGAAGTACTTTGTGATAAACGTCAACTGACGATGGAAAGGTTTCCTTTGTTTGTTCAAAATCACTTTTACTAGTAAAGAAAGCCATGACATTATAATTTACAGAAAATAATGAATGCCCACTGCATGAAATATCAAAGGACAATAAAACAAATGTTGATGGCTATATAAGCTTAATAAGTTTCATTTGTAAACAGGTAAAGGCTGCTACACTTTAACCCTGAAAGCTCAGCATGGTGAAATATGTCTGTAATTCCCGAGAGACAAAGGCAGGAGGATTTTAAGTCAGAGTTCAGCCTGGGCAAGCTGCTGAGACCCTACTTCAAAAAATAAAAAAAGGGCTGGAGTTTTTAGGTTTAGTGTGAAGGCTTGGGGTCCAATCATCAGTATCATAAAAACAAACAAATCCTATACCTAAACACTATCTATTTCACTGATATAGACATGGCCCAAAATATTAACTTATTTGAGAATTATGTAAACAAAGAATGTATAAGCACAAAAAAATAAGTTTTCCTCCTTTATAATTCCTCTGTCTCTTTTAAGCAAAACTATTATCTACCTTAGATGGGCAGGCACTTTATTCACTACAACTGCCTGTAAATAACTTGACTGTTGACAAAATTCAAATCGGGGTGGAGGAATAGCTCAGCAGTTAAACCACTGGCCTAGGAAGCACAGGTCCTGAGTTCAACTCCCTAGCACCACCTAAACCAGCTGTTGTGGGGCATGCCTATAATCCCAGCACTAAGGAAGCGGAGGCAGGAGGATTTCTGTGAGTTTGAGGCTTGCTTCGGCTGCACAGGGAGTTCAGGATCAGCTTGGACTGCAGAGTGAGATCCTGTCTCCAAATCAATCAATCAATCAATCAATCATATAAACAAAAAGCTAAAGATATTACAGGTATTTTAAATTATTTAATCAAAAGAAATAACTCACAAAACTAATGCTAACAGTCTTTCTTTTCTTTTCTTTTCTTTTCAGACAGGGTCTATAGCCCAGGCTGGTCCTGAACTCACTTTGATCCCAGGCTAACGTTGGCCTCAGGCAATCCTCCTGCCTCAGCCTCTCCAGTGCTGGGATTACAGGCTTACAGGCATGTACCACCACACCCAGCTTATTGTGGTGCTGGGGAATCAAACCCAGGTTGTTGAGCAAAGCGCTCTAACCACTGTGCCATTCCTTCAGCCCCTAAAAATGTTTTCTCTGGTGCATAATATGTACATATGTATGAATACCCACTCTCCCAATGCAACTGTTTGAAAAGACAACATTCTCCTTAATGGATACATTCTATTTAAAAAGAGCTGTCTTGTTACTTTTCAGTCATACCTCATTCAAACTAAGGGAAATTTTAGATACTAGTCTATTTCTTTCAAGAAGGATTTCCCTTTTATAACTTTCAAAATGGTGCTCAGTAATTTGTTCACCTCATTTTCAGAGCTAAACATAAAACAGATGTGTGCCTGTCCTACATAAATGGTCCTGACCTGGACATAGTGCAAGATTAGCCTGGGCTGGGTCAGAGAGGGCTCACAGGTTTTGACATGTGACATGCAGCTAAGCTTTATTTCCCCAGAACAAGCCTTGATGCAGTGTTTTTTCCCCACTATTTTTATTAATATACAAATGTAATACATAGTATTTACAATGAATCTGGGTGTTTCGTACAACTATGTATCACATCGGCTTCACAATCCCTTCCCATCTTCTACCCTCCCACCCCCTCCCTGTCCCTTCCCCCGGCTCCAGCTATCACTTCATACGGTTCCAAAGAATGTCTGTGTTCTGGGTTTTCCAAGTCTGAGAAACCACACAGTGTTTAACACATTAATCTTCCGCACCTAAGTCATTTCACTCAAGTCACCATTCTACCCCACTTCCTAGTCCTCTAATGGGTTCACAGTAGTCAAATCTTGATATCTCCTCTCTGAATCCAACCAATCCCTTCATTGGGATATTCACCGAAAGTTTTTTTTTCCACATTTTCCTACATCTTTGTTGTAATTGTTAAACCTGGCCTTACCCACCGGCTCACACTAGAAAATAACCTAAGGACTATCTGTTCATTTCTATTAACTTTGTTCTTAACTTTAGCCCACCATTTTACAGATTGAGACCTTAGAAATCCTGACTCTATCACTCTACATACCAGCTGCATGTTGTTTTATCAAAATCATTTGCACAGCAAAGATCTTCACAGTGCAAAAATCTACAAGAAGAAAAATAGAAGGCAGAAGTATAGACAATACTTAAAGAAGCTCTGCTGTGAGAGAAACAGAAATAAGGTGATTTCCAGCAGGCCAGGGACTTACGGCGGAGACTTAGTGGTTCTTAACAAATATTCTAATATTTATATGCTGATGAAATGCATCTGAACAAACTAGGCATGGTGGCACTTGCCTACCCTACATACAGAAGGTCAAGACAAGAACATGAGTTGAAGCCAGATGGAGCTACATAACAAAGCCCTGTGTCAAAAAATCAACACACAAAAATGTTAATATAATTATCTATATCTCCTTTCTCCTCTTGCATGGTTTATTATTTCAATATTAGGTTTTTAAAGCCTCCAGCTTCTTCTGAATTCTCCTTTTGAATGTACAGAGTCCCCATTCCCAAGATCATATGTACTTTTTCTCTAGATATTTTGAACTTTCCCCCACACCCAGTAGCCCCAACCTTGGCCATTATAAATTCTAATATTTCATGTTACATGATCGCTCACATCCAAACTCCTATTTTCATATACATCTCATTCACTGTTTTGGGAACTTCTAAAACCAATTTCAGATTCACTGAAGTGTTCATCCAATAAGAAGGCTCTTTTAAAACACAAAAACCTAAGACTCATTTTAAAAAATTTTAGAGGATCCCTATTCAGCAAGATATCAAGGAAGAAAAAAAGCTATTACTTCGTAAAATTGTTCTGTAAAGGTGTTATACCCAATATCAAAAATTTCTATGCCAGGCATAAAGGGGCAAAAACTGAATTATTCCCATCGGCACATCTGCATACATAATTACATCATCAATACAGAGCTTTCTCCTTTCCCAACCCCCACTCAGGGCTCAAACAAAAAGTCAGTGTGCACGAACATAAAGCACATTTACAAAGTCTGCTCCCCAGCACACACCAGCAAGCCTGGTCAGCAAAGGTAGTAAACATCCTAAGCTGACCATTTCTGTAAGTAGCAAGAAACATAAGACATGCTCCTTCAAAACTCGCTTTCTCAAAATTTTTAACAGTTCAAATGTGAAGTTTGTGAGCTCTGAACAAATGAATCTCCACTCACCAAGGTAAAGATAAAAAACATACTTTAAAACAGAATACTTGCTTATGAAATACAAATAGAAATGTTAACACTTTCCAAAATGTACTTTTAAAATACCAAAGCATCTCAGGAAAAACTGCTAATTGGTTCTTTAAAGGCAGAGGACCAGCTTGAGACAAAGCTCAGTGGTACAGTACTTAGCCAGCAAGCTCCAGGCCCTGGTTTCATTTCCTATCATCTCAAAAAAGGGGTGGGTGAGGGGTGGGGAAGGAACAGGTTATTCAGCAATTCACACATTCACAATATGCCCAACTTTGTAATTCATAGATGCCTGGAAGTCATACTGGAAAAATAAAAAGGCTTCTTATTTCATAAATCAAGCCACAGATGTAATATGAGCCATCATGTTAAGTTCTAGAAAAACTGTTTCATTTGTGTTTATGCTCATTTCTACCAAAATGAATTTTCCTGAATTTCAGATGTATTGGCCATAGCTGATTTTGAGCCAGAGATTTGGGTGTGTATGTAGTGTGAACGTCAGTTTGCTTAGTGTCAACACAAGCTAAGCCCTTAAAAAATGTCAAAAATTCTCTTCAAAAGTATACGAGTGCAAAGGTCATAAGAAATACAATTTTTTAAAAAATATAAAAATTCCCTAAGCACAGTGCAGTACCCAAATATTCCCATTTTCATAAGCATGAGTAAGTGTAACAGCTTTCTATCCTTTTCTTACTTTCAAAATACATTCATAAGTTCCCACCACATAAGCAGAAGAACTTGGATTTCATATAAATTCACAGGTTTATAACAATGTACAGGTAGACTAACATAAATACACCCACTAGAATGAGAACTTCAGAAAGGTGGATGCTGCCACTCTCTCCTGGTTATTACCTTAAATGGTGCTTGGCACAAAGTGAGATTTCACTCAGTGTTTGCTGGACTGAAAGAACATATGTGAGAAGTCACTCCCTCCCCTTTTACAATTAAACCATCCGTAGGGGCCTCTATCACCACCACCATGAGAACACCTGCAGCAATTCTCACAAGGTATGCAGCTAGAAGGACAGGCCTAGAGAATCAAGAGAAAGATAATCCAGAAAGAAGAGATCAGAAAAACTGATCAAACACAGTCTTTATGCATGGCTTCATTTATGTGGTCATTTCACTGCAGGGTCTAAGATCCCACCAATTTAGAGATTCATTTGGTTAGCAAGTCTTCTCTTTTAAGAAGTCAGGAACCAATGTGGGTGACACTATAATCCCAGCACTTTGGGAACTTAAAAGTTTTTGGCAACACTGTCTCAAAATAAAATCAAGAGAACTGGGGCTACAGTTCAGTGTGAAGGCCCTGGATTCAATCGACAGTACTGAAAAAAAAAAATCTAATTCAGGATCCATCTGAATCTCTTACAACCCTAAGAGTTCAACCAATACACTGTCATTCCATTTTACAAATGATGAAAACGAGGGTATCACACTCTATCCATACATCACAAGTTCTGACTCAGACTTTTTATTCCTACAATGCTACTTCCCTAGTGACAGGGCAGCAGGCCTAACCAGACTAACCATGCACACATATCAGTGCCCATCAGTTCCCAGCACTCTTCCACTGGAACACCTATGGCTAGCTTCCTTAAGACAGGATTTTTTAGGGGAGACTGTAACAAATAGCTTAAGTACACTGAACATGTGGAAGCAAGAATCTAAAGTTGGGGCCACAGATCTGAGTACCTGACCCAACTAAGCCCCACAGACAAACCACAGATTTCAAAACACTATACAGGGCCAGCTCTTGCTCCAGAACAGCTTGCCTCCCTCTTCCTCTTCCTCCCCTTCCACGTGACCCTAAGGGTTCTCCCCCACTAGAAAATAGGTTAGCATTGTAAGTTCCATAATTCGGCAACATTGTACGTCCCAACCACAGTGACTGGCACAGAGCAAGCACACAAATATTTACAGACTGGACCAAAGACAAAAGTCGTTTCTACAGCCAAACAGGAAACCTAACTGCTGCTTTTGGAGATGAGAAGTGCACCTGACAAGGGGTGTGAAAATGAACTTTGTAAGAGCTCCATCTAAGTTAAGCACACACTACCTATAAAACCTTTCATGTTTTATTTTTCCCCTGCCAAAGTCTTAGCACATTACCACACAAATAACTCAGAGGGGTATGATATCTTAATATTTTATAAGAGCAAACACTACCATTTCATTTAGGTTGCCTAGTCTGGGTCATCTTACTATGTATAGCAATTTCAAAACAACAACAACAACAACAAAAAAAAAAAAAAAAAAAAAAAAAAAAAAAAAAAAAAAAAAAAAAAAAAAAAAAAAAAAAAAAAAAAAAAAAAAAAAAAAACCTCCCCAGGACTCTCAAGAGTGTGAGTGGAGAAGACAGAAGACATTTTCCAAAACTTCACAATGCGCCAGCCCCCAACAAAAAAATCATACTCCACGATGTGATATAGTTTCATTTAAAACGTGACCAGTAATTCAAGCAAATGTAAGTTTTACGCCAAAATCATTAACAGGGCCGCTGTTTGCAGAAAAAAATATGAAGATAAATCAAAGGGCTTCAAAAATAATTCCTGACAATTTTACCAATTTCCCTCTAGTTCAGCAACCCATGACCTGACGACTTGGCTACGAGTTTCAATTGATCTCCGATTCTTCATAATGTGAAATTTTCCGGCCTCACACAGTAAAACTACTGGGGCAGAACAGGAGCCAAGAGCAACAGGGAAGATTCCCATTTTCCTTTCTCCCCCTCCCATTTACCACGTTAGAAGAAAATGGCACGTTTTCACATTAGATAAAAGGGCCTCTCGTCCCTCAAGATCCACTGCAGCGTCAAATTCGCGATTTCGGGAACCGACCTGCCGATTCCAAAATACAGGTTAAGATCTCATCCACCATAAATTAGTTTTGCACTGTCGCACCACCTCCTTTGTCTAAGCTGTCCCTGCCAACTCGCAGTTTAAAGCCCTCCAGTAAACAAGCTACCTGCACGGAAAAAAGGACATTCTCAACCTTTTTCATAAAAGAAAGGAAAACACCCGGTCACGCGCTTAGCGCCTTCGTTCGGAGCCGGGAGCAGGCCGAGCCAAGCGCGGCGGAGCCCCCACGCCCGGGCAGCAGATCGCGCGCGCTGGGCCGGCCCGAGACCCCCGCCCGCCGCCGGTCGGCGCTTACCCCCGTGGATGGGGAGCGGTGCCAGCACTTGGCCGCGAACCTCGGCCTTCGGCGAGTCGAGCCCGTAGCGCCCGCGGTCGATGCGGAACGTGAGCGGGGCGCCGCGGCCGGGCTCCTGCACCGTCACGTTGATGAGCGCCGTGTAGTACTCCTGGCTCGCGTTGTCCGCCCGCGCCAGCCACAGGCTGCAGGTCAGCACGGCGAGCGCGGCGAGCCGGGCCGGGCCCGCCCGCGTCGCCCGGCTCATCGTCCCTCCGGCCGGCGCCGCAGCCGCCGCCGCTCGCGGACCGGGCTGCCGGGTCGGCGCGGAGAGGCGGGGCGGGCGCGGCCGGGCTGCGGCGGGAGCGCGCGCCCTGCGCGGAGCCGAGCGCGAGCACGAGCCACCGGGCGCCGCTCGTGACACTCCAGCCGGCGCCCGCCAGCGGGGACGCGCCCATGGGCCCGAGGCAAGGACGGCGCCGGGTTGCGCGCAGCAGTCTTCTCAGGGCCCCTCCATCACCTCCAGCTCGGTCCGTCGGGGGGGGGGGGGGGTCGCCGCCAGACGGAGTGGCGGCGCCAGTCGGAGGCACCCAAAGTCTGGCGGCAAGGACGCCGCCCCCACTTCCCCAGCGCGTGCTCGCCAGCCCCGCCCCCTCCCTGCCAGGAGCGAGGCTACGCGCAGGCCCGAGGCGCCGCCCCGCCCCCCGCGCATGCGTGAAGGCCTGAGTGCGCTCCCTCCGGCGCGCACGCGGGCCAGGGAGGTAAGGGTCGCCGGCCGGTTGACACGCCACTGGGCAAACTCTCGGGGCGCAGTAGCCATTGGGGCCTAAAGCCACGTAGCTTCCCAAGGCTTCTGGAAGAGTTTGAGGACTGAAAAAGAAAACAAGCTAAAACTTTAAAAACATGGCTTTAAATTAAATGTTTAAGAGTTAACGTTTCCACTGGCCAACTGGAAATCCTGTCACAGATAACACCCTTGGTAAGTAAACGACCTGGGCCTGATAGATCCGGAACAGTAGAGGCGGTTGAGTGGTTGGAAAGATCTCAACAGAGAGGAAAAGCTCCAAGGCCCTGGATAAGCAAGCTGTAAAGTAGTCTTTAGGTATTTGGGGCAAGAGGGAGTTGTAGGGGATGAGGTTCCAGTACCTACTCCTCCATACCAAAATCCAGCAATGCTCAAGTAACCTTCTGTAAAATACTGTGCTGTTTGTATGTAATCTGGACAGTTACGGATCCTTTATATCATCTCTAGATTACTTATAGTACTTAATGTATTGGAAATGGTATGTAAATAGTCATTACGTTTTTTTAGGGAATCATGGCAGAAAACATCTGTACTTGTTCAGTATAGTTTCAATCTCCTTCCTCAACCTCTCCAGTATTTAAGACCTGTGGTTGGCTGACTCTGCTGAAGGGAAGCTCATGAGCAATAAGGGCCACCTCTTAAATATATATCTTGCTGGGGAAATGCAGCATTTCTGCCAGGCATAAACTAGTAGAAAGGATGAGTCTAACCTCGGGTATAACTAAATCAAGAATTTACAGAATAACTGTGGGGAGGTAGTGTGGCTACTACTGACCAGCTAGCCTTGCCCAACCAAATGTTCTAAAAATCCTGCAGAGAGACAGAGAGAGAGAGAGAGAGAGAGAGAGAGAGAAATTCTTCTGACCAGCTAGCCTTACCCAACCAAATGTACTAAAAATTCTATGGAGAGAGAGACCAAGAAGAAAACTGAGGCAGTATTTTCAGGAAAAGGGCATGGGCATCGTGCCGGCTAGAATTCAGCAAGTGCCTCTTTGGCAACAACCTTCGCCATTTTGTTCTTATTCTCTACCTTCTACCTGCTCTGTCAACCCTGTCTTGGTGTCCTGGATCTGGAGACTGGCTTTTATTTACTTACCTCCAGAAAGTATAGCTGGTAGACCAGACAGCTGGGTCTGTACCTTGGACCAGCACTTAAAGAGAACCCCACAGGGTTCCTACTCTGGCTGGGTTACAGCTCACAAGGCAGGATGTCCTTAGGACCATGGTAACAAGCTCAGGCAACTGAGGTCCTGAAATTCCCAGCCAAACAACTGTGGGCCACTTCTAGGACCTGCAGGGGTTTCTTCCGTAGCAGGAACTTACATGTTCTGTGGGTCTCTCACGTGGCATGCTCTGGCTTGTCCCTGCCAGATATGCTTGTACCTCCTGTTCCTTTGTCCTTACCAAGGGGCTTACAAACTGTGAGGTGCCCATGCCCTCTGGCATGAGAAACAATTATAGAACCCTCACATCCACATTGTTTTGTTAAACCTGGTGGGGTCAAGAATCTCTTTGAAGCTCTCCTTCAGGCTTTCTGAATTTGTCAAGGAGAAAGTTTGTTCCAAGGCACTTGAAGCACTTCTCTGTCACTTGCTGATCTTCCCTTTCAATAAAGTGAGAAGTGGTCTCAGTGCACAGCTGCAGTAGGCACTAGCATGCATCTAGGATATTAACACCACCCTCTTTTGAGGAGTATAAGATGGAGACTTTTCCTCTAGGGCAAGAGGTTTTTTGTTTAGAATAGTGACATAATTGTTATTTAACAGTTATGGGAAATATACATGAAATTTAGCATCTTAAATTTTAAAAGAGAAATTCAGTGGCATTAAATACATTCTCATTGTCATGGAACCATCACCATTATTCATCTACAGAACTCTTTTCATCTTGCAAAACTAAAACTCTGTACCTACTAACCAGCTCTGCGCTCTGTTCAGTCTCCACTCCTAGCAACCACCATTCTGCTTTCTGTTTCTTTGAATCTGACTCCTTTAGGTAAGCTCATCTAAGTGAAATCATGCCCTTATTTGTCCTTTTCTGAGCATCATTTCACTAAGCATAATGTTCTGAAAGCTCATCTGTGTTGTAGCACATGTCCAGAATTCCAGCCAGGGGTGTGCAAGCCTTAAACCCCAGAACTCTGGCAGCTGAGGCAGGAATATTGAAAGTTCAAGTCCAGCCTGGACAGTTTTGCGACTTAGTAAGGCCCTGTCTAAAAATTAAAAAGTAAAAAGGCTGAAGATGTAGCTCAGTGCAGAGGCCCTGAGTTCAATCCCCAGCACCAAAAACAAAAATTTCTGTTCTTTTTTAAGTTTGAGTAATGGCTCATCAAACTTAGGCACCTCAGTTTGCTTCCATTCTTCTGTGGCTGTTGCCATCTTTTAGGGATTGCTGCTGTGAATGTGAGGCATACAAATACCTCTTCAAGACCCTGATTTTAATTCTTCTGTGCATGTACTTAGAGTTGCAGTTCAAATGATAACCCTGTGTTTAGTTATCTTTAGGAATCCATGCTGTTTTTGTAGCAACTACAGGATTTTACAGGCCCTTCAATAATGCATAAGGGTTTTAATTTCTCTACATCCTCAGTAACACCTTTTTATTTTAAAGCAATAGCCATCCTAAGAGATATGAGGAGGCATCTTCGTGTGGTTCGGTTCGGTTTTCGTACTGGGAATGGATCCCATGACCTTCACATTGAGTTATGTCTATATCCCCATCCCATTCTTATTTTGAGACAGAGTCTCAGTAAGTGGTAAAGTTTCCCCGCTGTGTTTGAAATTATGATCCTCCTGTCTCAGCCTCCCGGAGTGCTGGCATTACAGGCCTGTGTCACCAGGCCCAGCTTTCTGTGGTTTTAGTTCTACTTCCCTAATGACTAGTGATGTTGGGCTTATTTCCCTGTGTTTCCTGGACATTTGTATAGCTTCATTGGACAAAGCTACCTCTAAAATATTTATGTAATTTTTTTTTTAAAAAGTGAGTTAATTCAAAGCATAGGGTACCTAAGAGCACAGGGCATGGGTATGGCAGATCTCCTGGAGGGCATGTGCTGTGGTCTGAGTTCTGTCTGCTCTCGCTGGCCTGCTAGTGAGCTGCCCATGTTGTTCCCACCAAGCATCAGCCCCTCCTTCTGCAAGCTTGTAAATATAAATCCTACATTGCCTGTAGGTTCTGACTCAAATTCCGTCCCCAGATTCCACTGGGGCCCCAGCTGCCACTGAAGCCTAGCTCCAAATCCCCCTCTGCCTTCCCTTTTTCCTTCTCTCTCCTACTTCTTTCTCCTTCTCATCCTTGTTTTCTTCTCCTTTTTTCATTTTTCTCATCTCAGGTGGCACATGATCCCCACTGGTCCAAGGAGGGCCTTGCTCTTGTTTTATTACTGACTTTTATCACTATTCCTTACTCCCAATCCCTGCCTCATAGGCAATCATTACAGTAACTTGATGTGTCTCTTTTGTTTGTGCTTTTGCACAATGTGTGTTGTTCTTTAGTGTGCATGTGCATTTTTTCTTTTCTTTTTTTTTGAGATAAGGTTTCATTCTGTAGTCCAGGCTGGTCCTGAACTCACTGTGTATCCAGGCTAGCTTTGGATTCACTGCAATCCTTCTGCCTCAGCCTCCCAAGTGCTTGGATTACAGGTGTCTGCCACAACACCGGCTTTATGTGGTGCTGGGGTATTGAACTCAGGGCCTTGTGTTTGCTAAACATGTGCTTTAACCACTGTGCCATTCCTCTAGCCCCCACATATACATTTTAATTATGAAATAATATTGGATTATAGATGTCATTGTGTTTCTTATTCTCTTCACCTGTTAGGTACTATGTTCAATTTAAAACTTTTCCTTACATTTATTAATTTTTATATTGAAATAGAACAATCTATTGTAAAGTACAAAAATCTTACATGTAGAACTCAACAAATTTTTCCAAGATGAAAATTCTTGTATAACCACTATCTAAATCAAAAGAGAGCATCCCCAGCACCCTTGGAAGCTTCCCTGTGCTTTTCAGTCATGAGTACCCCAGTATTCTGATTTCCGTGACCATAGATTAGTTTGCCTTAAAGAAATAAAATCACATAATATATACTCTTTGGTGCCTGCTTTCTTTTTCTTAATATTATATGAATGTTCTATCTTTTCCCTTTCTTTCTGCTCATGGTAGGAGTTTTTCTCCTTTTGTTTGTTACATAATATTCAACTCTTGATTTGTCCATTTTTCTGTAGATGGGCATTTATGTTGATTTTCTTTTGGGTCTGTGATGAATAGGGCTTTTTATGAAGACTGGTTTTTATATGGTTTGAGCCTTTTGTCCCTAGAATTCATGTATTGGTAACTTAATCCTTAAAGTCACATAGTAATCATATTTGGAGGTAAAGTCTTTGGCAAGGTAATTGGGTTAGGAAGACTCTGGGCTATGGGTTAACAGGTACACACACACACACACACACACACTCTTTTTTTTTGAGACAGGTTCTCAATCTGTAGTCCAGGCTGGTCTTGAACTCACTATGTAGCTCAGGCTGGCCTTGTACTCTTGGCAGACCTCCTTCCTCAGCCTCCCATGTGCTGGGATTACGGGCATGTGGAGCCTGGCTTATGTGGTGCTGGGGAATCAAACTCAGGGCCTGTAATTGCTATGGACTAATATGTTAATGAACTATTGAAAGAGTGCCTTTGATTTTTTTTTTGTTTGTTTGATTTTTTTTTTTTTTTTTTTGAGACAGGGTCTTGCTCTGTAGCTCAGGCTGGTCCTGAATTCACTATGGAGTCCAGGCTGATGTTAACTCAAGGCAATCCTCCTGCCTCAGCCTCCTGAGTGCTGGGATTATAGGTGTGCGCCATCATGCTTGGCTTATATGGTGCTGGGGAATCAAACTCAGGTACTTAGTGCTTGATGTAGTGCTTGCTAGGCAAGTGCTTTAACTGCTGAACCATTCCTCCAGCCTCAAGAGTGCCTTTTTAATTTAAAAATAAAAGCTCACTTTTGCCACATGCTGCCATCCACTGTGTTGGGATGCAGTCAGAGAGCCCTCAGTAGTTATTGGCAGCGTGCTCTTAGGCTTCCAGCTTCCAGAAACATGAGTGTAAGAACCTTCCTTATTAGTGAGTGTTTGGTATTGTGTTGTAACCACAGAAAATGTGCTATAAGAGAGCACTTTTTGGTGTGTGTGTACAAGCAGAGCTCTGAGAGCATGTACTTCAGAATGCAGTGGCTTCACTATTGGGTAAATATATATTTAGCTTTGGTAGACACCAGCACATCTTTTTAAGCTGTTCTACCTTCATCTATACCTGAGTCTGTCTTTTCTGTCTACACTTCATAGTCCCAAAGGTCTCTGTTTTTCAAGGGTTGTGGTCCATGTTGACTTTGTCCATTGTTGTACAATTTCCAGCTGTGGCTACAGGTATAACCACTACAAAAAAACAGTCAAGCTCCATGGGGAAGGCTGCCCTGGAGAAAATGTGTCTATGTCGATCCTGGGGTCCTTGCGGGTGTTGCAGGTGACCTGTAAAGACCTGAGGACTGCACAAGAGATGCATCTGATGTTGGCCAAGCATTTCCACAGGAAGCTCAGCTTTACTGTCTCCTTGGGAAGGACTGTGAGAAGCCATGCTCCTTCATAGAATGGCTTCACAGAAGGCAGGCAGAGGGACAGTTCCCAGCTCCCAGAGTGAAGCCATAGGGTTATTGGACCCTGCACATGGAAAAGGTATTTCAGAAAGTGCAAAAAAAAAAATATTTATTTATTTATTTATTTATGCTACTGGGAATGGAACCCAGGGCCTTAGCGCTGAACTACATCCCCAGCCCATTTTTACTTTTGATTTTGCTAAGTCACTTAAGTTGTCCAGACTGGACTCAGCCTTGGGATCCTCTTGCCTCAGTCTTACATAGTGCTCGGATTACAGGCTTGTACCACAGGGCCCAGGTGTTTTAATGATATATTGCTCATTTTACTATTATCGTCTACTTTGCAGTAAGTGGTTTAGCTCTCAGTGATTGTCCTGTCACCCATCTTTAAGCAGTGAGATGTCTTGAAGGAAAAGATGTAATGAGTAAGTCATGGCGACCCCAGAGGTGGTGAAATCTGGAATTGGTGTGCAAGGGGTCAAAGTGTAAGACATACTGACAGAAAAAAGAGTAGGGGCTTGAGGGACAGTTACTCAGAACTGGGTTCAAATTAATGATATGCTAGAGAGCATCGTTAAATATCCAGGTATTTTTGAGCCAGTTGTTAAGCCATTGGAACCTTGAAATTGGCCGTGGTGTTAGAGTAATATACCAGAGAAACTGGCAATCATTAAGAATCAGAGTGTTCTCATAGGCCCCTTTCCTCCCTTTCCCTCTCTCTCTGTCTCTCCCCCTTTTTCTCTCCCTCCCTCTCTTTCTTCCTTATTTTTTTCAGAGTGGTTTAACAGAAAGCCAGTGGTTGGAATCACTTATCAACTATGTGTCTTTTGTCACTTCTGATCATCTTTGGGTCACTTTCCCTTTGTGGAAATGATTCTCTCTCTCTCTCTCTCTCTCTCTCTCTCTCTCTCTCTCTCTCTCTCTCTCTCCCCCTCTCTCTGTCCCTCTTACTCTTTCCCTCTCCCTTTCCCTCTTTCCAGATGCAAATCAGGTGACTGATGCCTGGAATCTGTAGCTACTGTAGTTGCCACATTTCCTTATGACTTGTTGCTGGAAGTATATGAAGTGTGCTCAAGTCATGGTCTGTGTTAGGACTTAAGCACTGTCCTCCCCCAGATGTCATCTAGAACACTCTGTTCTGAAGGGATGGACACTCAGGCCAGTTAGCACCATGCACACGGTTTATTTTAGCTAGCTCTAAGACAGGCAAAATAAACCTTATCTCTGCATAAGTTGGTTACCTCTGTTTTGTTACTTTTATAGGCACTGGATACCTCTTGCCACTAAGGATATCAGTGATCAAATAATTTTCACCTTTAAAAAGTCAAATATATGAAAAAGTTTTTTTTTTAAAAAAATGTATCTGTGTACTTGACACTTGGATTCAGTTACCATTGGTCATAAATGCTGTATCTTTATGTTACTATTTATTTTTAAAAATATTTTCATGGCCAAGCCTGATGGCATACATCTGTAATTCCAGCACGCTGAGAGGCTGAGGCAGAGGATTGCAAGTTCAGACTCAATCTGGGTAACAGCAATTTAGCAAGACTGTCGCAAAATTAAAAAAAAAAAGATAAGGGCTGGGATGCAGCTCAGTGTGAAAGACCTGTGCTCAATCACTTTTTGGCAGGGGAAATTTTTCTTGAAATATTTTATGACAACTGTAGTCCATTTCTATTTCTATAACAAAATAGCTGAGGCTAGGTGCATTATACAGAATAGAGCTCACGGTTCTGAAGGTCTAACAGCATTGTGTTGATGATCCGGCAAGAGCCTCCTTGGCCTCGTTACAGCATGGCAGAGAAGTGGAAATGGAAATGGCTACATGTAGAAGGATCATGTGCGTGAGCAATAAAGTCAGAGGGTAGGAAAGGGCCAGGCTTGCGGCTTTTGTACCAGCCCATTGTCTCAGGGACTCACTCCTTTGAGACTCAAGCTAAGCAAGGAGACCAACCAACCTCATTCCATTCCTGAGGGCCCAGGAATCACCTTCTACCATTCCCACTTTTTAAGGTTCAACCACATCTGAGGTGCTGGCATATGGCTGGAGGAGGGGGCAGAGCTTCCAGTTCCTGTTGGGGAACATGCTGAATTCACCTCTGCTGTGGATCAGGAGAGTATTTCCCAAAAGCCACATGTTAAAGGTTTGTTCTTTAGTCTGTTGCCCTACTGGATGGCAGAACCCTCAATAGGGGCAGAGCCTAAAAGTTATAAAAGTAGGGCTGGAGGAGTGGCTCAGCGGTTAAAGCGCTTGAGCAAGCACTAAGCCAAGCACTAAGTACCCAAGTTCGATTCCCCAGCACCACATAAGCTGGGCGTGGTGGTGCACGCCTGTAATCCCAGCACTCAGGAGGCTGAGGCAGGAGGATTGCCGTGAGTCCAAGGCCAGCCTGGGTTCTAAAGTGAATTCAAGACCAGCCTGGACCACAGAGCGAGACCCTGTCTCAAAAAAAAGGAAGAGTTATAAAAGTATTTCCACGTATCCTCATGTATCCTATTTAACAAATCTGGCACTGTATGACATCCCACTCGTCTCTAAAATCAAATAATTATGAAAGGTGAACATTTTGAATTATTTCAGAACATGACAGCAGCCAGGACAGCACACCTGAAGAAATACATGAAAAAGCTGTGCGAACTTCAAAAAGTGGGATGATGGGATCAGTGTTTTCGAAGCCAGGGGGAATGGGTGAAAGGAATTAATGGCAATGTATCTCTTACTATAATACATTTTTAAATTTTAAATCACACAATATTTTTGAAAAAAAGAGAGGAGAGGGACCTTGTGGAAGGTATGCCTATCATCAGGGACAATCCCCTGGAGGGGATAGTGGGACTCCAGCCCTTCTTTTCTTGCATCCAAGCAAACCGTTTCCCACACATGATACTAAAAGCAAGGGCCAACCAATCATGGACTGAAATCTTCAGAAGAGTGAGTCTAAACAAACCTTTTCTCCATATGACATGGTTATCTCTGGTTTTGTTACAGTAACAGAAGGCTGATGAACACATCATCCAAACCATAGCAGTGATCCTTTGGACTACTATATTATCATGAGCATACAATGAACAGTAATTTCCTAAAATCACTGCACATTCTGTTCTTAAACATTTAAGCACCTCCCCCCAACAGTTTTCTTTGACTGGAATCCAGTAGAAGTTCTGCAGTTGGGCTTAGTTGTGTCTTCTTCTAGAAATTCAGACTTTAAGGGTTGAGCACTTAAAAGAAGTAGATTTATATCTTGAGACTCAGCTTGTATCCTGCCATAGGGTTGTACCACTCAGAATTTACCAGGAAATGTATTTGAGTTCTGCAATTATCTTGTCAATAACACAGATGTATTGAATTCTACTTTTTTCTGCACGGATGCTGAAATTATACCACAATTACTGTAACCTTCCTCATTTTTAGTATGCCAGGAACCTCAAAAAATGGAAGTGGCTCAGGCTTCACTTGCCTATGAGTGGTTCTGCTGCAGGAAGGAAGCACCCCCCTTTCCTCCTGGGGTCCCGCTAGGGAAGCAATAGTGGGTTTGGGAAGGAGGCCCTGCCAAGCTGGCAGCTCTCCCAAGCCCACGACTTGTGGCCAGATAAGAGATTGTGGACTTGGGGTTATGGGATGACACTGAAAACTCCTGTGAACAGAAGAGCAATGACAGGCAAAATGACTTAAGAGTGGAATCTGGCATGTTTCAAAAACTGGAATTTTTACTTAATTAGTTTAATTTGGGGGGGAGGGGGGAGATTGAACCCAGAGATGCTCAACCACTAAGCTATTCTCAGCTCTTTTTTGAGACAGGGTCTTCCTAAATTGTCCAGACTGGCCTTAAAATAGCAGTCCTCCTGCCTCAGCCTCTCAAGTAGCTGGGATGGTAGGCATGAACCAGAATGCAGTTTTCCTGAGAGCTGTTAGATACGGGGATTATTAGGCCTATTGCAGATAAGGAAACTGAAGTTCAGACAAGTGAACTCTTTGCTCAGCTAATGAGTGAGTCACAGCTCTGGGGAGCAGCCTAATTGAAGCTGCCTCCAGGACCCTCATTCACTCATTTCACTATCTTGGACTGGCCACCAGGCTCAGGATTCAGATGGATTTCTTTGCATTTAGCTGGTCCAGAAATCCGGAGCCTTGAGACTGAGTTCTGTCCAAGAATCTGAGTAGCTCTGGAGCTTGATTTCTCCCCTGGGATACTGAACCGGCAGCAGCTGCCAGACGAGAGGGGCTGTGTTTTAGCAGAATCGAAGGCATTGTTTTGTCTTTTGTCAGGACTTGTTTGATCAGAGTGATGAGTGATTGAACATAAAGAGCAGAGAGAGAGAGAGAGAGGTAGAAGGAGAGAAAGGGAGAAGGAAATGGCTGGCCAGGGAAGGCCTGAGGCCACTAGGCCCTCGTATCTGACTGCTGGAACTCAGGCTGACCTGCAGTAGTCATTGGGGTCTGGAGACCAGTGGACACAGTGTATTTGGCAAGGCCGGTTTGCAGTACGAGAGAGACTTAGTGCAATATGTACAGAGAAAGATTTTTTTGGAAGGTTTCAAAAGTGCTCATGTGGTTGAAAGGGATGGTGGCGGGACTGAGCTCAGGAGGAATGGCACCCATGTGTCTGGCTGTGGGGTTCTGGGGAGCAGGAATCCAGTCAAGTCTACAGTGTGTTCCTCAGGAAGAAAGCCTATGATTGTTCTACATCACCACAGAAATACAGACACCTTGACAATCGGTCTTAGCAGGGGAGTATGCAAGGGGGAGGAACAGACCCATCAGTGCTAACATCCCAGCAGCATGGGGCCAGCAAGGGCAGCCTCCATCAGACATGGGGAAAAATATCACTTTCTGCCCATGAACACTGGCTGCTATCTTCTAGAAGTAGAAGTGGGATGTGGGCCCTTCTCTGCATGCCATTCTCTGCATGCCATCTGCTACAGTTTGATTGTCCTTCCCAAAACTCACCATAAAACTTAATCTCTAAAGTTATGTGATAGTGGTATTTGAAAGTAGGGTCTTTGGGAAATAAATAGGATTAGATAAAGTCATGACAGTGAAACCTTCTGATTACCTTGGTAGCTTTATAAGAAGACCAGAGACCCACGCTCATAAACTTGTACTGTCTTGCTGAGTGATGTGCTTATGCTAAGCAGATGCCTACCCTGTGCTTGTGGACTATACGCCTCTAGAACCATGAGCCAAAATCAATCAGCTTTCATTTTTTTAATAATTTTCCCAGTCTGAGTTATTCCGTTATAGCAATAGAAAACAAAAGACATCATCCAGGTAGGGGACCCTGCCACTTCAAGTCATTTGTAGTCAACCAAGGATCTGGTACTAGAAACCCAGCAGCTCTTCCATAGCCAGTAGCCTGGAGGTTAAGGAGGTACACGACAGTGTGAAACACTAGTCTGGAGATGACAGCAGGGTCCACACTGCTTTTAACCGACATTCAACACAGGAAAAAGAAAAACAAACCGTGCGTAAAGATGTTGATTGCAGCATTGGCTACAGAGACAAATAGTTGGAAATAAACTCATTTATTTGTTAATTATGGTGTATCAAATTGGAGGATGATTATGCAGATATTAATAGATTAAGGAAGCCATAGTAATGGGAAGACTGCTTCTAATGTTCTATGGAGTGCAAAAGCAAAATGCAGAATAAATCTCTGCCACTGTGTAAAAGTCCTCTCTAATTGACAGGGAGCAGAATAAAAGTAGTAAAATGAAAAGAGGTTTATTCTGAAGGATTATGGGTAACAGTTTTTAATTTTCTTAATCTTCTTATATTTTTTAAATGTGTTATTTTTCAATGATTAAAAAAAAAGCAAACTGGCTTCTGATGATTCATCAAAGGACATTGAGAAATAGATTTTGGTAGAAGGAACCAAAAGTTGGGACAGCGTGGTATGGTTGGGGGTGTCAAGGCGTGCAGAGTTTGGTGGTGACTCTAATTGTCCATTTGTCAAATTCTCTTTTGTAGACATTAGTAGTGTGTAGGCCACTCTAGCAGAACACAACAAATGGGTGTCTTAAACAACAATTATTTATTTCTCACAGGTCTGAAGAGTCCAGAAGTCCAAGATCTAAATGCTGGCTGATTTGGGTTCTGGTGAGGGTTCTCTTTCTGGACTGCATTTAGTGTCCTCAAAGGACAGAGAGCTCAACCTCCCTTTCTCTTTCTATCAAGATGTTTATCCCATCTTCATCACCTCTTCTCCTAATTACTTCCCAAAGGCCCTATTTCCAGATTCCATAGCACTAGAGATAGAGATTGGAAGTGTGAATTTGGGGGTGGGGGATGATGCAACTCAGTTCGTAGCACAAACCTGAAACCTCTTTAATGTTTTCCATACATTGAATGATTGTATCTCCATCAGTTTGGAAAAAAGAAACTTAAGTTTTGTTCATGTGTATGTGTAAAAGTGGACATTTCCCCCATCAACTATATGCCCTACGGTAGGTAAGACTTTCCTTTAAAAACGTGGATGTGGTGCCATTTATTGAAACAAAATCTTCTTAAATTGCTAATCTGGCCAGCCTGGGCTCAAATTTATAGTCCTTCTGCTGCAGTTTTCCAGAGATCTGGGATTATAGTCCTGTGCCACCAAGCCAGGCTCTGTAGGTACCTTTGTTAAGATAAATCAGTTTCATAGCCCATGGGATATGAATGTTGGTAATGTTACTATGAGAAATCATAGTTCAAAAATTGTGCCAGCTCTGGGGCTGGAGCTTACAAATAGAGTACTGCTTAGCATGCACAAGGCCCTGGGCTCAATCCCAGAACTGAAAAAAGAAATTATGCCAGATTGGTTTTTAATGTTATTGCTAAAGGCAAAAAGGAGCCAGCTCATGACACCTACTGGAGTCATAATTGGATGTCAATCTGACAATCATATTTGCTGGGGGGGGGGGAGAGTTAAAATAAAATGGCCAACAGCTGGGTATTATGGTTCATGCTTCTAATCTCAGTACTCTGGGAAGCTGAGGTGACTGATCAGAAGTTCAAACCCAGCCTGGGCAACTTAGTGACTTAGCAAGACTGCCTCAAAAAAAAAAATTAAAAATTAAAAAGCTTGAGATGTAGCAATGTAGAATGGAGAGAATCTGCTAGGTTTGGTGAAGTGTTCAGATCAGTGCAGATGTAGAAATAAATGAAATTTCCCAAGAGATGGAGTTCATGGAATATGAAGGCCACATAAGATGCCAGGTGGTTGCATATCAGTGTCAGGAGTAAGGTGACAGATGTACTGAGGGGGTCACTCATTTTAGCCCCTGCTTTCATGCCCAGTTCTACTTTGTGGACCTCCAGCAGCCCTGTATCTACCCCTCCAGTCTGCTCATTCATGCAGCAGATTTTTATGGAGCAGCAGTTTTGTGTACTTGGACTACATTAGCAAACAGTCCTTGTGGCACATTCCAGCCCCTTCAGGTTCTGGCCAGTCTTTGGGAGATGGGCTACATCTTTCCCTTTGTCTTCCCCCATGGGATTATGAAAGTGGATGCTGTATATGGGAGCAGTGGAGAACCAAGGGCTAAGAAGCCTTGGCCTGAAAAGACTTTCCTTAAATGCCGAGTTAGCTTTCTTTATAGCCTCTGCACTTCTGTGTTTAAACTACCCTGTAGAAATTTCTTGCTATTTGCATCTGAACGTGTTCTATTGTGAGCAACACCTGGCTGTAGCAGCGGCACATTTTGCAGATAAAGGTGGAGGTCTTTCAATTTCCTTGTGCTTTTACTTGACTAGGTGACTAGACAAAGGAGAAGGGGAGGGGAATAAAAGGCATGCCACAATGACAGACTTGACCTGATCCAATACCTTAGATCTTATCGGGAAGATTGTAGATCCTGCCAGTAGGTAAAAGGCAGGGGGAGGGAACTGCCATCTAGGGATTTAAAATCTCCATCCACCATATTTTCGTTGTGCCTTTCTTCACTCGCATGTGGGAAGTTCACCTTTTTTTCCAAAAGATAACTAAAGCCTCATATTTTTGTCCTTTATTCCTTCCATGTCTGTCCTTTGGACAGGTGAACTTCTATGAGTTGATTCTAACATTACCTGATATAAATCGATTAAGGAGGGACAGAGGCTCAGAAGTCCACTAAGCTTGGGATCTTGTGTCTTATCATCCTGATACATGCTTCATGCTACTTATTTTAAAAGATTTTCCACAGTAATCTCAGCTAGAGAAGGGAGCCCCTCCTTATTAAGGAGACCCAACTCTGCCATTGAAGGAGAACATGAGATATTCAAATGTGAGTGAAGAGGGCCATCAGGGAGAGTCTTAAGGACAGTGGCCTTGCAGCTTGGAGTGGTATTGGGTTCATTTTAGTTGCAAGTATAAGAAGCTCCATTCAATTAGGATGATACTACTGCATCATTAATAAGCAGTGTGGGGGTGATCTAACCTCAGGGACAACTTCATTTAAGCAGACTGAAAGATAAAATCAGAGAGAGCTAGGCTCTCTGTGGCCCTGTCTCAGCCATTTTCTCTGGGTTGTCTTTTTATACTCTAAGATGGGCTTACTAACAAACCAAGCTCAGAATTCACAAAAGTAAAAAGGGGCATTTAGGGTCTTAGGAATTGCAACTCAAGATACAGATTCTGATATCTCTGCATCAGTGTTTCAAAGAAGATATTCCAGAAAGTAAGACTTTAGATAGGTAAGTAGTACAAAGCAATAACAATTTCTTTCTAGATGAATGGGGGTGTAGCTTGGCACTAGAGTGATTGCTTAGCATGCATGAGACCCTGGGTTTGATCCCCAGTACCACAAAATAAAATCCTTTGACGAGAACCTCTATTGAAATTGAGAAAGAGCATATACAGTATTATGGGAGCTGTGTAACTGAGAGAAGTTAAAGAAAAGAATGTATATTTTTAATTAATAAGTCCATAAAATAAGAACCCAGTATCCTGTTGCTAGGCATCTTGAATCTCTGGACACCCTGTAATATTGATCTATATCCCATTTTTTTGGTTACACATTTTCTAAAACCCTTGGAATTTAGAATAATAGTGTCTCTTGTTTGCTGTGATCTCTGTAATTTCTTTTCTTTTACTACTTTTTGATTGAGATTGTTCTGATTCTCTAGGAACTTAAGTTGTATCATTAAATTGTTTATTTGGGATTGCTCTGTTTTTTCTTTTTATGTGTGCATTTATAGCTATGAATTTCTGTCTAAGGATTGCTTTCATTGTATCCTATATATTCTGGTATGATGTGCTTCCTTCATAATTTAGCTTTAGGAAGTTTTTTATTTCTTTAGTGACTCATTCTTTCTTCAGTAGTAACTTATTTAGTTTCCATGTATTTGAATGGTTTCTGTAGCTTCTTTTGCTGTTGATTTCTAGTTTTATTCCACTATGATCTGAAGGGAAGCAAGGAATTATTTCAACTCTTGTACTTATTTAAACATGTCTTGTGGCCTATAATATGGTCTATTTTTAGAAAATGTCTCATGTGCTTCTGAGAGTAAAGTGTATTCTATTGCTGTTGGGTAGAACATTCTGTAGGTATCTGTTAAGTCCAGTTTTATCAGAGAGTGGTTTAATATCTCTTTGCTGATTTTCTGTCTAGTTGGCCTCTCTATCTGTGATAGTGGAGTATTGAATTCCCCTACAGTAATTGTATTGAGGCCTATTTTTGATTTTCCTGCAGGAAAGCTTACCCTTCCCAGGACTAGCTAATTCACAGAGTTAACAGACTTAGCCAGGAGCATGCCTTCATTGTGTTACCTAACCAACCCAGGGCCATCCTGGTCTGCCTGGCCTTTGCACCTTGGAAGCTAATGAAGACTCATCTTAAGTACTCTCACTGAGGTTACTAGGCCACTAGGGACAACCTGTAGTAGTTTATTTTGGGCTGCTAATAAGAGAATACTACAGACACCTTCATTTATAAATAATATAAGTTTATTTAGCTCAAAGTGCTGGAAGGTGAAGATTCCAAGATCAGGAAGTAAGGGGACCTCTGTGAGGACTTTCTGTGATGCAGAATCTCAATGCAGAAAGCATAAAGGCAAGAGAATATGAGAGAAAGGGAAAGTGAAGGCCCCCAAATTACTTTTTTTTTTTTTTTGGCCATACTGGAGTTTGAACCTAGGGCCTCACATTGAGATACATTCCTAGCTGTTCTATTTATTCACTTTAAAAATTTTGAGAAAGGGTCTTGCTAAATTGCTAAGGCTGGGCACTCTAATTTCAGATTCTTCTGCCTCAGATTTCCAGATTGCTGGGATTAGAGATGTGCACCTCCACACCTTTTATAGCACATACATTTTCTTGATAACCTATTGAGCTGTAACATTAACCCACTCATGTAATGACATTGTGATATATGGTAACAAAATCCCATTCTGTGAAACTTGTTGGAGCTTTTTCTATAAGCTGTATTGTTTGGAGTTGAGTTAAAATGCTTTTCTGTTAAGCACTGGGAAAAGTTTTTTGTAATCCTTGTAACCTTTCATTGTTTTTGCAGGAACAGAGTGTGAGTGTTTTGTGCTTAGTACTGGAATGAGGAAAGCACCCACCTCGGTAGCCACTAGGTGTTGGTCTGTAATTGGTTATTTTCAAAAGACTGTAAATGCTGTAGGTCATTCTGTCAGCTCACCAAGCAGCCCCCCAAAAGCAATGTACCTGTACACACAACAAACTGATTGGTCGCTATGTACTGACCTAATACTGTCCTACTAAAACCTGTATAAGCCCCGTTGTCTTCGTTCCCTGCTGTACTCTCTGTATTCTGAAAGACCAGGTGCAGCCCAGCAGTAAAAAAAAAAAAAAGAAAGAAAAAGAAAGTACTTTGCCTTAAATTGGTGTCCAGTGGTCCTCTGAGTCCAGTTCTCACCATAACCACTTCTTATTAAGCCCTACCTCCCAACATTGTTTGGGCTGCCAGCCCTCAATTGCTGTGACAGAATACCTGGGAAAATCAATTTTAGAGCAGGAAAGACTTATTTTGGCTGACAGTTGTAAAGGTTGCAGTTGTGACCCTGTTGCTTGAGGGCTGTTGTGCCCAGATTTTGGGGAGCCCCAGGTAACCAGGGGACCAGCCACGCGTAGAAGAACAAAAAGCTTTTATTCGCGCTGAAGCTTGGCCTCTCAGACGTCGTCACCAATGCTGTGGATCTGTCCGGAGAGCCCAGAACAAAGGCTGAGCAGGGTTTTTATGAGGTAGGGGGAGGGGAGGTTACAGGGGATATGACATAGGTACATCATCACTTTACATAGAACCAGTTGTAAGTACAGTTTTTATGATGGCGATGCTGACCACTCAGACGAGGCAGAGTGGCCATAACTTTTGTCACGACCTAATCATGACCTTTAGGAGCTGTTTGAATGTGACCAACCGTGCGTGGTGTTTTAATGGCCTGGGTAGGGTCTAAGGGTGCGTCAGGGGGTTGGTTAGCTGTAACTGGGCAACTATTTATAATTTTTTGGCTTTGCCCCAGGCCCAGGAATGCCAGATTGGTGTTAACTCTTTTTGATTTGCTGTAACGAGGTAACCAAGTGGCCCAAGGCTCTCTGGCCTTGGGCAGTGTGTGGTCTTTGCTACAATTGTTTTACTATCCTGGAAAGCCAAAACTTTTAGGGTAAGTTTGAAGCATGTCATGGAGTCTGTTCAGCCTGGCCTTTTCAGGGGCCTGTGGAGATGCAGAACAACACGGCAGAAGCTTGTGATATGCTCAGATAGCATAGAGTAGTACAGCGCTAGCCTGTTATATTATGTTTTCTGGGGCTGCTAAAACAAATATCATAGGCTAGGTAGCCTAAACAACAGAAATTTATTTTTTTACAGTTCTGGGGTCTAGAAGCCCTAGATCAAGGTGTCAACACGTTGATTTCTCTTTGAAGCCAGACACTTGCAGATGACTGCCTGTGTCCTCATGTGGTCTTTCCTCTGTGTGTGTGTTCCAGTTTTCTTTTTTTTGGAAAAACACCAGTCATGCTGGATTAGAGCTCACCCAAATAGCCTTTTTTTTTTTTTTTTTTTTTTTACCTTACCCCCCCCCCCACCCCCGTCTTTTCTCCAAATACAATCACATTCTGGGATACTCAGAATTTGGGCTTCAGCCTACGAATTTTGAGAGTTCAAAGTATAGTCTATCCCAAATACTGTGCCAGTAAGTGGAGGGGTGGGTGGGTCAAAGGGAAGTGCAGTGTATGTTCTGGCAGATTTGGCAGTATGAAGTACCGTTTGTGTCTCCCCCTCCCCCAATTCTATACTAGATTTTCATTTAATTTAAAAAATAGTATTTTTCTTTATCAATAGTCTGTATTTGAGGAGATATTGTCACTCTACCCTTTGGAAGCCAGATTTCATTTGTTCTTTAAACATCTTTGTAGCACGTGCTCTGAAATCTTCATGCAGTATGACACCAGGGGCTCTGACAGGCAGTTTCCGTTGCCTGCTGCCCCTTTGTGCATGCTACAATGCTTCTACTCCTTACTTCCTTTTTGGTCTTGTAATTTTTGACTGGACACTGCACATTTAGAAATATATATTGCAGTAGCTCTGGAGCTACCTCCCCCAGGACTGTCTGTGACAGTTTGAAAGATTATGTCAATTTGAGGCAGTAAGGCACCACACCTGGATTAGGGTTTGGGACCCATGCCTAGATTGGGAATTGAGAACTAGCCTGGATTACAGTGTGAGTGATTTGTGGGCCAGGGAATGAGGGAGGAGCACTCACCCAGATGTGGGAGGACTGACTGGAACTTGAACAGTATAAAAGGAAGGAAGAGGGAAGATTGTTACAGCTTCTTCCTCTCGGAAAGCTCTTGCCTTCCCAGTGGTCTTTGGAGGCCGACTTGCTACATGCGTACATACGACTTGGCACACACTGCAGATCTTCATCACAGATTTGGTCCAGTATCCACTGTGCCTGTATGCCTATTGCTGATCTTCAGTCGCTGATCTTCAGGCTCCAGTCTTCGCCATTGTTCTTTGAACAGCCAAGATCCGCAGCAGACTCTCACAGGCTGTCCTGCAGTCCCAGATGGGAGTTCTTCCTCATGGCAGAGCAGCCATTGGACACTCCAGCTCTCACACGTGTAGGCCGCCATCTTGGATTACTCTATCCTCAGATTTGTAAGCCTCCCTAATAGATCCTTCTTGTTATACTTTCTGTAAATTCTGCCTTTTGAAAGAACTCTAATACCCTGTCTATTGTTTGCTTGTGGAGTTGTTTGGGAGGCACATGGCTGATCCATGCAGACCTTCCCCTCAGCAGGGAGCAGCTTTGGCTGCCCATATGCCTGGGAAAGTGGCTTTCACCTGGCTCCTTTTTCTCTTTCCCTCCTCTCTCTGGAGTTGCCTGCCTTCATTGGTGTCACACCCATTGATTGTTAGATTACTTCCTCCTATTTACAGCAAGGTCCTGGGATCTGAAGGTTTCTTTGGCTTCTTTTCCCCCAGTTTTCTCTGGCCAAATAGGTGGTTTATGGTTTAGCTTTAGTTTTGTGAAGCTACTAACCCTATTTTAATTACCACCAAGATCTTTGTGTGTGTCTGTGTGTCTTGGCTTTTTTTCTTTTTCTTTTTCTTTTGACAGGATCTTGCTTTTGTCTGTCTGATTCTGGACTCACTGTGTAGCCCAGGCTGACATTGTACTCATGGAAATCCTCCTGCCTCAGCCTCCTGAGTGCTGGCATTATAGGCATGTGCCACCACGCCCAGCAACCTTTTACCTGGAGCTGGGGAATCAAACCAGAGCTTTGCATTTGGTAGGTAAGCACTGTAGCCACTGAACTAAGCCCTCACCCCCTCCTTTATTTTTGTAATTTTTTTGGACTTCCATAGATGCTGTTTCTAATAAAGTAAGCTTTTTTGTTTTTGTTTTTGGTTTTGGTTTTTTGGTTTTTTTAGATCTTAACCTCCTCTCCTCCTCTCTGCAAGTCTCTGAATCACTGCTCCATTTTGGGTGCCACTAACTTTCTGAGCAGAGGATTAGGAAGGGGCTCTAGCCTTTGATCTTTCTCTCACAGCATGGCATTCTCCCCCTAAGAGTGGGTAGGATAAGGGTAGTCAGGGCCTCAGGGCAGAGTCTACCCTCCCGCCAGTAGGGATGGGCGGAAGATAAATGCAATCTTTCCTCCCGTAAGTGGATGTTGGGTATTCTGTCCCAGCAATGAAAAGTAACTAAGACAGAGGCTACCTCGTGGGGGCCTAAGGGCTTCCCCCCCCCCCCGCCTCCCTGCACAGGAGGCATTTGGACCCCTGTGGTGTAGCTGGTATCTTGTCACCCAAGACCGTCCCTGGTACCACACTCTGTCAGTATAACATGGGTCTATGAATAGTTCTGAACCACAGCCACAACATGCCTGGAGTGGGGCTAGGACACATCTCCATTCTGAGGGCCAGAGACATGCATAGACACATGTGTAGGATGGATAAACATGTTTATACTGACTCGAACGTTTACATAGGAGCCAGGCAGCAGGTCCTCTTGTACATGTAACACGTCTCCATATCACCAGGTGATCCCGCCGACCTGTTCCACAGCTGTCACCAGAAGGCTCTCCTGAAATCAGCAGATCCAGACAGGGTAGGGGACCTGGGGCTGCCAGTCAAGCCCAGGGAGGGATAGGACAGGGGTCCACCAGAAGCCACTGGCTGGCTGTGAGCTGATACAGCTTGTCTCACATCACACCATGATGCCAGCTGGAGACTGAATGCAGGTGTCTGCTTCCATGGCATGTATCACTCAGTGAGACTGAGAGACTGTAGTCACCCAGTCCTCCGGGGTGGTGCCATGCTGTTGCTCTGGATGGACAGACCCATGTGACCCATGGTCCTGAAGGCAGGGTGTTCACAAGGCAAGTGCTATCCGTATGCCTCGTCTGTCAAGGCTAAGGTCCAGAAAAGGTTTCCTGTGTCTGCGTGGCCACAGTGATGGGTGCCAGGCCACAGGGTCCCATTTTGTGAAGCAGTGAGGTACTACCTTGACCTATGCTCACTGGGCCCACAAGGAGGGGCTGTGGTGGTCTCTCCTCTGCTGACCCCGTTTTCCTCTTCCTTCACTTGAGTGTATCTCATGTCTTTCCCAGAATAGAAGATCTGTAGATTTAAACGAGGGGAGTGGTAAGCCTTCTAACCCTGATGTAAGACTGCTCCATGGCACAGGTCACCTTCTCAGACCCCAGAGCCCATTGCTAGGAATCATGTGCAACCTGTGTTATTAATAGCATAGTGAGCTGGCAGGAGGTGGTGTATGTTTGTGTCTCGACAACCTGGCATTAAACAAAGAGGCTGGGTGTTCCTGGCCCCAGGACACACATCTTGACTTTCTGCAGAGGCAGCCACTTGCTGTGATGCAGCCACTGGCTCAGTGCCTCTCCCCACTCTAGCCCTCAAGTTCAGCCCCTATGACCTTGGTCTGGTCTTGCTCACCTCTTAGGCTAGCCAAGCTGCCAGGGAGCTGATGAGTAGACATCCTCGAAGATGGGCTCCCAGCCTGATCTTTGCCCCAAGCAGTGCCAGCCCTGCACCATAGCCTCATACCCCACCCCATCATGGCACAAACTCACCTTAGAGATTTCCATCTCTCTTTCTCTGTTTGGTTCTCTGGGCTTTCACTCTCATAAGAGGCAAAATAAAGACCTGGACAAAAAAGAAAGTGAAACTGCAGTTATGGTTGATGATGGTAACCTGTTTTATAACCCGAGTTGGACTTGCTTTTTGTTTTTAAATCAAACTTTCAGTGTGGAGATAATTGCACACTCATAAATAGTTTTAAGAAATAGTACATGGGGATCCTGCAAACCTCCATTTCCTCTAATGAAACCACTGGAAAAATTATAGAATAGACAGTACAGACTGTGGTGATTACAGAGTAGATAGTACAGACCATTGACTTAAGACTAACTATATAGAAACTGGGCTTGGTGGTGCACACCTGTCATCCCAGCAGCACTCAGGATGCTGAGGCAGGAGGATTGCCATGAGTCCAAGGCCAGCCCCTACATAGTGAGTTCAGGACCAGCCTGGACTGTAGAGCAAGATCTTGTCTCAAAACAAACAAACAAAAACTATACAGACTAACTATAGAATAAAGTAGACTGATCTGTACTAACTTTAGATAATGCAGACTGACTTAATATTTTTTACTTTATGGTGCTGTAAAAGCGATATTCCTTTAGTAGAAACTATATCTTCAATTTTTGTTGTTGTTAAAATTGCACTTTTATTTTTATTTTATTTTATTGAGACAGGGTCTTGCTGTGTAGCCCAAGCTGATCCTGAACTCACTGTGGAGCCTAGGCTGGCCTTGGACTCACAGCAATCCTCCTGCCTCAGTCTCCTGAATGCTGGGATTACAGGTATGTGCCACCACGCCCAGTTTATGTGGTGCTGGGGAATTGAACTAGGGTACTTGGTGCTTGCTAAGCAAGCACTTTAACCAGTGAGCTATTCCTCCAGTCCCATACTTTGATATTTAGATTTGGCTCCAAGGCATAAACATCTTGTGCAAAAGGTACAAAAAAGGTAACCCCAATCTGGTCAAGTCAAGACTTCTTTCTTGCTGTTGGAGAGCAGCAGTAGGCCACGAGATCACAAACGTGATCAACCAGTGCTGTAGAGTGTATTGTATTCAGTAGACTACAGGAGATATTCCATGCTTTATTATGCAATAGACGTTGTGTTCGATGTGTTGTTCAACACAAGTGTTCTGAACATATTTGAAGTTAGGCTAAGCTTTGGTGTTTGGTAAGTTTAGTTATAAAATGTGCCCCTACAGTCTCTTTTGTTCAGAGGTGGGGCTTTTGAATGGTGACTGGATCATGAGGGCACTACACTCATCATCAGGGGATTAATCCAATGATGAGTTCATAGTTGAATGTGCTGTTAGGAAATGGGACATAGGGCTTCAGGGTGTAGCTCAGTGGTTAAAGCACTTGCCTAGTAAGCAGAAGGCCCTGGGTTCAATCCACCAGCGCCACATAAAAATTTTCTGGGCCTGATGGTACACACCTGTAATTCCAGCACCTAAAAGACTGAGGCAGAAGATTGCCTTGAGTTCAAGGCCAGACTGGGCTACATAGTGAGTTCAGAACCAGCTTGCGTTACAGTGCAAGATCCTGTCTCCAAAAAAAAAAAAAAAAAAAAGAAAAGAAAAGAAAAAGGAAGTGGAGCCTGGTTGGAGGTGGGCCACTGGGGAGTGACCTAGAAGAGTGTTTTCTTGCCCCAGGCTCCTCCTTCCGGTCTGTGCATCTGACTGCCACGAGGTGCACATCTTTCAGTCCACCATGCCCCTCTGCCATGATGCGTATGCCTTGGAGTCGGCAGACCATGAACTGAATTCTGTGAAACTGTGAGCCAAAATAAACCTCTCCTCTTTGTCCCAGTGATGAGGAAGTGACTAATACAGTTAGCTAGGTGTATTAAATGCCTTTTTAACTTACTATATTTCCTACTTATGATGATTTTTTTGAAATAAACAATCCCAGGGTAGGTTGCAGAGTACCTGTGTCATCATATCACAACAAGGATATTGACATTGATAGAATGAAGACATGGAACAGTCCCATCACTGCCATCGAGCCCATCAACAAAGGATCTGCATGTTGCTCTTTACAGCCATGATCATTTCCTTCCTAGATCTACCCTTCATCTGTTCTCTATCTCTTTTACTTGTACCTTTTTATTATTTATTTTCACAATAGTGAGGGTTGAACTCAGGGCCTTTATACTGAGCTACATTCCCTCACCCCTTTAAAAAAATACTTTATTTTGAGATGAGGTATTGCTACATCCCTAAAAACTGCCCAAGCTGTGCTTAGATTTGCAGTCCTCTTGCCTCAGTCTCCCAGAGTACTGGTATTATAATCATACATCATCATGCCCCAGTAAGTTTTTTTTTTTAAATTTTGGTCTCTATGTATTTATTGCTAGTACTTAGAAGTACAATCAATTGCTATATGTTTATCTTGTATTCTGTGACCTTGCTAAATTCATTGCTTTGATCTAGGAGTTTTTGTAGAGTCCTTGTCTTAGTTACGTTTTAGTTCCTGGAACAGAGTACCTGACATCCACAATTTAAGGGAGGAAAATTTATTTTAGCTCACAGTTTCAGAAGATCATAGTCCATACGTTGGTGGCCAGCAATGGTGAACACACATGGTGGGAATGCAGCAGAGAGTTCTTTTTGGCATGGCAGACAGGAAAGTCAGGTGAACAAGGAAGGGTGGAATTAGCATACACTCCTCCAGGTCAAGCCTCAAGAATCTGCCTGTTCCATCCGGGCCCCACCTCCAAACAGCACACAGTATTCATAGGTAATCCACAACATCCAAACACATGAGGTTTTTGGGGGACACTGCAGATCCAAACCATAATATTTGGAAGTTTTTTAAAATCACCGTCTGTAAATTGCAACACTGAATTTTCTTCTTTCTGATCTCTGTGTGGGGAAGAGTAGACATTCATGTTTTGTAATCTAGACAGTAGGAAAGTATTTAGTCTTTCACCATTAAATATGATGTTAGCAGAAGGCTTTTTTTTCTGATCGAATTCTGTACATTGCATACTATACCAATGAACTACATTCCCAGACCTTTTAAATTTTTTTGTTTTGAGACACGATCTTGATAATTGCTGAAGCTGAACTTGAACTTACAATCTTTTGTCTCAGCCTCCTGTGTAGCTAGGATTAAAGGTACATGTCACTGCACTCAGCAGTAGATGTAGTGTATCAAGTTGATAATCTCTTCTATATTACTGGGATTTTTAAAAAAATCATGAATACAGAAATTTATCAAGTACTTTTTCTGCATGGATTGATATAATCATGTAACTGTTCTTCTTTAGCTATTTAATTACACCAGTTGATTTTCAAAAATGAATAGTTTTGTATCCCCAGAATAAACTCACCTGGTCATGTTGTATAAGTATGCTTATTTTTATATATTGCCAAATCCTATTTGCTCATATTTTGTTCAAGATTTTTATATCTATATTCATGAGGGCTGCTGGTTTGAGTTTTTATTTTTGTATTGTCTTTACCTGGCTTTAATATGAAAATAATACTAATGCTATGGTTCAAAAGTTTGTGTCTCTCCAAAATTCATGTTGAAACTGAATCCTCCGTACACCTGGGGGAGTGGGTCCAGCTTTTTTGTCCTTCTGCCATGTGAGAACACAGCTGGGTCTCTTACTTCATGATGCTGTAGGAATAAAGAGCCTCCTTAGAAGCAGAGGGCCAGCCCTTACCCAACACCAAATCTTTTGCCACCTTGATTCTGAATTTCTCTGCTTCAAGAACTGTGAGAAACACATTCGTATTATTTACAATTTACTCATTCTTTTTATTTTGTTGTGGCAGCTAAAAGCAGTTAAGGCAACTGGCTTCATATAATGAATTGGGAAGCTCCATTCTGTTGTATTTGCAGAAAATATTGTACAGATTTGGTGCTAATTTTTTAAACATTTTTTCGAAGTCTCTAGTGTAACCATCAAGGCCTGGAGATTTAATTTTTTGGGGAGGTTTAAATTATAAATTTAATTTCTTTAATAATTATAATGGTATTCATATTATCTAGTTTATGTCAAGTTGTGGTAGTTCATGTTTTTTAACAATTTGGACCACTGTATCTGAATTGTCAGATTTGTGTGTAGAATTATTTGGTATATCTCCTTGTTATCTTTTTTGTATTTGCAGAGTCTTTAGTAATATCCCTATATCATTCTTGATATTATTCCTGTCTTCTCTTTTTCTATGTTCCGAGGTTCTTTGCTAAAGGATAACAACTTGAACTGTTCATTTCAAAGAATCAGCCCTTTCATTAATTTTCTTGGCTGCTTTGATACTTAGTTTCATTAATTTTGGCTTGTATTTTCATCCTTCTGCTGGCTTAGGGTTTATTTTGTTCCTATATTTTCTAAGTTATTAGATTAGAACTCAGATTACTTATTTGGAACATTTCCTTTTTGTAATGTGTGCATTCAGTGCAGTAAAATGCAGTGTATCAAACTGATATCAGTCTTGTGTTAGCTGTGTTCCACATGTTTTGTTTGGATTTTCATTCAGTTTAATATCATTTCTCTTGAGACTGAGACCCAAAGATTTTTTTTGAAGTATGTTGTTTAAAGTCTAAGTATTTTGAGATATTTCTGTTGTCTTAAATTACTGATTTATTTAATTTCATAATGGCCAAACAATTTCAGTTACTTTCCATTTGCTCTGGTTTGTTATATGGCTCAGAACATGGTAAGTCTTAGTGTATAATCTGTGGGTAATTAAAAAAATGTGTAATCTCCTTTAGTTGTATGGAGCATTCCATAAATGCAAATTAAATCTTGTTAATGGTATTGTTGAATTCTTTGTATTTGCAATTTTCTGTCTACTTATTCTGTCAGTTGTTGAGAGAGGGTATTGGAATCCCCAAGTAGAATTTTGGATTATTTCTATTTTCAGTTGTATTAGCTGTTGCATCACAAATTTTGTAGCTTTGTTGTTGCTTGGTGGGTACATATGTAAGATTCCTGTTTTCTTGGGGAGATTTGTATGTGTGTATGTACTGAAGAGTGAACCCAGTGCTTTTGCACTAAACTACATCCCCAGTCAAGTTTTAGTTTCTGTTTGATCTGTGCTCTGTTCCCCCCCCCCCCCCCCCCCCCCCCCGCGGGTTGTGTGAACAGCTTTTAGTATTTCGTTTTGATTTATCTATAGTAAACTCCTAAAGTTTAGGAGTTTCACTGGATAGAGGATTCTGGATTGACAGTTCTTCTCTTTTGGTACTTGAAAACAGGTCACTGTATTTGGACCTCCATGATTTCTAATGAGAAAATTGTTGTCATTCAAATTATTTTTCTCCATAGATAAAGTGCCACTTCTTAGTGTTCTGAAATGTTGCTTGTTTAGTTTTTATAACTTTGACTATGATGTGTCTTGGTATGAATTTGTTGAGTTTGTCATATTCAGGATTCATGTAGCTTTTTATTGTTGTTATTTTTAGATGAGATTTCACTCTGTAGTCCAGACTGATCCTGAATTCCTATGTAGCCTAAGTTGGCCTCAAACTCACAGCAAGCCTCAGTCTCCCTAATGCTGGGATTACAGACATGTACTGACATACCCAATTAACTTTTATGTGGTGCTGAGGAATTGAACACAGGGCCTTGTGTGTGCTAGGCAAGTGCTTTAACCACTGAGCTATGCCCTCCAGCCCTTATTAACCTTGAGTCTGTAGGTTTATGCCTTTTCCAACCTTGGGTACCTCCTGACCATTATTTCTTTGAATACTTTTAACCCTGCCTTATTTCTTCTCTCCCACCCTCTGATAACATGAGTGTTGGATCTTCTGTTAGACTCCCTTAAGTTCTGAGGCTCTGTGTTGTTCTGGTTTCTACCCGTTGTTCAGTATGTATCATTTCTACTATTAGAGCTTACAGACTCTTTCCTCTGTCCCTGATTCTGGAGCCAACATATCTGTTTTTTTGTTTCTTTTTTTTCTCCAGTTCCACAATTTCCATTGGTTCTTCCTGTATTCTTCTGTTTCTTTTCTGTGATTTTCTGTGTTTTCATTTGCTTCAAGGAGACTCAAGGATGACTGACTACTATATTTTGGAGGTGGTTTGTTCCCCCCAGGATTCATGTGTTGGTCCTCAATATGGTGATTTTGGAAGTAGTAAGACCTTTACGAGGTCACTTCTTGGGAGACATTATTGGAGCTCTTATGGAACTGTGGTTAGTTCTTGTGTCTGAGTTGTTATAAAACATCAAATTGGGGCTAGGGACACAGCCCAGTGATTAGAATGCTTGCCTAGGAAGCTTGAGGCCTAGGGTTTGATCTCACTGTACCACCGTAATAGCTGGGCATGGTGGCATACACCTGTAATCCCAGCACTTGGGAGGCTGAGATAGGACGACTACTGTGAGTTCTAGGCCAGCCTGGGCTACATAGTGATTTCAGGACTATCCTGAATTATGGAGTAAGATCCTGTCTGGGGGTGGGGGGAAGCAAGATTGGCCTTCCTCACTTTCTGGCTTCTTATCCCACCAAGTGACCTCTTTCTCCTGTGTGCTCCTACCATGGTATCATGAGGTGTGCTTTCTCTAGAAGGTCATCACCAGGGCTGATCATGTATCAGAGCCATGCATTTGGGCATCCAAAACTGAGAGCTGAATAAACTTCAATTCCTGATAAATTATTCAGCCTCAGGTAATTTGTTATAGCAAGAAAAATACAACAGTTACATTAGTGATAGAGAAAGCAGGACTAGGCTTTTCTCAGGTGCTGTGATCAACCCAGCAGTAGCACCAAACACCTGAAGCTGCTTCTCTTACCTTTTCCACCTTTTTTTTTTTTTTTTTTTTGGAAGGAAGGGCAGAAGGAAGAGTGGGTGAAAATGGCTGTTGCTTCTTTCTCACAGTGTTCCCAGAAGGCAGGGTTTTGTCTCTGTGTGTGCTAGAGACTTGACTATAGAAAGAAGATGCTGTGATGTTGAAAGTAGAGACTGGAGCAGTGTGTGTTGAGGCAGGAGGAAAAGCCCGCAGTCAAGGAGCGTGGGCAGCCAAGGAGCGTGGGCAGCCACGGAGCGTGGGCAGCCACCAGGAAATGGCCAGAGAAAACTAACCTTCCTGACCCGTTGATGTTAGCGTAGTGAAACTAATTTTAGACTTCCAACTCTAGAATTTCAAAAGGATATATTTTTGTAGTTTTGAGCTACCAAACTTGTGATATTTGTCAGCACCAGTAGTAAACTAATAGATCTGTTCCCCTTTATTTCTGGTTTTGTTTCTGCAGTTTCAGTTATCACAGCCTGAAAATATTCAATAGAAAATTCCAGAAGAAAGCAATTCATGAATTTTAAATGGCATGCAATTCTGAGTAGCATGATGAATTCTCACCCACCCCCTCCTGGGATTCATTTCTTCTGGTCCCAGTGTGTCCATGCTGTATATACTGTCTGCTTGCTAGACGCTTAGGTCCATCTTGGATATCAGGTTGAATGTCACAGAATCTCAGTGCTTGTGCCCCAAGTAACCCTCATTTTACTTAATCATGGTTACAAGTCACAGGATTAGCGATACTGGCAACTGAAATATAGTGAAGGGGAGACTGTAGAGTGCTTTTTTAAGTGGAAAGGGGAACGTTCTTGACTCAATGAGGGGGAAAAATCCTATGCTGAGGTTGCTAAGATCTATGGTAAAAACAAATCTTCTGTCTACAAAATTATGAGGAAGGATAAAGATAGTTTTGCTTTCATTGCTTTCACACTGTGAAGTATAAAAATTATGTCCATCAAGTATGATAGGTGCTTAGTTAGATGAAAAAATCATCAGATTTTTATACATTTATGTAGGGAAAATATGGTATGCAAAGGGTTTGGCATTATCCACAATTTTAGGTGTCTGCTGAAGATCTTGGAACATCCGCCTGTGAAGCAGAGGTGACTATTGTGCCCTAGTATGTACTGAGTGTAGACCTGTGGGCTTTCTTTGTGCCAGCTCAAGCAATTCTCATGGGGAATGGCAACCTGGCAGTTTGCTGCCCTAGAACACTCTCTTTCTCAAAGTGGGGTCTGCCTGCTTAGCCGATATGCAAGCAAACTTGTATCTGACTAATGAGCAGATGAGTGTGCTTAGTGATGGGAGGGGGTAGGTATAAAAAAGACATGTAATATCATGCCAGAAAGAATGGTACACGTGCACTCACAGACATACACATGAACATGCCATGGAAAGACCCACAGTCAGCTCAGTGCTCAAACCCCTGTGTGAGCCCCAGTTCTTCTCATCCCCATTTTGTCCATGAGGAGAATGGATAGGCAGGCAAGGACTAAGAATATCCACACTGTGCAGGGAGGACTTGGCTTGGGGTCCTTGAGGTGCTGCCTTAGGGTCTGTCCTCTGCTCCCGCGGTGCTAGCAGGCTGGCCAGGTAATGCAGCCTTCTCTGCTCCTTGCCGAGGCTGGCCATAATGGGCCTGGTGCCTCCCTACTCAGAGCAGGGCCCCCAAGTGGTGATCAGGAGGCCACCTAATATTTCCATGGCCCAGAGATCAGGGAGGTTGGATAGCCACCTTACCGTCCTCGCTGAAGATGGGAGCAGTGTAAAGGTAGTGGGTAATGCTGGAGTTTTGCTCGAACGGACATTCCACTTGTTTCCATGTGATAAACTCTCCAACCTGCTTGGCCAGTTCCAGAAATTTCTGCCAGGGTCACAGAGGCACAAAATGGAGGCACTCTCAGTGCTGGGGTCTCTGTTAGAGTGGGCAGTGGGCCTGGCTCAGCCTCTGGCAACACCCCCAAGATATGTCAAGGATTTGGGATGAATGCAGGACAAGAGATGGCAGAATTGCCCAGCAAGAAACCGGTTGCTTTGTAAGGTCACCTCACCCCATCTCCTCCTCTTTCTCCAAGGAACCCCCAGCACCCATGGCCCCAGCCTCCCTCCCTCTGCAGGCAGCAGGGACCCAGTCTGGTCCACAGCTTTCAACTACTACTAGCAACAGTTGATTGACTTGAATTTAGTTTTGTAGCTACCCCCATCTGTGACAAGTGATGCATTACAGAATGAGGCAAATTCACTTCAGGAAGTATCTATCTTTAAGTAAAACTTAAGCATAATTTTATTTAAGTAAACTGTAAATACAGCCCTTCCTCCTGGAGAAGTTCCAGGAGCCACCTTCCCAGGACGTGAACATCTGTAGGGGCTCAAGTCCTTTTCATGAAATGAACTCAGGACACCTCATACAATGAAAATGCTGTGTAAATAACTGTTGTAGTCAACTGTTTAGGGAATACTGACAAGAAAAAAGTCTGCACATGCTCAGTATAGATGTAATTTAAACATTTTAAAATTTTGTTTCTATTTTATTTATTTACTTATTTTTGTAGTGCTAAGGACTGAACCCACAGGTGTTCTACCACCAATTTATATCCCAGCTGTTTTTGTTTTTTATTTTGAGACAGGAAGCCAGGTGTGTGGCCAGTACATGGCAGTCTGCAAGATGTCTGTGCAGAGGGCATCTTCAGGCCAGTGGGCCCAGGGTATGTTGTATTCCTCATCAGCAGGGAGCAGTCGAAGGTCTTGGTGGGCCACGCTGCTTACCTGCTCCTCCTAACTCCTCTGTGTGAAGCCCCATTTTACAGATGGAGAGGTGGAGGCCCAAACAGAACAAGTAGCTGGCCGAGGTCTCACTGCCCTTGTAGTGGGAGGCTGAGGGGCTTCCCATCCCGCTGTGTTTGTTTTCAGCCTAGCTGAAGGGTAGGAGGAGAGGTCCTTCCCTGCTGCTGCATGGTGGGGTCTGTGTCTAAGGCAGAGGCCACCTAGCCCACCAACCACTCTGACAGCCATGTGTGACATGGATCATGGTGGGGTTGGGACACAGAGTGGGTCAGCTGGGCCTGGCTTCTGAGGCACAGGGACTTGAGTGCTGTGACTGAGTGAAAGATACAGGGGCTGCTTCTCCATGGATCTCCAGTAGCTGGGCTCCCTCTGCCTGGGGAGTCACAGAAAGGGGTCTTCTCAGAGGAAGGGATACTCAGCCTCATAGTGGTGTCTGTAAAGGAGCAAAAAGTCTTTGCTTCTGGTCCTCTGGCTTCTTGCTGATCAGGGTCCCTCCTTGGAGGCCTGCCCTAATGCCCACACACAAGGAGTGTGTGCAGCCTGTCACCCACCAAGGGTCTGCAGGCTCTCTTTCACACCAGCCTACGCTCCTCGAGACTCCAAATGATTTTGTTTCACCTGTGCTTGGCACAGGACCCAGCATGGGGTACCTATTAACATGTGCATGAGCCTCTCTCACCTCTGACAGATATAAGGGTAGGGGACCCTAATACTATACCCTAAAGCATCTCCTAGTTGTCCCCTCATGGTTCAGGGGTCAGCAGTCCTGCACTGAAAATGTTTACCTTTATTTTATTTTATTTTATTTTATTTTATTTTATTTTATTTTATTTTATTTTATTTTATTTTGTGTGTGTGTGTGTGTGTGTGTGTGTATGTGTGGTGGTGTGTATTTTGAGGCAGGGTCTCACTCTGTAGTCTGAGCTGGCCCTGAGCTCACTTTGTACCTGAGACTGGCCTCAAACTCACAGCAATTCTCCTGCCTCGCCTCCCGAGTGCTGGGATTACAGGTGAGTCCCACCACACCCAGTTTATGTGGTGCTGGGGAGTCGAACCTAGGGCCTGTGCTTGCTAGTCAAATGCTTTAAACACTGTGCTATTCCTCCAGCCCCTCTGAGAACCTTTACTGCCTAACTTGGAAGTACCGCCCCTACCCCCGACCCCAGGGCCCCAGTCCTACCTCAAAGTTGACATGCCCATTGGGAAGGCGGTTGGCACAGCCCTCATTCAGGAAGTAGATGTCTTTGATGAGCAAGCTGAAGAAGGGAATGACTATCTGGAAGGGAGAGGGTGCAGGTTAGCTCTTAGGCAGCTTCCTGTAGGGTAGGCTCAAGGTGGGATGCAGACTTGCCAGCAGGCACTGCCTGCCCCAGGAACCACAGACTCTACCCAGGAGGCAGAGGCAGACTTCCTGGGTAAGGCTCAGGGCTTCATGAGTTAGAAGGCCATGTTAGTCAGCTTCCATCTCTGTGACAAATACCTGAGATAAGCAACTTAAAAGCTCATTTCTTTTGACCTACGGTTTCAGGCCCTGGTCTGCTGGCTCCATGGCTTGTGAGCTTGTGGGAGGTGGAACATCATTGTGGGAAAGTGTGTGGTGAAGCAAACTGCTTGCCTAAAGGCAGCTGTGGAGAGAGAGTGTGTGTGTCCCCTCAATGTCCCTTTCAAAATTAAGCTCCTGAAGACCAGACTTCCTTCAACTGAGCCTTGCCTCCTAAAGCACCACAGGGGGAACCCTAGCATCCAAACCACAGTCATCCCTAGCAAAGGCTAGTTTCATGCACCTTGAAAGGGCCTAAACCAACCCTAAAGAAGAAGGAGGAGCAAGCCTCATGACTGTGGGGCCAGGTGGTTTCATCCCAGGCCCCATCAGGTACTGGCTGGGCTTCTCCATAATGCCATTGCCCGCAAGGTGGGGCTTCAGAAAGATGCAGAGTCACAGGGATCCTGGGACGTATCAACCATCACCTGTTGAGAGAGGCTGCTCTGACAGTGGCCCCCAACTCACCCACTGAACATACCATCAAACATGGATGGCACAGATGTGAGTTCACTCTCATAACATTTTTGTGGCCTCTTTTCTTAAAAAAAAAAAAAAACAAAAGAAATAAGCTTATTATCACTTGTCTCTCTAGGTGCCATAGAGCCTATTCTGCAGCACCATGGTATGGTGTGAAGCACAAGCCCATACCGTTTCCTGCAGCAAAGGCTGTGAGTCCACGTGTGAGGGGCACCAGGGAGGCAGATGTGTGTTGCTGGGTCTGGGGCACACACCCCTGCTCCTTACACCAGATGTCCCCCTCCCTCGGGAAGGGAGTCCCCTGCTGACTGCTCCAGCCACTCTTGGGGATGCTGTTGGTATGGAATGGTGCTCTCGTTTGGACATGAGATAGGTGTGACCTTGCAGTCTTCACACATTAGAAACTCAGGTCCTTGGTGTGGGGTTGTGATATGATGATAAAACCTTTGGAAGTCATGAGGTCAAGGATGGGGACCCCCCAGAAGAAATTAATGTAGTTCTTATGGGATCCTGGTTAGTTTTTGTGAGAGGGTTGTTATTAAAAAGGAAAACTATCCCCACCCTACACTCTGGCTTTCTGTGTCACCCTGTGATCACTCCTCTCATGCTCTCCCACCATGGCGCTGCCATTATGACACAGTATGATAGGAGCACCTTCACCGGGGCCAAGGACATAACAGCATGGAGCTACAAGACTGTGAGCCAGATAAATCTCTTAATGTAAGTACCCAACTTAAGATATTTTTGATATAGCAGTGAATGGCATCTGTGACCATTGGAGAGATTACGTCAATTTGAGGGAATCAGGAACCACACCCAGACTGGGAATTGAGAACCAGCCTGGATTAGCGTGTGAGTGATTTGTGGGCCAGCGAATGAGGGAAGAGCACCCACCCGGATGTGGGAGGCCCAGCTGGAACTCCAACAGTATAAAAGGAAGAAAAAAGGTTGTTACAGGTTCATCCTCTAGGAAAGTTCTCACCTTCGCAACTGTCTGCAGATGCCAACTGGCTACACACTGCAGATCTTCATGACAGATTTGTTCCAGTCTCCACTGACCTGTCTGCCCATTGCTGATCTTCAGTCTCCGATCTTCAGGCTCCAGTCTTCACCATTGTTATTCAAACAACTGAGGTCTGCAGTAAACTCTCACTGTTGGTTCTGTAGTCCCAGACAGGAGTTCTTCACAGCTGAGAAGCCATCAGACACTCCAGCTCCCTCACGTGCAGGCTGACATCTTGGACTATCTCTATCCTTGGATTTATAAACTTTCCTTGTCTGTTACAATTTTTGTAAATTCTGCCTTTTGAAAGAACCCAAACTAATACAGCAGGTTAATACAAATTGTGTCCTCACAGAGATACATTTGAGTCCTAACCCTTGGTGCCTGCATATGAGAACTTTTTTGGAGATAGAGTCTTTGCTTATGTGATTGAGTTAAGATGGGGTCACACTGCATTAGAGTAGCCCCTAATCCTATGACTAGCATCTTTTTTTAAAAAAATTTGTTTCCAAAGGAGAATATTTTACTTAGCTATACAAGGGTACAGCCAGAGAGCTGTGGGTTGATTTTTCAGAAATCTGAGGTACAGAGACTTCTAGGAAAGATACTACACAATGTCTCCTCAGGGACTCATTTAAAAAATAAAGATTACAACTAAAAAAATGCCTGTTCAATTCAGTTAGAAGATGAAGGAATGCTCCAACAATTGAAAGGAGGTCATGGGAAGGCTAGAAATTCTGAAGACATATTGAAAGCAGAGGAAAACAGCAGCCCCAGAAGCAGCCCCAGGCCAACTGGGAGTGGTCCTGAGCCATTGGCATTTTCAAATGGAGGAAAGCCCAGAGCCCAGAATCATTGACCGAGGTAAGCACAGATGTGGGAAAAGTGGGAACTGACAGCAGCTGGTAGCTCCAAAAACAAGCCTGCAGGTAGTGCGTACCTAAAATATAATGTGAGCTTCCCCTAGAAAAGGGCTCCCTGAGTCTAGATAAGTAGTGCTCAGCAGCCATGATAGGCAGTGATGTAAGGAGGAGTCATTAAAAACCAAAAGCCCAAAACTAAACTGTTCAGAGTGAAAGAAAGCTCAGAAGAGCATGAGGATTTTGGGGGTCACTATTAAGCAGTACCTAGGAAGAAAATGGCACAAGAGACAGTTGCAAACCACTCCCCTCCCCCCCAAACAGCTTGGGTGGCAATGGGAGCACCTCTGAGGGTGGAGAGTCCCGTCCTTGGTGGAAGGAAGCCAGGACAGGTGGGAGGGCTTTGCTGAGGCGGCTGGAGCTGCACAAGACACCTCAGAGGTCTCTGGCCTGTTAGGTCCTCCCTGACTGTCTACTTCTAGCACAGAACTCAGAGGAATTTTGGCTCCCCCCCCCCCCCCCACATCCTCATAGCCATTCAAAGAAACCTATCAGGTAGGCCTTTAAAGTCCCTCAACAACAGAAACATGGGAAGAATACAAGGCATAAGGACATACAGAGAAACACCTGAGACCCCAGAAATTCATGTCATGGGCCCTGAAATAGTGAAACTTATAGGAAAGGGAGTCAGGAAGCAAATAGACCAATTGGATGCAGAAACAAACCCAAATACCCTCAACTACCTAATTTTTGACAAAGGGGTCAAATCCATACAATAGAAAAATCCTGTTCAACAAATGGTGCTGGGAAAACTGGACATCCACATGCAGAAGAATGAATCTAGTCACACACCTATCACCATGCACCAAAATCAAATCAAAATGGATTAAAGACCTAAACTTTAAAAATGAAACACTAAACCTTCTGGAAGATAAAGTAGGCATATTTTTAAAATACATAAGGGTAGGCAAAGATTTTCTTGGCAAGACACCAAGAACAAAAGAAATTACCCCCATTATCAACAAATGGGATCTTGTCAAATTAAAAAGTTTCTGCACAGCAAAGGGAACTGTCAACATTGTAAATAAAGAACCAACAGACTGGGAAAAAATATTCACCACCAACACCTCAGATAAGAAACTCAACTAGAATACACAGGGAGCTACAGAAAATTAAGCCCATCAAAATAAAGGATCCTATTGAGAAATGGGCAAATGAAATGAAGAGGCAGTTCACTCACAAAGAAGTACAAGGGCCAATAGATACATGAAAAGATGCTCAACATCTCTAGCCATAAGAGAAATGCAAATCAAAACAACGCTAAGATACCATCTCACTCCAGAGAGAATGGCTTATATCAACAAATCAAATAGCAATCAATGCTGGCGAGGCTATGGGAGTGTAAATTCATACAACCACTCTGGAAAGCAGTATGGAGAGCTCTCAAAAGACTAGAAATAAATATCCCCTTTGATCCGGCGACACCCCTCCTGGGAATATATCCAAAAGAGGCCAAAACAACATACAACAGAGATATATGTGTACCCTTGTTCATAGCAGCACAACTAACAATAGCTAGAACATGGAAGTCACCAAAATACCCATCAATAGACCAGTGGGTACACAATCTGTGGTACTTATACACAGAGTGGAGTACTACGCATCTGTAAGGTCCAACAGCATGGAGGTTTTCACAGGCAAATGGAAGAAACTTGAGAATATCATGCTTAGTGAAGTGAGTCAGAAGCAGAAGGTGAAACATCGGATGGTCTCTCTGATATGTACACCAATTCTCAAGAGTTGAGAACACAGTGGTATTGACAGATACCTGCCTTACCCTGAGAGTACTAGGATTGCAGGTATACACCGCCACACCTACCGCAGAGCAGGGAAACAAAGGTACAACAAAGAAGAGCACAAGTATACCTCCCTTAAATAAAACACTGAGAAGCTTCTGGAAGTCTTGGAATACAGGCCTTCTTAAAAACACTTAAATTTGAAGGGATAAAAAGACTACCTGTTTTGATTTGGATCTGGAATGTCACCCAAAAGCCTCATGTTGTGGAATTCCTATGGGGACATGTGTTCTTAAGAGGCAGAGCCAGACCAGAAGGGGCAGAACAACTGGGCTTGACCTGGAAGGGGTGGATTACTGGGACAAGACCCGGAAGGGTATATGCTAGCTCCACCTTTCCTTGCTCACTCAGCTTCCTGTCTACAACACTGTGAAGAGCTATTCCTCCAACTAGGCCTCTGCCCTGTGCTTCCACATGGTTGGCTGCCTATGAGTGGACTGAATGAAACCTGCTGAAACCATGAGCTAAAATAAATCTTTCCTCCCTTAAGTTGTTGATGTCAGGTATGCTGTCTCAGCAACGAAAAAGTAACTAAAACATCACCTTAAAACCTGCTTCTCTGGCATTATGGTTGCTCAATCTCCTGTTCACTCTGAGAAGCTGGTGGCACATGTCTCCTGCAGCAATTTTCTTGAGCTAAATACCTTTGTTCACAGGACTCTGTTCAGGCACCTTCACTTCACAGAAGCCAGGGAAGCAACTGTGACTTAGTGTAGGTTTCCAAATTTGAGAGCACATGAGGTGTCTATGGGCTACAAAGGTGGAAATTCTTACTTCCCTGCTGGATCTAATAGTCTCTTTGACAGGCAGTTGTTATTTCATTACTTGTTAGTGTAGTGCTTATGTTGCCAGGCTGGCCTTGTACTCCTGGGCTCAACCGATCCTCCTGCCTCAGCCTTCCAGGTAGCTGGGATTATAGGCATGTGTTATTGCATCTGGCTAAACCTTCAAAAGTAGACATTCATTCACCTCCTGGTACAGGGGTTCAAATCTAGGACCTCCCATATGCTAACCAAATGCTCTGCTACTGAGCTACCTCAGGGAACCAGGTATTTACACAAACTCCACAGCTGATTCTGATGCTGATCAAAGTTAAGGAGTCACTGGCACAAAGGACAGGACTATAGTCAGAGGCCTTGTGTGGGCTCATGACTATGTCACTATCTCCATAACCAAGAGCATCCTCACTTTTTGAATAGAGAATTTTATTTATTTGCAGAGGTTATTCTGGGAGTTAAATGAGAGAACTTCTCGGCAGGTGTCACAGCACTAGAGTCCTGGATGGAATCACTGGCCCTCAGACATCCAGCCTTCCCCAGGTAGTCTCCAACCAACACTATGGGCGGCCCAATTTGAATTGTCCTAGTTACTTTCTCCTTGCTTAGACAGAATCTCAACATCCACAGCTTTACGGAGGAAAGATGTTTTTTTAACTCACAGTTTCAGAAGGTCACAGTCCATTCACAGGTGAGTAGAAATGCCTGTAAATGGTGGAACCACATGGCTGCAGCTAGAGCCACAGAAAGAGCTCCCAAGAGCATGACAGAACAGCCCCAAGAGGAGGAGGAAGGGCAGAGCTCATACACACACCTCCAGATCAGTCCCAAGCATCTGTCCCTTTCAGCCAGGCCCTGTTTCCCAACAGTACATATCCATAGGTACGTGAGGCTTTTGGGGGACAGTACACATCCAAACCATGAGAGAACGAACCCTCCAGTCTCACGACTGATGATTTCAAATGACACGATGACATGCACTCTTACTTCTGCTTAGATCTGCTTTACCTAAATGTTTTTTCCTCTTGCCTTCCATTACTGCCTGCTAAACATTTATTTTCAGTAAAGTCTTTCTTGATCATCCTAGGCAAGAAGAATCTGTCTTTTGGAATTTACAGCTCTTACTGTCTATCAAGTGCCACTTTAGTTCTCAAACATGTTCCACACCAATTCTGTGGCCCTGTAGCTTTAGTTAGCTAAGTGTGTTCATTTTAGCTATGCCAAAGTAGGCTGTCTACTCTAGAAAGGAACCTGACCATATCCTCTTGTTCCGCACAGCACCTAACACAACAGGTACCAGGTTTCATCACATGGTGAGCGTTTCCTTATCACAGTGGAGCTAAAGCGTTCCTTAGATGGTTATGAAGCTTGTGTTTCTTACCAGCCTGTGCTCTGTGACCATCCACACAACCAGAGGATTCTCCTCTGTACACAGTTTGCCACTGAAGAGAGCTGGGCTATTCTCCCTGAATGAATCCCCCACTCTTTAAGGTTAAAAGATCCACTTCTATCATGGATTCTCTGGTGTTCACTAAAATCTGACCTCTGTCTAAAGGCCTTGCTCACTTGTATTAGTTTGGGTTCTTCAAAAGGCAGAATTTACAGATTTTATAACAAAATGACCGATTAGGAAGGCTTACAAATCAATGATAGAGATAGTCTAAGACGGCTGTTTAGCTGTGAAGTAGATCTCCCATCCGGGTCTGCAGGACAGCCAATGAGATGAGAGTCTGCTGAGGATCTCGGTTGTTCAAAGGACAGTGGCGAAGACTGGAACCTTTAGATCATTGACTGAAGATCAGCAACAGGCAGACAGGCGCAAGTCAAGACTGGAACAAATCTGTGATGAAGATCTGTGGTGTGTAGCAAGCCAGTTTCCAGAGACAATTGGGAAGGCGAGAGCTTTCCCAGAGGAAGAAGCTGTAACAATCTTCCCTCTTCCTTCCTTTTATACCACTGGAGTTCCAGTTAGACCTCCCACATCTGGGTGGGTGCTATTCCCTCACTGGCCATCCCACAAGTCACTCACACTGTAATCCAGGCTGGTTCTCAATTCTCAATCTTGGCGTGGTTCCCAAAACCTAATCCAAATGTGGTTCCTAATTTCCTCAAGTTGACACAATCCCTTCAATAGTCATACCACTTGTCATGTGGGTAGGACCCCTCCCGGTGCCGACTCCCGAGTGCTAAATGAGTCTGGTGGTCCCTCAGAAGGCATTCTTACCCTGGGCACATGGTTAAGGCCTTTTCCCATTGACAGCACTTCTCTTTGTGGTGGATCCCCTAATGGGAAATAAGGAACAAGTTGTAGACAGAGGCCTTCCCACACTCCTGCATTCACAGGGCTTCCACCCATGGGTGCCCTTGGTGCTGTGTAAATATGAAGTGCCAGCTGAAACGCTTACTGCACTGAGCGCACAGCTAAGGTCTGTCTCCATGTGGCGCTTGGAACAGTGAAAGGGGCCTGCATTTTGGCTAAAGCTTTGCTGCACTCATAATGACAGTGGGAGTGTTTTTCTCTGGAGTGCAGCTTCTGATGCTGAATAAGAGCTGACCACTAGACGAAGGCTTTGTCACACTCTTTGTATTTGTACGCTTTCTCTTCAGGGTGTGTGGTCTTGTGTCGAATAAGCAAAGTTGTCCCATGGAAAGCTTTTCCACACTCAAAGGGCCTGTCTCCCCTATGAGTCTTCTTAGGTTCTGTGAAGTGTGAGTGTGCCTAACAGCTCCCCACAATCATCGCGCTCACAGGGCTTTTCTCCTGCCTTGGCTCCCAGGTGTGCAGCAAGGTCTGACCTTAGATCCATTCCGTTTCCATCACCAGTAGGTTGCCTATGTTCCCCAGAGCATCCAGGCTTTTCTTCAGGTTCACGTGTTCCTCTACATCAAGTGGACTGTGGTATATTATTTTTTCTTTGAAACAAGGTCTTACTCTGCAGCCCAGGCTGGTCCTGAACTCACTCTGTAGCCCAGGCTGGCCTCAAACTCACAGCAATCCTTCTGCCTCAGACTCCTGAGTGCTGGGGTTACAGACATGCACCACCATGCCTGGGTTATGTGGCGCTGGGGAATCAAACCCAGGGCTTTGGGCTTGCTAGGTAAGCACTCTAACCTCTGAGCTAGTATACCATCTTCAAATCTGCTAGACAAATTGCCACATGGTTTCATTTCTTCAGAAACATTTTTGAGTTAAACCCATCTGGTCATTTCCAGTCTCAACTCCTGAAACTTGTTCCTCTTTAGACCTTCGGTTCTGAAAATTCCCATGTTAGCTGAACTTTCATGGAGGGCTATATGGCTTCCTGTCCTGACCCCAGTGATCTCATCGCCCACGAGAACATTTCCTGTTCTTCAAGACTGAGTGTGGCCCCTGCACCGGGGCTGCAGCTCTGCAGGCAGGATAGGCAGGAACTACTCCAGCATCAGCAGCTCTTGGGCTGCTCCTTGGTGTGGGTCTCAGGCTCAGGCCCAGTTGCCACAGCTAACAGTCAACTCAGAGCTCCTTGAATCCAGATGTTTCCTAGTAGCAGAACAGCCTGGAATACGCTCAGAAGACCTTTCTGCTGGGGTGTTGTTTTTGTGCAGGTTCTGATCCTGTCTGGTAATGTATCAACACATCTCTTCCTCCTATACCTTTGTTTTCAAAAGTTCCTCCTGGCCCTTGTGAGCCTGGGTACCCCAGTGTTATAGCTATCTACAAGCTGCAGCAGTGCTTCAAGTAAACTCTGTGCAGACAGTCTCTTCCTATGTGGAGAGATTTCCTTTCTGAGCTTCATTCTTCATTTATGAAGTAGAAAAGCAACGGGGATTACCACGAAGGCTTCTGTCTACCCTCATGTGCTGATGCTAAATCAAAAAGACAGTTAAGCTCAGCACAACGTTTGTGCCACCCACTGGCGTGCGCCCATGCTCCAGAAGTGTCCTGGATCATCAGGAGGGGCCTTACGAAGATGCATGAGGACATGGCAGGAGTGCACGTCCAGGCTGCACAGTCAGGCTCACCTGGCTGGCCCTACTCCGAGGGCAGTGGACGGTGCCAGAAGGGAGCAGGCTCAGAGAACTCTAGCTCTAGGGACTAGCTAAAATGCACAGGTGTGTCCCTGGGTCAGCTGGGACTACAGTGTGCTTATAGGAACAGGGAAATGCAGATGCCCAGGGTAAACATGGCCCTATGGAGACAGGGATTGGTGAGCTGCCATCGCCGCTGAGGAAGACGGGGGCCGCCAGGTGCTGGAAGGGACAGGGAGGCTCTCTCCTAGAGCGTTTGAGAAGCCGTGGCCTTGCTGTGCCTTGATTTTGGCGTCTGGCCTCTGGGATGGGGAGAAAATGCATTTCAGCTGCACTGAGCTGCCTGTTTAGTAAAGTGGCCACCTGTTCTTTTCTTGGCCTATACAGCTGGGACTGCACTGCTAGTCCCATGGGGCCAAATTCGAACGCACCATCCTGGGCACTGGGGGACCAGGCCCCGGAATTTCTGGCTCAGGGACTGATGGGCTCATCCTCATCCAAGTTGGCCAGAGGTCTGCAGTGGGAACTTCGACCCTGACCTCCTTGTAAAGCACACGTACATTGATGGTTCACTTAAGCAGGGCAGGTGGGGAAACTGCAACCCGGAGTGTGGCAATGCTTGGCTCAAGGCCCCAAGCTAGTGACTGCTGGATCAGGACCAGACCCAGATTGGGTAGGGTGAGTGACTGCTCAGTTTGCCCAGGCCTGACGGATTTCCTGGAATGCAGGACTTTCAGCGCTAACACCAGGACAGATGAACCTGTCACCCTACACCAATCAATGCAATGAATAGTTCCTTAATTCTTTCCTGGATTGGATGCCAGGGTGTGAGCAAGGACACATTTAAACCTGATCTCAGGGTGGTGGGAGGCACAGAACTGGTCTGGAAAACCTTTGCTAATCCCTTCCTCCACCCAGTGCCTCAGGCTGGGTTTAGTCTTACAGAGCCCTCTCCCACACCTTGACCTTGGCTTTGGGGGTGGGTCTGGGCACACATTACCAGGCTAAACTGTATGGTCACAGGAACTCATCTCATTGTCACGTGGTCCTGCAAAGCAAGGCTCTTACAGATGAGAAAGCTGGGGCCCAGAGAAGTTAAGTAACTGGAATAAGCTCACTCAGCAGTAAACAGCAGAAATGGGACTAAGACTTGGTGGCTTAGAGCCAGAGCCCTTGCTCTGCCTACTTCCTCACTGTGCAAGAGGAGGGTGGTCTCTGCCTACACCTGCCTGTGCAGTCCTCATTCCTAGGGCACTGGAGCTGGTCTGCAAATAGCTTTCTACATATGAGCATTTCTTACTGAAAGACCAAAAGATCAAGAGACCCGGGAGACTTCGTGACAGGCTTCAAACTCCCCTCTCTAACCAGCAGGCCTGAGTTTCTGTTTCCCCGGAGTTAGATAAACAAAGCCTCCTCTCTCCCTGAGCTCATGAAAAATCAACTTTTGGCTCTAACTCTGCACCTGTGCCAGGAACAACCACAATATGTTTCTGTGTATCCAGAGTTCGCCATGGCTGATAGGTTGCAAGTCTACAGATGCATAAACTTCCTGATGTAGAAACAATGTGTGCCCCATTTCTCTTCTGTTCTGTGAAAGATCCCCCTTCTTGCTTCTATAAGTAACAACATCACAAGGTAAGGTATGCGGTCTCTTAGCAATTACTCAAACTTCAGCTGATAGAGACTTTCCACTGAGCACATATTAACAATCAGAGCAGCACTTGGACCAATCATAGATTCACAAATTATTCTCGCATTAAATGTTAACCAATCAGTTTTTGTGGTAAACAACTTACGTGATTTCTGTTAAAATCTTGTATTTTTTGTTTATAAAAACCCAGTGAAAACTGCACTCGGGGCTCCTTCTTAGCCTCCACTATGCTGGAGAGGGAGAGCCCAGGCTCGAGCCTGCAATAAAGGCTCTGGCGTGTTTGCATCAGAATTGGCTCCTGGGGTCTTCCTTGGGGACTTGCGATCTGGGCACAACATTACTACTTATACTGTGTCTACGTGGGTCCAGGTCACCATCACGTGAGACCTGGTCCTCTCTCCCCACAGAGCCATTTGTAACTTCAAAGCCACTGTCCTTGTTCTCTGAACTTGAAAAATTCACTCAGAATGTAGCTCCCCTGGGAAATGGGTCCCATGACAGTCTGGGAGAGAAGGGAGGACAGGAGCATCCCACAGGCAGGCAGGGAGTGCATGGTGTCACCATTGTGGTCTCCTGGCCTCACCTGCCATTGTGCTGAGGGACTGGCAAATCATCTCAAAGCATCTCTCCTTCCATCCACCCATCTATCTGCCCAGCTATTGTGATTTGATCTAAAATACCTCCCAGAATCTCATGTGTCTGGAGATGGGGCTTCTGGAAGGTGACTGGATTAAAGGGGTGGTGCACTCACCAGGATATTAACCCACCAGCAAGCTAATGTCTGAATGTGCTGCCGGGTGGGGCATGGTTGGAGGAGTTGCTGGGGTGTGGCTTTCAAAGGTGTATCTCCCTCCTTGCACCATGCTGTTCCTGTCTTGCAGATGACCAGCCATGGACCTAGCTCCCCACTGTGTCAGCAGGGGGGTTCAGAAAAGGCCAGCCAGATAGGCCCGCCACTAGGGTAGCCAGGAACTACTGTGTCACTGCTGTAGGACCTACAGGCTACAGAGCTCCAGCATAGTCCTGAGGGTGGCACGTGGCTTCTTCCCAAACCTGACTACCGTACCCACATGGCTCCAGTAAAGGGTGATTCAGAATTTGAGTAGTGCTGGTTTGTTCTGTTGTCTCTCGGGGGGAAGGGGAGGGTGGCAAACTGTGTTCCAGAAAGACAGCAGACTTAACAGGTTCACCATGTCTTTGTGTCTCCTCTTGGAGGGTCATCAGGTAGGTCACAGGTTTTAAGGTCAGGTTACAGAACCATGATAATCCCAGGGCTGGTGTATAGTATCCTGTATCAGAGGCTATGAGAGGAATTTGGAGAAGAAATCACATTGTCAGTGTCAATAAAGGCCCTCCAAATTACAAATGTGTAACAACACTTTCTGTGAGAGCCAGTGTGGATGACCAAGAAGCTTGGTTAACATCGTCAAAAACAAAAATGTGAATTGAGACCACATAAATAAGGGTATTATGTTCAGAATAAGGGAGATGAAAGACACTGTACTAGGAACTACAATTTGATCAGAAACAGAAGGGATTCGAAGAGATGGAGCTTTTTCAGGGGTCAGAGGATGAAGTAGACTGAAAGCCATAGTATGGTGGGCAGTCAAAAGATGGAGGGGACATGAGTTCTAGGACAGATTGGCTGATGGAAGAGGGAGTGGCTCAGTTCATGTGGGTCCTCAGAGAGGATGGTCTCAGGGGGCCCACTTCAGACCCTCATGGAAGCCTTTCTCCAGGAAGAACAGGAGGCAGCCAGAGTTTCTGGAGAGGTACTGGCTTGTTTTGTGAGGTGGTAAGTACTCCACTCACAAGGCATTAAAGTAAGGTGGTGTAGCCATTTTTAAAAAAATAGGTGCTGCATAAGACAGTGGTTTAGCCAGGTGGTCTTCAAGGCCACACCTAAGTTTCCATGTCACTATAGTTAGGATCATAAATGTCCCCAACAGCCCATGAGGCAACAGCTTGGTCCTCAGATGGCACTCCTGGGAGGTGGGACTTAGTGGCAGATGTTGGGACCTGCCCTTCCCTTGCCTCTCTTTGGCTTCCCAGCTGTGTGGTAAATATTTTGCTGTACATGTGTTCCTGTCATGCTGCCTCCAGCCCCAAAGCCACAGGCTACTAATCATGAACTGAAACCTCTAAGACAGAGATCAAATGAAGTTTTTCTCTTTAAAAGTTTATCTCAGTGTTGTGGGTTTTTTATTTGTTGATTGATTGCTTGCTTATGGTGTTGGGGATCCAGCCCAGAGTCTTCACACTGAACTACAACCCTGGGCCATTTTGGATTTTTGGTTTTGAAACAGGTTTTTACTACGCTGCTAAATCATCCCGGCTGGGCTGCACCTTGAAATCCTCCTGCCCCAGCCTCCCAGAATGCTGGGATCACAGACCTGTACCACGAGTCAGGTTTTTTTGTCTGTTTGTTTTGTTTTTGAGACAGAGTCTCGCTCTGTAGCCCAGGCTGGTCCTGAACTCACTATGGAGCCCAGGCTGGCCTTGGACTCAGGGTAATCCTCCTGCCTCAGCCTCCCAAGTGCTGGGATACAGGCATGTGCCACCATGCCCAGTTTATGTGGTGCTGGGGAATCGAACTCAGGTACTCAGTGCTTGAGTTAGCGCTTGCTAGGCAAGCACTTTAACTGCTGAGCCATTTCTCCAGCCCATTAGGTATTTGTTAACAAAAATGAAAGCTGGCCAACATGCTGACCCAGTCCCGGCCAGGGCAGAGTGGAACAGGTAGCACATGGAAGCTGGGCAGACCTGGCTGTGAGACTCCCACCTACCTTCTCCTGGCTGCTGTGGGCAGTCAGGGAGCGGTGTATGGCCCCACGCAGGGCCGTCCTGTAGTTGCAGAAGTTTCCTGTTGGATCCATCTGGTGCTGGAAGGGGACAGGGAGGTGGTGGGCAGCTCTCTCTGGGCCTGGCAGCCACATCCCTGCCCAGCAGCCTCATTTACCTCCAGGATGAAAAACTTGGCTGTCTTTACTTTGGCCCAGGTCTTCTTGAGTCTGGAGATGGGGCTCATGTTCATGCCAGCTGGAAAAGGAAGGAGCCTGGGAAGGGGCCTTTGCATGGCAGAAGCCTGGGGCAACCCAGAGGCCCAGTGCTTTAGCCACACCCACCTGGAGCTGCGGGCTGCAGCGGCCAGGCCTGCTGCGGGGCAGGCAGTTGGAGTGCTGGGAGACGTTAAGCTGAGGTACGTTTGGCTGGTGTGTGCACACACTCTGACCCTGACCCCTGACTACAGGCCCCATCCCAGGAGCCCTTGCCCTCTCTGGGTCAGGACACACATGGCCAGGCCCGCCCTAGCACCCTGTGGGGGCTGAGCCTGCCTCCCCTGGGCCATTCTCCCAGGACTCTGGAGTAGGAACACAGCTACAGAAGGCCTGGCCCACACCTGCCCTTTGCCTGGGGCAGGGCCTGGCATCTCTGCTGGCCACTCTGGCCTCCCCAGGGTCCTGATGCAGCTGCGCAGGAGGGGCACTCCCGGTTCTGCAGCCACTCACAGATAATGGCCATCAGGGAGTTGAAGTTGCCGATGTTGAAACACTCTCGGGCTGCATCAATGAAGAACTCGATCACCTGCACCCTCTGCTTCTTCTTGGCTGGCTGGGGACAAAGAGCCAGAGTCTCAGTGGTGCCCCGGCCCTGCCCTGCTTCCACAAGCCATTTACTTGGTCCCGCCCTCCTACTCTTCTCCCAGCCTGTTTCACAGGTAAGCAGGAAGCCCAAGGCCTAGGTTCCAGCGCCCCTCATCAGAGCCAGCATGTGGTGCCCTCATCATGGGGGCACAGGAACCATCTGCAGCCTGGAGAGGGCTTTGGGGCACTTTTGGGGGCAGTGACAGGTGCCTCTGGAGGCCCAGCTCCTGTGCCCTCCTTCCCTAGGAGCAGAAAGCTTACCTCTCCATCCTTCTCTGCCCTGAGCTTGCTCCCTCTTCCTAGGGGGCCCACGCTGACCCCAGGCCCTGTCCCCGGGATGCTCCTACTACACTATGTATAAGGTAGCCTGCTAAACCCTCACTTGTCACCAAGTGCCTGGGGCATTCAGCCGGTCCTATGGCTCAGACCCACATTGAGTCCTTGCCCAGGGCCACCTGGTGGCTACTCAGTCCCTGGGGCACAAGGAAGGCTCCATACACCCCACTCTAGCTGCCAGGCTAGGGCTGTGGGTGTAGCAGGCACACTCAGTCAGTGATGCTCATGCTGTACTTCCCACACAGACAGACCTTGCCAGCTTACCATCCCCTGAGGACACATCCATGAGGGCTATTCTAAGAGGTGGCCTTGGCTGCTGAGAGCCACCCAGCAGAGGCCTCACCTTGTCCTTGAAGGGCAGCCTGCAGCATAACAGTGAACTGGCCAGTGGGAGGTGGCTCAGTCTGTGCATCTCCCTCAGCACAGTCCTGACTTCCCTGCTCTCACAGGTGACCCCAAGGGACATTGCTTCCAAGCTCCATCACAACACCTGCTTCCAGAAGCCCCAGCAGGTATATATCCCCAGGCAGTGCCATCTGTACTCAAGATGAGGGGCCTACCCCTTTCTTAGTGCGGTAGTGGGTTCCAAGGATAGTCTTTCTTCTGTAAAGGACAGGACAGGCAGGATTCGGTCTGGTGGCACCTCAGTTCAGTGCATGTGCCCCGCTCTTCCTCCTGTAGCCTCCCAGAGTGCTGGGATTATAGGCCTGTACTACCAGGCCCAGATCTAAATCTTAAAGCTTGGGTCACTTCTTCCTGTAAACCCTGAGCAAGTCAAAGCATAGTGCTAACAGCCAGGCCTCAAAGTACAAGCACACAATGGCTGGTGATGGAGATTCTAGGGGTGTGGCCTTCCTTGCTTTCCAGCAAGCAGTTTCTTGACTCTTGCTGTGACCTTGATGGTAGAGTCATTCTGGACTCTAGCCAAAGAGGAAATGTCACTGCAGGACAGGGATGACCCCTGGTGTCCTGGAGGGATGCCTAGCCATGCCCTAGGTTCCAGCCGTCCACCCAGTTGCCTTGCACCTGGCTACCCTGGCTCCCACTCACCACACAGATCTCTGTCGCCACGAGGTAGCACAGTCTGTTGAACCATTTCACGTAAGCCTCTAGGTTGTTAGTCTTGTCACTGAAGCAGGGCTAGAAAAGGCACACAGGACCACACTCTGGGCCTCTTTGCCAGGAACCTTTTAGAACATGAAGTCAGCTCATGATCATGATAGGCAGTCAGAACAGTGAAAACCACAAAACCATCTGGAAACATCAGTGATTTGGGGTATATCCCTGGGTGTTATTTTTTAACTATATAAAGATGTAACTCAACACTGTGTACAAACACATAACAGAGTTGGTCTTTATTATTCACAGATTCTGAGTTTGCAAATCTGCCCACACTCCATATTTTGTTAGCAACTCTAACTGCATGTGCCATTTTGCAGTCATTGGTGCAAATGTGCAGAGCCAAAAGTATTTGAGTTGCTGCCCACATGCACATATCTCGGGCTGAGGGTGAGCTGAGGGAGGCAGCCTTCTTGTTTCTGCTCCTGAAGGGTAAGCAAGTATCCTGTATCTGTCTAGCTAGCATCTTCTTTTCCTTCAACTTTTGTGTTTTATGAGAAGTGATTTCTATGTTCACACAAACTTCTAAACAGTGCTCAAGTGATATCTCACGGCCCCAAGCACACAGAGGGGCCCGGAGTCCCGCAGGGAAAGTATGTAACAGATATACTTCATTTAGGCTGAGACACACTGTGTCATGAGTTTGATGTTAATCAAAAGTATATATTAAACAAGGTGCCTTTAAAATAAATACATGTAAAACAATGCTGTGTGTTGACTGGCTGATGGAACAGTGTGATATAAAGCCTGCAGGAACACAGCTCCGTATTTCTCCCAAGGAGCAATGGTTTGTCATAGCTTAGTGACAATGTCACGATGACTGCCAATAACAAGGGCCAGTTCTCAGCATCTACATGTATGTATCTATACATGTAAGTTTACCTGCTTCCTCATTAACCCATCCCTGTGTCATAAAATATCCTTTAGAAAGATAACTTTAATTTGATATAGAACATCCTGCAGTATACATGTATCATGGTTTAAAAGATTAAGCTTAAAACAGGCCCCATGCTGCAAGCCTGGAATCCCAGCACTCTGGGAGGCTGAAGCAGAAGGACTGCAAGTTTGAGCCCAGCCTGGGCAAAACAGTGACTTACCAAGTCCCTGTCTCAAATCCAAAACTAAGAAATGGGTTGCTGATGAAGTTCAGGGAGAAGGCCCTGGGCCCAATCCCCCATGCAAAAACAAACAGAAACATTAGACTTAAGGAAGCTTACATGTGCATGTTAAAACTGCCAGGATAACTTTCAGTAAGGAGGGGGGAAGACGGAGTGAGGAGTGTGTTCATGCAGAATACATAAGGAAGGGAGCAAAAAGTAAACAGACAGGCAAGGACAGCAATAGTATAACAGAAGACAGAAGAAACCCTTCTGGGTAGTAGTTATAATCACTGGAGTTTAAAATTGCCATTTTCAACAGACACATTCTGAGCTCAAGGATATACATGAAAAATAAGAAATATGTAATAAATATGACATCATTATTCAGATGATTTCTGACTTCTGATAGCTCAGTTTAATGACTTTTGAGTTTGCAATAGGCTTTCCAGGTCATAACCCTACTGCACATCAAGGGGCATCTGCACTAATATTAGATAAAATAGATTTTAAAACAAAAGGGGAAAAGACTCTATAGCAAAAGCATGAGAAGAGATTAAAGAGTAATTACCTAACAATAAGAGGCTGAACTCATTGAGAGCACACTGTGTAACAGAGAGTCACAATGCAGAGGCAAAAATAATCAGGATGGTGAGTTCCTTTTCGAGATAAATTAAATCCCACCAACATAATGGAAGATTTGTATATACAAGTCAGTAAGTAATACAGCAAGGAAACAGAAAAAGCAGTACTGAAAGAGAGAAGATCAAAATGGAGTTAGATTTTCTTACCACCTCCTTCTGCTTATCCCTCCTCTCCCCCTGAGCTCATGAGAAAAATCAACTTTTAGCCCTAACCCTGCGCCTGTGCCAGAACAACTACAATATGTTTCTCTGCATCCAGAGGTCACCATGGCTGATAGATAACAAGTTTCTGTGTAAACAGAAGTCTCCATGGTCGATAGATTGACGTTAGATAGACGCATAAACTTCCTGATGTAGAAACAATGTATGCCCTGTTTCTCTTTGTTCTGTCAGAACCCCCCCTTCTGTTTCTGTGAAAATTCCCCCTTCTTGCTGCCCTATGCTGTGAGTATAAAAACCCCTCACCCAAGTTGTTTGGGGCCTGGCTCCTTTGGTGGTTGGGTCCCAGCATGCTGGTCTGTCTGGACAATAAACTCTTGATCACCCTGCCTGGGAGTCCCATGTGTTAATTCGTGCTACAACAGTACTAGTATAAATTTAAACAACACAAGTTAAAATAATGGATAAATATGAAAGTTGAAACGCAATCATCTGAGAATATGCATTAATTTTAAATGTTTGGAAAACAACCACACATTTTAAAGTAAATCTATGGGCCAAAGATGAAATAATATTGGTATTAGAATGATAGTGAAAATACTGAAAATCGTAACTTTAGAGGCTGTAATAAATACGTATTTAAGGAAGAATGAGCACTTGGGAGGCTGAGGCAGGAGGGTTGCCATGAGTTTGAGGCCAACCTGAGCTACCTTTTGAGTTCAAGACCAGCCTGGACTACAGAGCAAGACCCTGACTCAGAAACAAAAATAAAAAAATAAATAGAAATGATAGTCATCAATTCTGTTATTTAGAAAAGTAGGAAAGCTAAGAACAACCTGAAATCCAATGTAAGACATTAGAAAAAGAAAAGAGAACAGTCTTAAGGAAGGTAGATGGATGGGAATAGTCGAGACTAGCGAGAAAGAGGTGAGGTAGTAATGACAATCGCAGCACCTAGAACCAACAATGTCAAAAGTTTTCTTACGTGAAACGCTAGTGAAATTGATGAATATGCGGCAATGCTGATGAAGCATAGGGAGAAGTAAACAACAATATTAAAGCTAGTATGAATGTGAGGAAATTTAAGGGCTGTCTATAGTTAATAATTTTATGTCTATAAATATTAAAACTTAGTGGAAATGGCCAGATTCTTAGGAAAATGTGCATTACAAAACAGACATAAGATGCCAAGTGAGTTGGACTCCTATTCAGTGCCTCCTTACAAGCTTATCCAGAAAGTTGAGACACATTTAAAAAACTACCTTTTCAACTTAGCTTGACAGGGAGGAAAGCTCCAGAAATTCAAAGGAAGCCACGGAAAGGTTGGAAACCTTTAGGATGCATCAAGGGTGATTAATACACCAGTCCAGAAAGCGCCCCCTCCCCCAGGCCTCCTGGGAATGGCTGTGAGTGGCAGTGAGCAGCTGGAACCCACAGATGGGAGCTAAGCCCAGAGATCTGGGATCGGCAGGAGTAAGTAGTGGTCAGACAACACTGGCCTCCAAGAGAAGCAAACCTGTCAGTAGTGCAAACTGAAGGCCCACTTCCGAACTGTTTTGGGTAAAAAAAGGCACAGACTGGTCACACATCAGAGACGTTGGTGCCTAGGAAGGAGTAGGCACAGTTGTAGAGAAAGGATCTGACTGCAACCCTCCTAACAGTTCAGGCCATGAAGCAGGTCAGAAGAGATAAAGCTGGGCTCCAGGTACTGATACAGGAGCACTCCAACAGGAAGAGCTCACAGTTATAAACACACATGCACTCGCTGCAAGTGCACCCAGCTTCATAAAACAGAAGCCACTGGACAGGAAAAGTCAGAGACCCCGATCCAATCATAGTATGGGACTTCAACACCCTACTCTCACAAGTAGACAGTTCAACCAGACAAACAATCAACAAAGAAATATCAGAGCTATACCCCAGGACAAATGGACTTTTCATCTAATATTAACAGTATACACCTTTTTCTCAGGCGCACATGGAACTCTCCCCCCCCCCAAAAAAAATCATATCCTTGGCCATAAGACATGCTTCAATAAATACAAAAGAATCCAAATAATTCCCTAAATACTCTCAGATCATAGTGGAATGAAATTAGAAGTCAACCGCAAAAGAAACTACAGAAACTATACAAATACATACGAAATAAATAATACATCATTGAACAAGCAATGGATCACAGAAGAAACCAGAGAAGAAATAAACTTCCTAAAGTCAAATAACAATAGAAGCACATCATACTAGAATCTGTGGGACACAATGAAAGTAATGCTCAGAGGGAAGTTTATAAATATGAATGCACACACACAAAAAGGACCAGCCCAAATGAGTAATCTAATGATACAGCTCAAAGTATTAGAGAAATAAGAACAATCCCACCCCAAAAGCAGTCAAAGGAAATCACAAGGATCAAAGCAGAGATTATTGAAACTGAAATTTAAAAACCACAAAAGATCAATGAATTAAAGAGTTGATTCTTCGAAAGAACAAGATAAACCTCTAGCCAAATTACCAAAAGAAGGAAATAAAAATTTTACATCATCAATGCAATTAGAAATGAAAAAGGTGAAATCAAAACAGATAATGTTGAAATCCAGAGGATTATAAGAAGCTATCTTGAAAACTTATATTCCAATAAATTTGAGAACCTAAAAGAAATGCATAAATTCCTAGACACCTATGATGTACCACAATTGGACTAAGAAGGAAGGCATAAAGTTCTGGAATAGACCAATAACTAGGGATGAAGTTGAGGCAGTAATAAAGGTCTACTAGCTAAGAAAAGTCTAAGCCCTGAAGGATTCACCACAGAATTTTATCATAACTGCAGGGAAGAGATAGAGCTTTTCAATTTTTTCCAGAACATTGAAAGAGAAGGCTGACTGACAAACACCTTCCTAGAAGCTAGCATCACCTTGATCCCCCAAACAGATAAAGTTCTAACAAAGAAAACTAGAGGCCAGTTTCCTTAGTGAATATAGATACAAAAATCCTTAACCAAATACTTGCAAACATGATGCAGCAAATTATTTAAAAGATCATCTATACTATGGCAAAGTCTGCTTCATCCCAGGGATGCAAGGATGGTTTAACATACATAAATCAATTAATGTAATACATTACATGAACAAAAATCACATGATTATCTCAGTAGACACAGAAAAGGCCATTGACAAAATCCAATATCCATTAATGATAATACTCTGAGAAAAATAGGTTTAGAAGGATTTAACCTCAAGCTGACAAGAGCAATTAATGACAATCCTATAACCAACATCATCCTAAATGAGGAAGATCTGAAATCATATCCCCTGAAATCAGGAACAAGACAATGTGTCCATGCTCATCACTCCTGTTCAACATAATGCTTGAAACCTTAGGCAGAGCAATCAGGCAAGAGGCTAGAATAAAGGAGATAACACCTAGGAAAGGAGGAAGTCATACTATCCCTATTTGCAGGTAATGTGATTTTTTTTTTTTTTTTTTTGTATAAAGGACTCCAAGAACTCAACCAGAAGACTCTTATAACTATTGCATTCAGCCAAATTGCAGGGTATAAAATCAATAGCATTCCTGTCAGCAACAATGAAAACACAGAGAAAGAAATCAGAAAAACAACCCTATTCACAGTAGCCTCAGAGAAAATTAAATGCCTAGTAATCAACCTAACTGAGGAAGTGAAGGACGTCTATAATGAAAACTATAATACTCTGAAAAAAAAGAAATTAAAGAGAACAATAGAAAACGGAAAGATATTCCCTGTTCCTAGTCAGGCAGAACTAATATGGCCAAAGTGGCCATACTTCCAAAAGTTATATACAGATTCAATGCAATTGCAATGAAAATATCAACAGTATTTGTCACTAGAACTACAATAAATGATTCTAAAATTTATACAGAATCAGAAATGATTCCATAGAAATGGAGATCCAGAGTAGCCAAAACAAACAAAACAAAAAGCAGGACTGAGTGGCAATACCAGACATAAAATTGAATTACAAAGCAATTGTCCCGGTTACTTTCTCATTGCAGAGACAGACTACCAAGTGTCTACAGTATAAGGGAGGAAAGGTTTATCTGGCTCACAGTTTCAAACAGTCGCAGTCCTTTCATGGGCAGGCAGAATTGGTAGAAGCATATGGAAGAGGCCTAGAAGGAGAGAAGTTGTTCATGGCATTACAATAAGAAGACGAATGAAGAAAGGTGGAGCTGGCATATACCCTTCAGATAAAGCCCCAGGGACACACCCCATCTGGGGCAAGCCCCAAGTATCTGGCCCTTCCTGCTGGTTCCCACCTCTTACAGCACATGGAATTCATAGATATTCCACAACATCCAAATACAGGAGGCTTTTGGGAGACAGTCCATATCCAAACCGTAACATTCTACCCCTGGCCTCAAAAAGACTCATGCTCATCTCCTTATGCAAAAAGCATTCAGTCTATATCTAAGAGTTGCAAAAGTCTTAACAATTTCAGCATTGCTAAAAAGTTCAAGTCCAGCGTCACCTCTGAGAGTCAAGGCAAACTCTTAGCTGTGAGAGCCTGTGATAAAGAAAGTTAAACATTTTTAATATATATTGGCACAGGTAATTATTCCCATTCCAAAAGGGAGAAATAGGAGGATAGAAAGCAGTAAGACCAAAGCAACAATTAAACTCAGCAGGACCATAAACAAATTCTGCAGTTCCATGTCAAGCACCTGAGCTACACTGTGGTGAGATAGAGCTCCAAAGGCTTTGGGTAGTCCCACCCATACAGCATTGCCAGTGGCTGCAGCCTCCGTGGCTTCTCTTTGGGACTGTATCTGCTCACAGCCTGTGGCCTTGCTCAGCAGATGATCCATGTTCCTGGCACCTCCAACATTTTGAGATGTCCACTGCACTTTCAGCTTCACCTTCACAGCTTCATGCCCTCCCTCTCAGGGGCACACTGTCTTGCCTTCAAGGCCTTCTCCTGAGATTGGAGCGGAAGGCCCCACGGCCTCACAACTCTCACACTCTGAGAAACCAGGACCCTGTGGAAGACATCAAAGACTATCACTGGCTTGAGTAGTAAGTAGTCTGGCCATTGGATTGTCACCCAGAGGCCTCTGAGTACACAAATGCCTGAACTCCTTGTAGATTCACTTTCCTAGGCTGCCCTGGAGTATGCCCTGGGCTCTTGCTTCAAAGCAAAGTCTTTTGCCTTTGTACCCTCCAACCTGGGAAGGGTGGAGCCTTGCTGATTCCTGTGATGCCCTCAAGGCTTGTTTCCTATAGTCCTGATTCCAAGTACTTGGCTTCTTTTTAACCCTAATTTCTTCAACAACCATGCTTTCTTTTCCCCCAACTTTTCATTTGCTGTCAGTCTGGCAAAACTGCAAACTTTAAACTTCTTCTTCTTCAGTGCACAGGTGGCTAAAATCCATAGGACGTAGCCATGTGGCCACCTGAACACTTGGCTGCCTTGCCATTTCCTCCACCAGATTAATGGTTCACTGCTCTTAACCTCAGTTTCAGGCAAGTCTCTGGACAAGACCAAAATGTTGACAGACTTTTTTCTAAGGCGTAGCACACATGGTTTTTAGACCAACTGCCAGTATAGTCCTCCTTCCTATCTGAAACCTCCTGAGCTTGTCAATACAATCCATACTTCTATTGGCATTCTTTGGAGCGCTGACCAGATCTCCCATCAAGCTTGGCTTACGGCATTTTAAAGCTTCTTTAGCCAGCATCTTCCAACCCTTTCTCATTGCTGGCACAGAATACCCCATGTCCACAATATAAAGAAGAAATGGTTTATTTTAGCTCTCAGTTTCAGAAGGTCTCAATCTATTCATGGACAGGGAGCAAAGGTGGGAGCACATGGCAGAGGCCTAGCAGGAAAGAAGCTATTCACAGCATTGCAACAGGAAGCAGAATGAATTAGGAAGGGTGTAGCTAGCAAATACCCTTCCAGGTCAAGTCCAAATGTTGGCACCTTGTAGTCAGACCTCCACCTCTTAAGAGCTCATGGAATCCATAGATACTTCACGAAATCTAAATACATGATGCTATTGGGGTATATTCTAGGTCCAAACCTGGTCCAAATAACAACAACAGTGATTGAAAAAAAAATACATGGTATTAGCATAAAAACAGACAGGTGGATTAATGGAACAGAACTGAAGATGCAGAGACAACTTCCAGCCATCTCATCTTTTTTGACAAAGAAGTCAAAAAAGAACACTGGAATAAAAATAGCTTCTTTAACAAATGGTTCTGGGAAAACTGGTAATCCATATGCAGAAGAATGACACGAGGTCCCTGTCTTTCACTGTGTACTAAAATCAAATAAAAATGGATTAAAGACTTAAATCTTGGAAGCAGCCAACATGGCCATCATCAGATTAATGGATGTGGTATATATACACAATGGAGAACTACTCAACCATAATGTAAGATAAATTTGAGTCATTTGTAGGATGCACCATGAAACCATCATGCTTCGTGAAATGAGTGTCTACGGAAGGTTTAATATCACATGGTTTTTCTAATATGAGAAAAACAAAGTATAAAAAGTAAAAGAGGAAAATGAAAGAGAGATGGAAGAAAATAGGAACTTAGATTTTGTGGAGAGGTAAAGATGCGGGGGTGGAAATGAGGAAGGGAAGTAAAAATGATCAAGATGAATATGCACCAACTTCTCAAGCTGATTATTACCATTATGTATTGCAAGTACTAATAAAAAGAATAAAATTTTGGTAAAACAAAAAAAGACTTTAGAAAAAATAGAAATCTAAACAGTCCTATGATCACTAAACAACAAGAATAAGCAGAGAAAGAAATAAGAAAACCTGGAATCTATACATGAAAGATATTCATCAATAAACATGTCAGGCCCAGATATTTTTCTGGCAAAATCTCCCACATGTTCCAAGAACAGGTATTTACAGCCGTTCAGTCAGAATAGCGAATACGGAAATAGAAACAAACCTAGCCAAGAATAGCGTCAGAAAGAAAAGCTACAGATTAATCTCACTCATGATTATAACTGCAAAGATTCTAAACAAAACATTAACATGCTGAATCTAGGGATATGTGGAAAGATAAGGGTTTTGTCAATATATATATTTTTTGAGACAGGGTCTCGCTCTGTGGTCCAGGCTGGTCCTGAATTCACTTCAGAGCCCAGGCTGGCCTTGGACTCACGGCAATCCTCCTGTCTCAGCCTCCCGAGTGCTGGGATTACAGACATGTGCCACCACACCCAGCTTATGTGGTGCTGGGGAATCAAACTCGGGTACTTAGTGCCTGGTTTAGCGCTTATTCAAGCACTTTAACAGCTGAGCCATTCCTCCAGCCCCTGATAAGGGTTTTGTTCCCAGTTTTATCTTAGAAAGGCAAGGTTGATTCAACACTGGTTTAAAAAAAAAAAAAAGAACAGAACACATAAATAGGTCCAGAAAGTGGATTCAATAAAATTCAACAACTCTTTATGTAAGATACTCATAGCAAACTAGGAAGGAATAGGGTGCTTTTTTAAACCAAGAAGGGGAACCTTTGAAGTCCAACAGCAAATATCATTCTTCATTGTGACTGGTTCAAAATGTTCCTTTTTGTCATATGCTTGTAATTCCAGCACTCTGGGAGGCTGATGCAAGAGGATCACAAGCTCAAGCCCAGCCTCGGTAATTTAGTGACTCAGTGAGGCTCCATCTCTTATCAAAACTAAAAAAGTAGGTTGGACTGTAGACCAGTGTGAAGGCCCTCAGCTGGATCCTCAGTACCACACACACAAAAAGATACTAGCTATTAATACTTCCATTTGACATTGTATCAGAGGTATAAAACAGCATAGTAAGAAAAAAAACCTATTGGTCACATTGGGTATGGTTGTCCTGCAATAAGTCACAGTCTCAACACTTCAGAGATTTAAAATGAACGTGAAAGTCTATCTGTCATTCATATTCAGTTCATATCTGTGGAATTCTATTCAATGAAGACTACAATAATAAAAATAGGGTTGGGAAAAGAGAAAGTGAAACTCTTTATTTCAAGCTGATGTAGCTGTCTACATGGAAACCTCAAAGAATTACAGACACATTCATAGAATTAGAAAGAAACTTCAATACTGTCAGATGCAAAATCAATATGCAAAATAAATCACATTCCTTTAATAGCAACAAGCAGTCAGAAATATATAGTGAAGGTAATAGAAAAAAATAGAAAGCCTATGTTCATTTATTTGAGTATAAATGTTCTTTTTGAGCATCTGAGCACACTTTAAAATAATCTGTGCAGAAAAAGGATAGTCTCTTAAATAAATGGTGCTGGGAGAATTGGTTATCTATCTGTAGAAAAGTGAATCTACACTTACACCAAAATCAAATCAAAGTGAACAAGAGACCCTGATATTAAAACAGAAACACCGAACAATCTGAAGGACAAAGTAGGCAAACGTCTAGAAGATGTAGGTGTGGGCAAGGGCTTTCTTAACAGGACACCTGATGCAAAAGAAAGAGCCCCAGGAATCAACAAAAGGGATTATATCAAATTAAATGGTTTCTGCATGGCAGAGGAAATTCAACAGAGTGACGAGATAACCAACAGAATGGGAAAAATTTTACTACCTGCACCTCAAATGGGAGGCTAATAACTAGAAAAAAACAAGGAACTGAAGAAAATCCCCTCAGACTCAAAGACCTGACTAGAAAATGGGCAGTGGAAATGTGTAGACAGTTCTCAGATAAAGAAGCTCAATACCCAGCAAATACATGAAAAGATGTTCAACATCCTTAGCCATCAGAGAAACGCAAATCAAAACATCACCAAGATACAATCTCACCCCAGTGAAAATGGCACATACCAAGAAGCTGAACAGCAACAGATGCTGGTGAGGTTGTAGAGAAAATTGAATCCTTTCAGTTGTTGGTGGGACTGTAAATGGGTAAAACCATTTCGTAGGGCAGTATGGAGATTCCTCAAACGGTTGAAAATAAATATTCTATTTAGTCCAGAGATACCTCTTCTGTGTCTTTCCAAAAGAGTTTAAAGAAACATATAACAGAGATGGATGTATATTCATGTGTAAAGCAATCGCTAAAATGTGGAAGATGCTTAAATATCCCTCAACAGACCAAGGGATACCAAAAAAAAAAAAAAGTGAAGTATGTACACAGTGGAGCACTACTCTTCCCCAAAGACAGATAGATGTGAGGCTTTTGTAGGTCAATGGGTGAGACCTGAGACCATCATGCTTAGGGAAGTGAGTCAAATTCAGAAGGTGAATGAGAAACCTAGAATACAAGCATTCAATAGAACCAGATGGGTGTGATAGTGGGAGTTGGGGGATAAAGTGGGTGTGGGAGGGCCAGAAATGGGGAAGGAAAGATTGCAGTGCTAACACAAAAAAACATTCAGGCTCAATGTAAGCATTTTGTATCACATATATGTATATTAATAAAAATGGCAAAATAATTGTGCAAATAGATTATTTCATATACAATAGCAAAACATCTAAGACATCTAGGGGAAGAAATCTAACAAAAGCTACATAAGATTTTTATGGAGCAAATTATGAAATTTGAAAGATTATTATAGAGTAGAATTAAGTAAATGAAGGTACATGCTCTTTTGTGGATTGGAAAACTGAATACCATGAAGATATAAATTCTTCCCAAATGGCTCCATATTTATTATCACCTGACAAAGTCTCTACTGAACTTCTCAGAGTTTGAGAAATGATTCCAAAACTTTAATTGAAACGCAAAGGCACCGTGGTGGCCAACCCATGCCTAAGGGGGGGACCTTGGGGTTTGCTTCACTGACTATGCTCATCAAAACTCTATAATAATAATGAAGATGGTCTGTGTTGACACAAGGAGACATAGACAGATAGGTCAGAACAGAGCAGCTAGGAATAGGCCCCACGTGTCTGTGGAACCCTGCCATTTATCAGTGACAGACACCCAGGCAATTGGGTAGGGAAAGGAATACGTAAATAATGGCACAGAAGCAACTGGTTATTTGTCTGGGCAAAAAATGATCCAGACCTGACGGCACAGGCCTGTATAATCCCAGTACTCTGGGAGGCTGAGATAGGAGGATCATAAGTTTGAGCCAAGCCTGGGCAATTTATCAACTTAGTGAGATCTTGTTTCAAAATAGATGAATTTTAAAAGGGTCTGAAGATACACCTCAGTGTGAAGCCCTGGGTTCTATCCCAAGTACTCCCTCCCTTCCCCTTATTTTAGATAAAATGAAAAAGACAAAACTTAGAAGCTTCTAGAAGGAACATAGGAGATTATCTTTGTAATCCGTGTTCTGGAGAAGACAGTGGAAAGGATTTATTAATCATTACCCCTCAAAAATTATAAAGGAAATGTTTAGTATATTTCACTACGTTAAGCTTGAGAACACTTGTTTATTAAAGTCATAAGAAGAGTGAAAAGCAAAGTAACCAGCTAGGAGAGGAAGACTTTGAGAACTCCTGGTAGGATTATTGCCTAGTACATGTTTTAAATGAAACAAAAATAAAATAAATTCTTTAAAATTCTTAAGGAAAGGACAAACCCTCAATGGAAAATGGTCACGGGTGACGGAAGAAGGATGCAACGCAGGAAAAGATGCTGCATTTGAAATCTGACAAATATGAGAGTCTTACAATTTCAAGTGACCACAAAGACTTGGAGCAAGTACACCTCCCTGCTGGGAGTGTCGCCTGACGCCACCTCCCTGGAGCTCACAGGTATCATCCATGCTCTTCCACGTCACAATCATTCCCCCTGCCTAGATACTGAGAGTAACTGGCAATGTGTTGTCTTTGACCTTCCGGGGTTCCTGGCATCCTGTTGGGCTCACTGGGCAAACTGTTTTTATAATAACGTTATGTGTTGGGCTTTCCCACTGGGCTGAGAATTGTCCTGGTAGTGCAAAAGCAGCAGTGGGTAGAACTGTCCAGTGAAGAGAGAAAATGTATAATTTAAGAATGCTTTTCATGGGGAAAATTTTTTTTTTTTTTGAGACAGGGTCTCACTCTGTAGTCCAGGCTGGCCTTGAACTCAAAACAATCAGCCTGTCTCAGCCTCGCGAGTGTAGAGATTATAGGCGTGGGCCACCACACCCACCTTTATGTGGTGCTGGGGAATCAAACTCAGGGCCTTGCACTTGCAAGGCAAGTGCTTAACTTTTGTGCCATTCCTCCAGCCTGGCTTTCATATTTGATGTGACAAAAAGATGCATATGCAGAGAAACTTTTTTTTTGGAGGTACTTGAAATTGAACCTGAGGCCTTTGCACTAAGCTACACTCCCAGTCCTTTTTGTTTTTCTGAGACAGGGTCTCACCAAATCATTAAATTGCTCAGGCTGGGATTGAATTTGAAATCCTCCTGCTTCCATCTCCAAGAGTGCTGGGATTCAGGTCTGTGCCACCAGGCCCCCCGCACAAAAAGCTTTTGCTGTACACAGAAGTCTGTGGTCGTCCTGAGCACAAGCCCTTGATGCACCAGGTGTGAAACACCTCTGTTTTCACTCGGCACTGTTTTTCCTCGAAAGACTTATAGACTCTCATGACTCAGACTGCACTATTTGGCTGGTATTTTCTTGAAAATAATCAAAACTGTCACTGCAAGGGAAACAATTCACAGCAGTGGTTTTAGTGAAAAAATTCAAGCTTTCAAGAGAAAATTGGTATCTTGTAAATCATGTGTCTGCCTCAGTGAGCTTGACAGCTTCCCAATATTTTGTTTGTTTGTTTTTTCCCTGTGTTCCTGTGCTGGGGATGGAGCAGCACTAGGCAAGCACCCCACTGCTGGGTTACATCCCCAGCCCTCATCCCCTTTAAAAAAAATTAGGGGACCAGGAGTTATGAGTTCATTAGTGAATGTGACTTTACAGCACTGAATGAAGCGTCCTAGCCCCCAGAAGATCTGCCGAGCCTGCTGTCTCTGTACTTTTCCAAATGACCTGTATATAACATTACAAAATCATGCATTCAAGAGGCATTATGGGGGGTTGGAGGAATGGCTCAGCAGTCAATCACTAAGTAGCCAAGTTCGATTTCCCAGCACCACATAGGCTGGGCATGGTGGTGCATGCCTGTAATCCCAGAACTTGGGAGGCTGAGGCAGGAGGGTTGCCATGAGTCCCAGGCCAGCGTGGGCTCCATAGTGAGTTCAGGACCAGCTTGGACTATAGAGCGAGATGCTGTCTCAAAAACAAAACAAAACAAAAACGCCAAAATGTTTTTAAAACTGTCACTTGCTGAATTTTAGTGCAGTATTTAACCAACAAGAAGGCTGTCAAATGCTCCCTGATTTTCTAATACATATCATTGAGAGGTTGGATTTTCTTCAACCAAAATATTGTGTATTAAGAGACAGAATGTGGAGGCAGATGAGAGAACCAGCTCTCTTCTTTGAGGTTAGGAATTACAAAAATGTATAAAAGTATTATAAAACAGTGTCACTTCCTAGTAACTTTCTATTGTGAAAAATTTAATTATGATTCATAACATATTATGTCAACATGGTAAGTTATTATTTGTGTCTAAGTATTTTTAAAAGTTAGTAGCTTTAATTGTTAATATGATAACTACTTGTTGAAACAATCTATATAATCAAATTTCTTTGGGGCCTTCAGTTATTTTTGAGAATGTAAAGGGATCCTGAGATCAGAACATCTGAGAGCAACACCTGGAGAAAATGCACCCTATGTGTACCAGGAAATAGGGTCTGAGTGCTTGCAGCAGGACGCTCATGGGCTGGGCACACTCTCTCACCTACTGGGGTGGGTGGGGATAGCTAACAGCCTTGTACAGTATTGAAACATTAGCATTTCACAGTTAAAAAGAAGTGCTTGGAAATGGCCTAATACTGCACACACAAATCAAACCACCCTCCAGGAGTGGCGAGTCACCCAGCTGCCCTGTGCCCAGCCTCAGGCCTCCCTGAGCGCTGGCGGCCTTCTTAGAGATTGTTTATGTGCGGAGGCCAGCATGGGTGTGTCACGGAGCCTCGATTCTGCTGTTGTTAGACAAAATGGTCAGCTAATCTTGTCAATGTACCTTTGCCTCGTGGTGATTAGATGGGCGGAGCTGGGGGATTTTCCATCTTTACAAGCAGTCTTACTCTTCGAAGTAGTTGCTAGCATTCCGCTGCTGGCAGTATCATACTAGTTAATCCAGTCCTCACAGAGGGTAAGGGAATTTGCTTCCAGTCTTTGGACAAAATATAATAGGGCTATTTGCCCAGATAACTCTGTATGTGCATCTCTGTACACGTAAAGGTGTATATCTGTAATATAAATTGTTTGATGTGGAGAGGTGGATCAAGACTGTACATTTATTCATTTATTTGGTACTGAGGACAAGTGCCACAGCCCCAGCTCACGGATGTACATTGAAATGATTGCAGGTATTGCCAATCTGCTCTCCAAAGTGGTGGGCTGATTTCGCCCAGCACCAATGGGCAGAGGGGTGTCGTTTTTCCTGTGCACCCCACACTGTCTCTCAGGAGGTGGTGCCCGTGGGTGACTGCACACTATACTGCTTAGTATGTGCATCTGTGATTAAGCGTGAGCGCACAAGACACATGTTTTCCGCCGTGGCTTGGATTTAGCCCACTGGAAAACATCAGCATCCTGCGGATTAGGCTCCCAGAGGAGAAGGGCCAGCTGGAAGTTCCCCCCTGTGAGACCCTATGGGCTCACCCCGCCCCTTTGCCACCCTTCCCGACGGCACTTCCCACAATGGCCGCTAGAGGGCGCGGGTGCCCACTGAATCGCCTGCTCTCCACCCACACCGCGTAAGGTCCCAGCAGAACCCTGGGAGCGCAGCCGGGACCCAGCTCCCTGGCCACCTCTCGGCCTGAGGAGCACAAACAGAGTGTACAGGGCTCTAGCGGGCCCCGGATTCCTGCCCTGGAGTGCCCGGGCATTCCCCCACCCCAGACACTGCTGGGACAGCCCCTCCCAGGACCGCTACCTTTGTGCTGGCCAGAGAGTCCTTGTTCACAAAAGCCTGGACAAACTCCTCGGGCCCAATGTGTCGCAGCCTTTCCTGCAAGGGAGGGAATGAAGTGAGAACAGAGGGAAGGCACAGAGAGAAGGTGCCAGCTGGGACGCTGTGAGCTATGGTCAGGCACTGCGTCTGGGTCAGAAAAAAGGCCTGGAAGTGGCCCTACTGCTGTGTGATTTCAGCAAATCACCTACTGCTCCTGGGCCGCCGCTGCCCTGTCCATGAAAAGAGGATCACACAGCACCCGCGGTGCCTGCCAGGAGCAGTGAGCGGGTGCCGGGCAGTAGCAGGCGGAAGGAAGCCCCTTCCGCTTCCCCTCTCCCAAGGCCCGGAGTATCGGCCAACGGATCTGACCTTCTTCAAGTGAGAAGGGGAGCATGGGGGCTGCTCTGCACCTATGAACCCTGGATATGTGGCAGCGGAGGCCCCAGGTGGGGAAGACACTAGTCCCGGGATCACACGGCAGTTAGAGCTGGTATTGGAGCCTAGCGCCCCCATCCCAGGCCAGGGGTGGAGGGGCATCTCTAGCGCCCGTCCCATTCCCAAGAAGTGCTGGAAGGCAGCTCCAGGGTCATCTGGAGAAGCTGCAGTGACAGCGATATTCTAGTCCCTGGTTTAATGCTGAGGCGACGTAGAGATCAGGGGGAGCAGGGTGGCCTGCCCTGGGGATCTCACCAGCTCCACGTGAGTCAGCTGCTGGGCCAGCGTGTAGGGGTCACTGCAGATGTGGAGGAGCTCCCGGTGAAAAGAGGAGGGCAGCTTGGTCTTGTAGGAGATGGGCTTGTCGGCACACATCAGGCCTTCAGGCCCCTGGCCCAGGGCTGCCAGCTTCTGATGCAGGGCCTGCAGAAGCTGATGCATCTTCTTCCAGTAGGTCTTGAGGGGTTTAAGGGGGAAAAGAAGGGGGAGGGAGGCTCAGGCCGGGCATACATCTCCTAATCTCTCCCTTGGAGAGGCAGGCTTTTGGCTTCTAAGAGGTAGCCTGTGCCTGAGGCTTTTGTGGAGAAGGCTGGATACCTCAAGTGTGCTTGGATCTGCCCACTGGGCACATGGGTGTCAGGGCCACAGTCAAAGTCAGCTGAAAAAGGGTGCAGGGTTATGGGTGGTTGCAGGGAGGGCGTTCAGGGCCCACAGCACTCCAGCGGCCTGGAAGAGGCAGGGAGGAGTGCCTGCTGGGGAGCCAGAAAGGAAGGAGGGGGAGGAAGACTTGCAGCAGGTTTTCTGGTATACCTGACCTTCTGAGGGGCTTCAGTGAGGTCCCTCTCACCTCCTGGGCATCCCCGCAGCCCTGCCCTCTGCTCCGGCCAGTCTAGATGACTTCTTTCCTAGGCGCGCTGGCAGAGGTGGCTAGGTGTTCACTCCCCGGAATGACAGATCCAGGGGGAGGAAGCCTATGTGAGCATCTCTGTGCTATCGGAGCCTCGCCCAGCTTGGGGTGGCACCACACCAACTCCCCTCACTGGAGCAAATGTCACCGAGAAGCACGTTCAAACCCTCCTAAGTCAAGAAGTTGTCCTGGCTGCTGGTGGGGGGACTGGGGAGCACTAGGGATTCTGCTTTCCCATCAACGCTAAAGCAGAGACACTGACCTTGCAGGCTGAGCCCCAAGGCCTTAGAAGACAACTAGCTACCGAATAGTCCATATTGCCAGGGAATTCAAGAAGGTGAAAGTACATTTTTCTTTGTGCTATTTAGAAACACACAAAGCCACTGGCATTTTTTCAGATGCAGGCATCTGGCTAGATGGGCTAGAGAGCCCGGGGACTTGCCAGTCAGAAGGGACAGCCCTCTCAGCAACGCTGCCGAAGTGGCCAGCATTGTGCCTTCAGTTCTCCTCTGTGGGAGGGGAAGATGGTCTGTGGGGTGCGGGAGGACTGTCCCTGGTGGCAGTCACCTGCAAACTCCACTCCAACCCCGTGATAACCACCTAGCCTGCCTCCTACACACAGCCAGGGTCTCCTGAGTGGCTCCACTGGCCACTGTGTCTCATTACCTGTAACTTACTCCTGGACCACCGTGACTTCTGTCAGTCCCATTAGGCGTCAAACTAGCTCCTGCTGACACCCTAGCCATCACATCACTAAAACGAGTTGCTGTTTGTCAGGCTGCGTCATATGTAGCATCCGCTGCCTCCATGGCCGCCTCCTCCTGCCTTGGCCTGTCTGAAAGCTCACCTGCTTTTGTCGGTTAGGTGCTGGGGTCCCCCTGGCTTGGGGAGCCTCGGGCGCCCTTCACATCCCTGCTGCTTCTGAGACTGCTCAGTGTCATTTCCCGTCTGTGTGCAGTGTCCACATTTACATATGCAGCCCTCTGATCTCCAGAGCCACGGTGGCCCGTGGCCCTCTGACCCCTGGCTATACTTGGAAGTCTTCCTGTCCTCGCCCAGAGTAGGCCTCCAGGCCTCAGGGCACTGCGCAGCCAGAGGCACCCTCCTCCTGACGTCTCTCCTGTGGCCCTCTAAGCTGACGCCAACCCCCTCAATTTCATTTTCCCCCCTTTCCATTCATCCCTACCATCATCTCTGTGGCCCGGGCCCCTGCTGATTCTCTGGTAGCCACAGTGGCCTCTGCAGCGGTTCCTCTATCCATGGCTGGTTTCTCTCCACCTAACTCTAGAACTAGACTAGTCTGTGAAAATCTGGTCTCTGCCTGCCTTTTCCTTAAAAATGTCTCCGTGGCTTTTGCAAAGACAAAAGCCCAATTCCAAGACGCTTTGTGCAGCTGTGCTCCCACTGGATGGCTCAGTATGCGCCCGCTCTCTTTTGTGCTCTGGGCACAAGTTGCTGCTTTGTTCTTTCACTCTGCTTTGCACCCCCCCCCCCCCCCCCCCCCACCCCGTAACCCCAGAAGGCCTTGGCCATCCTTCCTTCTTGCATGTGTTCCACACCCTCTGGACTAAAGTTCAAATGCCTTTTCCCCGAAGGGGCCACCGGTACCCAGAGCACCGTGTCCTCCTGTTCCCGCACCTGCTGGGTCCCCTCAGAGCTGCTGGGGTGGTGGCCTGCACTCCTCACAGGCATCTCCCCTCCCTGGGCCTCAGGCCTCCTACAGGAAACAGCAGGCGTCTCTGCTCATGCCCAGCGCGTGGGGCAGTGCTGACTTCCGGAGTCCCAGGGTCTCCGTACATCTTGTGGAGCCTGGGTGACATGGTCTTTCCGTGCCAACAGCCAACTTCCCCTTCACAAGGGCAGCAGGGTAGACAGGAGGCCAGGGATGTATGGCCAGTGGTCCTTCTTGGTGACAGAACCGTTATCCCCCTGCTCTTCAAAACTGAAGATACTATGGCAAGACTTATTCCTACGGAACCAATATTCACTATGAATAGTGGTGAATAATGATCATTTCCTGTTTGCTAATTGGTTTAGAATTTTCCCACTGCTAGTAAATCTAAGCTTATCTGTTTGCTGGTCTTTCCTGAATCCTCCACTTCTCTGAATGTGGAAATGACATTTGCCTATCTCTTGACTTCCTTTCCTTTTTCACTGATGCTTTTCTTCTTCGTGTGTGTGCTGGGGAGTAGGTGTAGTGTGTGCTGGGAATTCAGCCCAGGCCTTCACCCTGAGCTACATCTCTAGCCCATGTTTTCATTTTTGATTTTGAGACAGCAATTCCTTAAGTTGCTAAGTTGCCCACACTGGCTTGAACCTGGCAATCCTGTCTCGGTCCCTCAGTGCTGGGATTATAGACCTGTGCCAGTGGGCTTACCTTTCTCACAATTTCTAAACTCTTGTGGATAGAGGCTTGGAGATTTCCTTGATACATCCTCCCTCTCTCTCTCTCTCTCTCTCTCTCTCTCTCTTTCTCTTTCTCACTCTCTCTCTCTCTGAAGGTGGAGCCCAGGACCATGCACATGCTAGGGGAGTGTGGGGAGCACTTTGCCTTGGAGCTGTTCCCCCCAGCGCTCCTTCACGAATCTGTGCAAGTCCAGAGACATTAACCCCTGAGGGTGTCATGGTGTTTCCTTGTCACTGTCATGAACCCATATCGGCAATGCCTAGGAACATGCCCAGAACAGCACGGCACTGTATCCCCTCCTACCTGAGACTAGAACCCTCTTTCCACTAACTGTAGCTGGGAGGACACCTGGAAGGATGTGTGGGTGATTTTTCATCTGTTTCCTCTAACCTATCAGCTGCATGTGCAGAACCAGGGCTAAATGAAGACGTTATCCAGGGGTGGCCTGGGTGCTGACCACGGCTCTCCAGGTGCCTCCAAGCTCTCCTGGCCTGGACACTTCTTGGCTGTTCAAGCACTACCTCTACTGTCTGAGATTCCCAAAGCTCCCTCCTGAGCAGCCTGGCTGTGTCTCCCTGGCCTCCCTCAGCCTCACACTAGCCTCCCTGAGCTGTGACAGCAGGTTCTCAACTCCTGGGAGCTCCCTAAGGTCAGCGTGGCCACAACCTGTCCATGGGCCCCTCTCCAACCAGGGTGGCCTGGAGCAGGTATCTGGTGCCGTGGCTGTCTGTGAAGAGGGCATGCATGGGGATCCCCTAAATCCACAGCCATGGAGCATGGCTCCTCCAAGGGCTGAGAGGTGGTGGGGGAGCAGAGGGAGAACGTGGGGGAGGGGCAACATGCCCCTTTTCCTGGTGCTCTGACGGGGAGGTGCCCTCACAGAGGGCAGAGCGTGAACACACTGGCTGTGCCCTGTGCTACCTGCTCCTTCTCGCTGAGCCCTGCTGTTTTCCTCACAGCTCCACAGGGAGGAAGGATCACTGTCCCTAAGGGGTGGATACACAGCAGTTCATGGTGCCATTCTTTCTGTTTGTCTATGTTTGAAGTGCTTCATAAAAAGTCCAAAAACAATCCCCATCTGTCTGAACTTGGGAAACAACTTGTTTCCCATTTTAGATTATAGCTTACCAGGTGCTGATGCGTGGGTCTGCATGACTGCAGGGGCCCTTGCACGCAGCTGGCTGTGGGAACGTACCTGTTTTCCAGAGCCACACAGCTCTGGATTGTGAGACTGGGTCTTCACTCAGAACATGTAACCCGACCCCAATCTGCTCTTCCCACAGCAGCCTGGGCTGTGCTGGGAGGGGGCAGCCCACAGTCCTGTTCCCACCCAGCTACACAACTACTGTCAGAGCCTGTCCTCTTTAGATTGGGAGCTTTCTGTGGGAGGGCACCTGAAGACAGCAGAGAACCCGGGCTTAATGCCTGAGTTGTGGTGCTGGTCCTAACAGGTTTGTAGGGCAGTGAGGAGGCCCTGGCCCTGAGGGAATCCGGCCCAGGATTTATGCCTGTGCCTGCCACCATAGACCTGGCTTCACCAGTGCCAGCCAGGTTAGAGAAGGGTGAATGGTCCTGTCCTGCTGTGTGATGTGCATCTCACTGCGGCCACAGGCCTCCTGGAGAGAGAGGCTGAGGCAGGAGGCTCTCCTCTCCTTCTGCACTCTCTCTCCCATCCAGTCAGCCATCCCTGCACCATCTCCCCTCCATTCATGTGCTACCATCTTTACTTTTTCCTTTCTCCTTCTCTTTTCTTCCTCCTCCTCTTCCTCTTCCTCCTCCTCCTCCTCCTCTTTCTCTTTCTTTTTTGCAGCACTGAAGATGGAGCCCAGGGCCTTCACACTTTGCTACATTCCTAGCCAACTTTTATCTTTGATCTTGAGATAAAGTCTTGCTAAGCCACCCAGGCTGGGCTTGCACTTGCGATCTTCCTGCATCAGCCTCCCACACCCCACCTCCCGTTTCACAGACTTATTCACACAGATCCATCCATTGCCGCATTTCTCCTTCCTCCCTTTTAACATCACCCCTCCGCCCATTCATCCACCCATTTGTCTGTCTACTCACCCACTTATGTGTCTATGCACTCATCAGCCTCTTCCCTTCTAGCCACTCATCTTCCCACCCACCCACGATCGTCCACTCACCTTTCATGCACTCGCACTCGCCTCTTCTCCACCACCCACCTCCCCCCATCTACACTTCCTCACCTACAGATCCATCGTTTGCTTATGTCTCCTTACTTCCTCCTTTTAATCACCCATCTACCTACCACCTTCCCCGATATCTATTCATCCACCCACCCACCTTTCCTCTGGTCTCTCCCTTATTTCATTCCCACTCACCCAATAAGTCCACCTGTTTATGAAATAATTCAAATATCTGCCCCCATATCCACCTATAAAAGTAGCCAGTGGTCCAGCCAGTGAGTCAGCTGGCTTCCCCTATTCCCTGCTTCTGGGCTCCCCGCCCATTAAGTGAGTCTTCCCTGACCTTCTGCACTACTTCCTAAGCCAAAGTCCAAGTCCTGAGATGAATCAGGGGGTGTAGAGGAGGAGGAGACGGCTCCGTAGAGCTCAGGCATGTGCCTACGAGAGCGGGCCAGGCAGTGCACCCCTGTCTGGCTTTAGCTATGCCATAGGTATCATGGCTTCCTGTTTCCAGGGCTGCTTTAGCCATTTTCCTTTTGTTCACGTGCAGCTGGTTCTGCCACATCCAGACACACATTGGGGCACGTCACTAGCTCCCAGGCTCCCAGGAAACCGACATGCCACCTCCTTCCCTTTCTTTTCCTTTCCCCCTAATCCCCACTCAAAATGTTCTCTCCCTCTGGGTAAAGCAATGTCAGTGCTGCCCACAGGGTCGCTCTGGGGACACTGAGAAAGCTGTCCCTTCTAAGCACACTAGGAGATCTCTGTCCCTCTGCTGGGCCCTTCCTCCTAGTCTGCTTTTCACCCATAGGGGAAGTGAGGCTTGGTTTGTGGCAAGTGCTCTCCCCCGGCCATGCCCAGCTGCGCCATGCAGGGTATGGGATACAACACCACTGGGGTTTTCAAGGGTCAGGGTCATATTGACTTGCAGTAACTATTTTGCTGAAGGTGGCCCTGTACCTCCCAGTGCTCCGAGGCAAACCCTGGGGACTAAGTGGAACCCAGGAGGATCAGCCCAGGGTACACTTATTCTCACCATGCCACCCTTTGGCTCTTCCAGTGGAGTCCTTTTCCTGCCCTAGTGGGCAGATCCCTGGCTGCCAAGCTAGCTCCAGATGGGAGCAAGGGTGGGAGGACAGATACCTTGGTGGCACAAAGCTCAGGATATGGGCCCCACCAGGTAGCCAAATGGGGTGCAGAGTGACAGCTTGGCCATGGGCTCACAAGAACCCATGAACGGGTCATCCACCCCTGGCCATCTATGCTGTTAATGACAGTAGGAGGGAGATCAAGGAGCCATGCCTGGAGTCAGAGGATCCTGAGTCCTCGCAGCCCCACAGTGCCTGACTCCTTGCCAGATCAGAAAGGAGCAGATTTTGGAGACAGCACCCACGGCGGGTGTGAGGGTGTGAGGGTATGGAAGGGGTGATGTGCCTCCCCTCCAGCTTGCCCACCTCGTCACAGGGGGCGATGCGGCCCACCACGTCCTTCAGGTGACTGATCGCTGACTCCTCCTGGAAATCCCGTGGGAAGGTCTCGGTCCACTCAGCCAGCAGCTGGAGCAGTTTGGGACCAAACTTGCGGATCCGGGCCTACAGGGCAAACAGAAGGGTGGGTAGCCCTGGTGAGGGTGCTGGCCCACCTCGGCGCAGCGTTGCGCGGGCTCAGCCATGGGCTGCCCTGGCCTCATGCTCTCTCTGCACCAGGACACACGGAGAAGGCACTGGGGGCAGTGTGATTCTGCCCCCTTCCCACATGGGGGTAGAAGGGGAACACACACATTTTGGGACCAGGCCTTTTCGTTTCCACTTGTCCAGCATCCCTGGCATCCCTTCTCCCTTTACCTGCTTTCTCCCAGAGATCCTCCCATCCTGGCTCTCTCTCTAGTTTATTCAGGTTGCCCCTCTGACTTTGCCCCAGGGGTGGAGCCAACGTAAGGAATTTAGACTTGGATGAGAGCAAGGGGTTTGCTCTTCTCATGGGATTGACTGAGTAGAGGCCACTTATCACAATGCTTCAGGAGCCAGAGGGTGGCTGGTAGTCCAGAGGAAAAAAGTGCAGAGGGCAGGGGTGAGAAAAGCCACATGTGTAATGCTGTATTGTGCACCCTTGGAGCCAGCAGTACCTAAGTCTTGGCAGTTACCCGAGACAGTCTTGTCCCTTTGCCTTAAGCCAGTTGGCTTTGGGCTTCTGTCATTGAAACAATAAAGCCTGACTGACATGCACATAGATGGTCACAGCCTGTGGGAGCAGGCCGGGAGCAGAGCATCTGGGAAGGCCAGGCCATCCACAGAGAAGGGAAGATGGCAGAGTGTGCTGGGGAAGGAAGTCATGTAGAGAAATCTGATTGACTGGGCTTCAAGGACCCAGGTCTAAGCTTAATGTCAGCACAAGGGTTCCCTGAGTCACTGGGAAACTGCACAGGGGCAGAGGTCCCAGCTCTGTTCTTGTAGACCCTGGGCATCAGGTAAGTCAGAAACCCCACCAGGTTCCTTGTCAGCAAAACAGGGATGATCCCTGTCTTCCTGGGGGCCATGAGGGCATGTCAGGGGGTAGTGGGACTTGCTGAGGCCCCCAAGCTGCCCAGCCTCTCACCTTATCCAGCACTGGCTTGTCCAGCTGCTGTTGCTCAATGCACAGGTGGCAGACTCGGGCCAGGAGTTCCTGGGGCTTGATGAAGAGACGAGAGCTCAGCAGGAAGGTGAAGATGTAGGCTTTCTAGGGGAAAGGGAAGGAAGGAAGATGGCACGAGCGCTGCTGTCCGGGGGATGGGGAGGGCATGAGGAAGGCCTTTCTTGGGCCTGACCTGTACCCCCAGGTCCAAGGCCACGCCCACCCCTGGCCCTTGCCCCATGCCTGCTGGAGGAGAGAGCCCTCTCTGCTTCCCCTCCCACCATCGGTTGTTTTACTCACCTCGGGGTAGTAGTCGGCTGAGGGCACCAAGTGCTGAATCAGAGTGTCCAGAGAGGCTGAGGTTGGAGCTCCATCCAAGAGGGGCTGCCTGGCCTGCTCGCCATCTGTGGGCTCTGCCGGGGGTGGGCTGAGGCTGCCAGGGGTGACCATTTCCGAGGCACTCAGTGTCTGGGGCATGCCTGTCTGAAAGAGCAAGGAGCAGTTGGGGCACAGCTGACCTGGGGCCCGTTGGTGCCCTGAGTTCCAGGCTTAGGAGGGCTGTGCCTTCACATGGCCACTGGTCCAGGTAAGTCCAGTGATCATTTTCTGGAAGCTGTCAGCAGGGTCCCCTTTACCTCCTAATACCAGTCCCAGTCTCCTTCCTCCCACAGTCCCCCACCATTCTCCCAGGGGCCACCTATCACTTCTACTGAGTTTCTCCACTTAGGGACAGATGATTTACAGAGTCTCTCTTTCTCTGAAAGTTGTTTTGGTAAGTCCTGGACAATCACTGTTATGGTTTGGATCTGTAATGTTCCAAAAGCCTCATGAATTTGGATGTTGTGGGATATCTATCTGCAGACTGTATGTGCTATTAAAAAGTGGGGCCTGGTCAGAGGCAGCTGATCGCTGGGACATGACCTGGGTGGGTCATGCTGGCTCCACCCTGTCACACACTGCTTCTGCCTGCATGGGATGAACAGCTTTTCTCTGGGTAGGCCTCTGCCATGTGCTTCCACCACTGCAGGCTGCCCATGAATGGAGAGAGACTTTCTGAAACTGTGAGCTAAAATAAGCCTTACCTTTCTTAAATTGTGAATATTGGGTATTCTGTCCTAGCAACAAGAAAGTAACTAAGACAGTTGTCATATTCCTTTCTGCTACTGACCATAAAGATTGGTTCAGAGATGGGCTTGACCTGAATAGAAGGCCTCAGGCACCATCTCAGAAAGTATACCTGCGGGCTCTCTGAGCTGATGGAATTCAAGGCTAATATTGTTTGGACTGTCCTGTGGCTGTAAGGGGCTGGGAAGTGGGCGCATTCCTCAGGACGGCAATGGAGACCCTGGACCTGAAACTGCTGGACAGACTTTCTGATTGTGTATACCTGTGTAAATTTTCCAAACGCACCCAGAACCACCGTCCTCTACAGCCAGGAATTCTAGGCTCACTGTAGTTTGAAGGGGCTGGCCCGTCCAGCAGCCTACCAGTCCTTACTGTGTGCATGCTCTTGGCACCAGACAGGTACTCTTCTCTCCACACCTTCCCACCTCTGAGGTACTGCCCCCACTGTTCCCTGCCACCACATGTCTCTCCCATCATCTTCCCAGCCTCCGTCTCTTGAGGTTTGGCTGAAATGCCTCCTCCTCGGAGAGGCCTTCTCTGCTTCTCTGCAGGTCCGCCCACCCAAGGCCATCTTTGGCCTCTGGTGGGAATCAGTGGGTTCTCCTTGTTAGGTACCAGGTGCCACTGTCAGTACCTGGCTTAGAGAGAGGCTACTGTAGCTCTTATGTGCCCATGTGTCCTAGACCAGGCCAGAGCATGCCTACTGGGCTGGGTGCTGAGGTAATGAACGGTTAGCTGGCAGCAGGCCTCTAGAGACTTGTGCAGAGAACTTGGCTTGATCTCTGCCACTCTTCTCCCCTTAAAGGGTAGGGCCTTCACCATGGCATTTCTTGACCAAGCCTATGATTATTTAATCAGCCCTCTCACCCCAGTCAGGGTGCTCCCACATTCTCAGTCATAGAGTCCTGGGGGCTCACTGCTAGGACCTTCCAGAACTCTGTGTCCTCTGCTTACCTCCCTATGCTGCACCCCTCCCCCCACCCCCCCAGCACCGGCAAACCTTGATTCTGCTCGTCTTTCCCAGCCTCTGGAGTGGCCTGCTCTGCGAGCAGAGACAGGAGAGCACGCGAGGGCAAAGCTGGCTCTGTTGGTCAGAGGGAGCCTTCAGAGGCTTCTATGGGCACACCTGTGTAAGAGGTGCCATGACTGAGTTACAGCATAAGGCAGACTCAGGGGTCAGGGAGGATGTTACTTGCACAGCCTGGGCAGTGGTGACAGTTTTATTTTCAAATTCCTGGTCCACCTGTAAGCATTCAGTCGTCAGTCAACGACTCTGTGACACTTTACAGAGACAACCTCTGGCCTCCAGCTTCAGGACTGCAGATGCTCAGGGGGCAGTCCTCGAGCCCAGCTGTGCTCTGCGGCGGCATGCTCACACTGGGCACCCAGGAGGTCTTGATGCAAAACCATCAAGACTCACAGAGGTTCCCAGAGATGTGACACAGTGCTGGCGGCTCTAAACCTCCAGGTGCCCATCAAGACCCAGCTGCTGCCAGGCCTGGTCTCGGGTAGGTTTGTCCTCCTGTTACCTCTGCTTTCCTCCTGTAGTTTCCAAGGGTCACACATTCACTCAGCCATTCTAGAACCACTCCTGGCATCATTCTAGGCACTGCGGACAAGACATGACCTCATGGAGCTGCTGGTGGAAGGCAGACGACCCACAGGCAAGGCTGTGCATAGACTGTACCCCCGCACCCCACACATGCTGTGAGGCTCATAGCTAGGTGATGTAGGAGCTGCCACCACGTGGCGGTGCCCACCATCCCTTCTGCACTCTTCATTTGGAAGCTGGTGCAGCCCAGGCATAAGGACAACTGGGGAATAGAGGACTCTGTTGCTCTTCTGCCCACCCAGCCTCCTGCTGTATCCACCAGGGACCTCAGGGGGCTGGTTAAATAGTCACAGTCTTGGGCCAGAGCCCAGAGAAAAGCTAGGGATGTCAGGGTAGGACCCTCACCAACGATTACAGACAAGAAGGGTCAGCAGAGAAACACACCAGTCACAGGAACCAGCATGTGTGAAGGCCACTGTGGAATGAAGTACGTGCTTAGGTGGCAAGAGTCAGGGGATAGCTCCTGGACAGTTGTGGGTGAGGGACCACGTGGAGCACCATGAAGACTGCTGTGCAGTGGGGGCTACACAGTCCTGTGTTCAAAGCCACTCATGTGCAGGAGCAGGTGGGTGGACGGGGGTTCCTGCGCCAACCTGCGCAGCCCTTCCCCTAAGTTACTGCTTTTATTGGGTTCATATCTTTTTCTATCTTCTTCAAACAAGGACAGGTCATATAAATATATATTTGCCTTTGTTCGCTTTATTACCCTAACAAGTAGCAGACTGTTCACCTGTCCAGTGCTGGGCTCCTTTCATTGGCTCTGCATTTTGGAGATCTTTCCCTAGCAAGACAGAATTGTTTCATTCTTACTTTTTTCTTCTTCTTTTTTAGAAACTCTTTCATAGTATTTTTGGATGTCCAACCTCCACTTGAGTCCAACCATGGGACCTATGGGGTCCAACAATTGTTTGAATGTCCAGGAATAACTTTATTTTATTTAGCTAGTTAGTTTGCGATACTGGGATTGAGAGCAGGATCTCTACACTAAGCTACACCCAAGCCCATTTTTGAATTTTGATTTTGAGCTGGAGTCTCACTAAATTGCACAGGCTGGACTCAAGTTCTCACATGCCTGCTTATACTCTGTTTCCTGCCATAGGCTGTTCTTTCCAGCACTGTGCTCTGGGACTTCCCAGCCTCCAGAACCTTAAGACAAAATAAATATTCTTTACAAAATTTTCGGTCCAGATATTCTCCTACAGCAACAGAAAAAGGAATAAGACAACTCACAACTGCAAACCAGAGCCACTCTGTTCTTGCCTTAAGATGTAGCAGAATTTTACATAATTATACATAATTATGTTCCTATAATTTGTTTTCCTCTCCTCCATTATATCTTATTGCTAATTTCACGGTAAAATATACTCAACATGAAGTTTACTATTTTAACCATTTTTAAGTGTGTAGGTCAGTGAGGGACATCTGGCACATTCACGGTGTCGCACAGTCGGCACCCCATTCGTCCACAGAACCTTTTCTTCACCCCACACTGCAGCTTTGTCCCCACGGAACAGGAACTCCCTGCCCTCCCGTCTCCCTCCAGCCTCTGGTTACCTCCGCTCTGCTTTCTGTTTCTATGTATTTGACTACTCCAGGTGCCTCGTGTAAGTGCAATCATAAAACATTTCAGGTTTTGTGTTGTGTGTATCTGGCTTATTTCACTTAGCATAATGCGTTCAGGTTTCAGTTGTGCTATAGTGTATGTCAGAATTCCTTCCTTTTTAAGGCTCTGGATGTTTTCTTTCACGCACATTCCACATCTGTTCACCCACTTGACTGCCGGGGGACACGTGGTTGTTCCCACTGTTGCCACGCTGTTTTGCACAGAAGCTGCATGATCTGACATTATCTGTTGCAGTGGAAACATGTTCCGATTTCTCCAAATCCTCACTAACATGTGCTTTCTGCTTTAAAAAAATAAAAATTAAAAACTAAAAATAATTCCTAATGGGACTGAAGCGGTATCTCATTGTGGTTTTGATTTGTATTACTGTAACGATTAGGGTTGCTGAGCATCTTTTCATATACCATTGCATATATTCTTTGGAGAAACGCCTGTTTAAATATTTTGCTCATTTTGAATTGATGGACGGATACAAATTGGTTGAATTGCTACTTTTGTTGTTTTAGAGCTTTAGGAATTCTTCACACAGTCTGCTTATTAATAATCTGTTACTAGCTATGTGATTTGCAAATATTTTCTCCCATTCTGTGGCTTGCAATCTTGCTCTGTTGATATGTGAAAATTTTCATTTTGTTTTTATGAAATCCAAGCTAGTTTTTTCTTCATTCCTAAGGGTTTTGGTGCCAGATCCAAGAAATCATTGCCAGTCTCAATGCCAGGAAGTTTTCCCCCCATGTTTCTAACTAAAGAAGATTTTTTTTTTTCTGGTTTCATGTGTAGAACCCAGGTGCTCTCCACTGAGCTCCATTCCAGCCCTGTGGGAATGCAAGGGCCATTTCTCCTGGACTGCCCAGAGCTCTGTTGTGCTGCTTGCCTTGACACCATTGCAGCGCAAGAAGAGGCTCTGTAAATCTGCCCACGCTCCACCATAGTGCTGAGCAGCTAGTGCAGGTGGAGGGCAGACCTGCAGTACCAGGTCTGCCCTACTGCTAACTGCCTGCTAGAAAGATGATCAACAGCAAAATGTTCTGCCTTGGAATTCTGGTGTTTATTTGCCTATATTTCTTGGTTGCTATAATCAGCCATTGTGTAAGTTCCAAGTTTGCTTTTGGAAGTTCTCTGTTAATAATTCACTGTCCTAAAGAGTTTTTCTCCCTCGATGTCTCTTTTCTTTCCCTCCAGTAAATATGGGAAGAGACCTCTGCTCAGGGTCAACTCACCCCCTCCTTCAGGGGGTAAATCTGTGTAGTTACCTGCGGGTCTCTGAGTCTTTGCGACTTAGAAATTTGATCTTCTTCATTCTTTGTTCTAAAATGTGACACAGCCCTTTCTTTTTCTTTTCTTTTCTTTTCTTTTTCTTCTTCTTTTTTTTTTTTCTGAGACAGGATTTCTTTAAGTTGCCCAGTTGCCCCCCTGGGCTTGAACATGGGATCTTGCTGTGTCAGCCTCCCGGAGTACTGAGATTACAGATGCGCTTCAACTCCCAGGTTCCTAAAATTGTATACTTTTAGCTATTAGATCTTTGGTTCATTTTGAGCTAATTTTGCATATGGAATTAAGAGTCTGACTTTCTTATTTTGCATACAATACTCAGTTTTCCCAGGACTATTTGTTGAAAAGGCTGTCCCCACTGAACCAAGTTGGTGCCCTAGTCAAAAAATATTGACAATATATGTAAGGATTTATCGCTAAACTCTGTAGTTTATTCCATTGATCTATATATCTATCTTTATACCCATACCACAGTTTTGATAACTGTACCTTTGTAGTAAAATTTGAAATCAGGAAGTGTGAGTTTTCCAAATTTGTTCCCTTTCAAGATAGTTTTGGCTACTTGGAGTACTTTGAGATTCCACTGGAATTCTAGGAGAGACTCTTCTATTTCGTAAAATATGCCAGTGAAAAAATTGATTGTTATTGCATAAAGAATGTAAGTCTTCTGGGGGAGTACTGACATCTTAATATTAAGTATCCCAACACATAAACATGAATGTATTTCTTTTTATTTGTTTCTTCTATAATTTCAGCAATATCAGGTACTTTTTAGAGCAAAAGTCTTTCACCTCCTTTATTAATTTTATTTCTAAGAATGTGTTGCTAAGTTTATTCCTTTGATATTCTTGAAATGGAATTGTTTTTTAATTTCCTGTTTGCTTGTTTGCCGCTGGTGTACAGAAAACAGCTGGTTCCTTTATGTTGATTTTATATCTCACTACTTTGTCAAATTTTTAAATTAGTTCTAACAGTTTTTGGTGAAATCTTCAGAGTTTTCAACAATAACATCATGCCATTTCTGCAAGCACAGCTCATTTTACCCTTTCCAATGTGGACACTTACTTTTTCTTGCTTAATTTCTCTGGATAAAACTAGCCATATTCCATTGAATGGAAATGGCAACAGTGGTATTTCTGCCTTGATTTCTAGCTTCTTATATGAGAGGAAAAATTTCAGTCTTTCACGACGGAGTTTAATATTAGTTGAATGACAGATCATATTGAGGTAGCTTCCTTCTATTCCTAGTTTGTTGAGTAATTTTAAAATCATGAATAATACTGTGTTTTGCATCAACTGAGATGATATATATTTTTCCCCTTCATTACGTTAGTAAGTTATATCATATTGATTGAGTTTCATAAGTTAAACAATCCTTGAATTGCAGGAATAAATCTGACTTGGTCTTAGTTCATAATCCTTTTAACATGCTGCTGAATATGGTTTGCTAGTTTTGTTGAATACTTTTGCATCAATATCATAGAGAATATTGGCCTGTAATTTTTGTTTCCTGCAAGGTATCCTCCTCTTGCAGCATCAGCGAAATGCAAAAGGAGTTACAAATTATTCACTCTGCTTCAGCTTTTGGGAAAGATTTGAGAAGGACTTGTATGTGTGCTAGTCACTTTCTTGTTGCTAAAACACAATACTTACTTTAGCTCACAGTTCAGAGGGCTCAGGCCATGGTGGCTGGCAACAGCAGAACAACCTGGCAGAGGGACAAATCCTCCCAGGCTGCATCTTGATGCTCACCCCTTCCAAGCAGGCTCCAGCTCTAAACAGCATGGGAAATCAATAGATTAATCTTTTTGATATAATTAATCCCCATGATCCAATCACCTTTCAAATACATACGGCTTTTGGGAGATGTTACAGATGCAAACCATAACAATATTATTTCTTCTTTAAATGCTTACTTAATCAGTGAAGCCATCAAACACAGACTTTATTCTGTTGGGAAGGTTTTGATTGCAACTCAGCCTCCTTACTAGTAGTAGATCAATTTTGAGTTTTCTTGATGGTTTCAGTCTTGCTAAGTTTATCTTTCCAGGAATTTCTATCAATTTCATTTAGGTTACCTAATTTTCTCGTATCAATTGTTTGTGTATATATCTATATCTATTTCTATCTGTCTATCTATCTATCTATCTATCTATCTATCTATCTATCTATCTGTCTTTTTTGGGTGGTGGTGGTGCTGCTGGAGATCAACCCCAGGATCCCTAGGGAGGCACTTTACCACTGTGCTACATCCTCATTCCTATTAATCTTTTAAATTTCTCCCAAATTGAGGCTTCCAGATTCATATCTTTTTTTTTTTTTTTTTGAGACAGGATCTTGCTCTGTAGACTAGGCTGGTCCTGAATTCACTATGTGGCTCAGGCTAGTCTCAGGCTCACAGAAATCCTCCTGCCTCAGCTTCCTGAATGTCAGAATTACATGTGTGCACCACCAAGTCCTTCTCTCTCTTTTTTTTTTCCTCAGTCTAGTAATAGTTTGTCAACTTCGTTAATTTTCTAGAAGAATCAATGTTAGGTTTAATTGATGTTATATGTTATATCTAACTCTGCTCTTTCTATATCCTTCCTTCTAATAATTTTGGGGATAGTTTATAATTGTCTATCCTGGTTCCCCACCTGTGAGCAAGGTGCTTCAGGGGCATGTACGCAGCTGTGTGCTGCAATACCAGGAGGTGGGGATGTGTAGCACCTACTGTGACAAGAGCCCAAACTGACTGAAACCAGGCACTATGTTCTGCCCATGCCTTCCCCTGAAGCTACAAGGCTTCAAATAGACTATGAAGTTCATAGTTACATCACCCTGATTCTGCCACTTTAATTCTTGTCTAGGTGGAAGGAAGGAATTCTAGCACTTCCTACTTGGTCATCTTCCCTGATTCCCTTTCCCCCAGTATATGTTGCTGAGTTTTGGATGTGGATTTTTATATCTCTTTTGTTCTAACAGCCTTGAGGGGTGCAAAGGTTAATCATTTCTACAATAGTGGTGTTTTCTCATCTCTTCTCTCTCTTCTGGCAGGTTTTACTCATTCCTTTTGTGGTCATATGCAGTGGACAGACTTTCCAGCAGAAATGATTCCATTTCTCCATCTGGGCCAGGTGTGTTCTGGGGACAGAGATAAAGTCTCTTGTTGGATAATGTTCCTAGTCCTCCTACTGAAACCCCAAAGCAGCAGCTCTGGGGAGAAGCCATACACATAGCTCCTGGGTCCGCATGTGTGCTGGAAGTGCCAGGGCCTTACACACTTCCAGGACCTTACAGCCTCCTCCTTCCCTTTCTATGAGTGAACACTGAGTAGCCTGGCCTCCTCAGGGCTTTTGCTGCCTTCGCCATTTGGGTTACTTCTCTGGTAGGCTCCCCAAGAGCTCTCAGAAGAGGCCTGAGTCCAAGCTTTCACACAGTAACCTGGCAGATATCTGAGCCTCAGCTGGCCCATGGTACTGCTGAGGAGACAGACACCCTGGCATCAGTGCTTGGGACTGCTGTAGCTTCTGCAGGAACAAGACCCATTCCAGTGCCCATAATGGATAGGAAATGGAGCGTGGGACTGTTACAAGGTTCCTGAGTGGAATGCCAGCCCATTCTCATGCAAGTTCTCACTTCCAGGGGCTTCAGGTCACACAAGAAGCAGACCCTGTGCTGTGCTTCATGCTCCTCTTATTCTCTGTCACTCACATTAGAAGGTGCCCATATCAGATGGCTGGTCACTTCACAAAGGTCGAACCCGAGCTCTGAGATGTAGAGTTACCACCAGGTGACTAGTGGACTTCCTGGTGCTGGCCCTTTGTGGGAGAAGTGGTTAAGGTTAGGCAGGGGACTCACATGGTCTAAGTACAAGGATATGCCAGTGTGGCCTCACCTCCAGGCCCCCTTTCTAGTCCCTTTTGGACTCAGATGGATTTATAGCATAATTTTTTAGTACTTCAAGGAAGAAATAACTCCAATGCTTCTCAAACTGTTCCATGAAGCTGAAAGAGAAGGAATACCACCAGACTAATTTCTGGAGGCTAGCATCACCTTAGTCCCAAAACCAGCTAAAGACTTAACAAGGAAGGAACATTGTAGACCAATCTCCTTAATTAATATAGATAAAAAATTTTCAATATGATTCTGGCAAATAAAATCCAGCAAGTAATTACAAGGACCATACACCATGATCAAGTGGACTTCATTCCTGGGATGCAAGTCTAGTTCAACATATGTAAGTCAACCAATGTAATACATCTCATCAACAAAAACAAAAACCACACAATCATCTCAATTGATGCAGAAAAAGCCTTTGATAATGCCCAACTTGATAAAAACATGATAAAAACTCTGAGAAACATACATGTAGAAGGGCCTTACCTCAAACTAATAGAAGCCATTTATGCCAACCCTACAGCAAATATCATAGTAAATGGAGAGAAATTGAAAGCATTTCCTCTTAAGTTAGGAATATGACAAGGCTGTCTATTCTCACCACTCCTATTCAACATCATCCTTGAAACACCTGCCATAGCAATCAGACAAGAAAGTGAAATAAAGGGAATTTGCATCAGAAAGGAGGAAGTCAAACTATCTTTATTTGCAGATGATATGATTATATATAGAAATCCCCCAAAACTCCAATATGAAACTCTTGGAAATAATAAACAAATTCAGCAAATCATAGGCTACAGAATTAATACTAATAAAGCAATAATATTCCTCTATACCAACAATGAACTTACTGAGAAAGAGCTCAGAAGAATAATTCCACTCTCAATAGCCCAGCAAAACGTTAAATACCTAGGAGTAAACCTAACCAAGTAAGTGAAGGACTTATATAAAGAAAACTATATTATATTGAAGAAAGAAGTTGTAGAAGACATCAGAAAATGGAAAGACATCCCCTGTTCATGGATAGGCAGAATTAATGTAGTCAAAATTACTACATTGCCAAAACTGACACATATATTTAATGCAATTCCTATCAAAATACTAACAATTTTTTTTTTTTTACAGAACTTGAAGAAACAATCTTTAAATTCATACGGAACCAAAAGACATCTAGAAGAGCCAAAACAATCCTTAGCAACAAGACTAAGGCAGGCGGTATTATGATTACAGACATCAAGTTATACTACAAAGTAAAATTATAAAAACCATATGATACTGGCACAAAAACAAACAGGTAGATCTGTGGAATGGAACTGACGATGCAGAGACAAACTCAAACACCCTTAGCTACCTGGTCTTTGATAAAGGAGCCAAAAGCATACACTGGAAAAAGGACAGCCTCTCCAACAAACAGGGCTGGGAAAATTAAACATCCATACACAAAAGAATGAATTTAGATACATACCTGCACCAAAATTAAATCAAAGTGGTTCAAAGACTTAAATATTTAAACTGAAATACTGAACCTCCTACTAGACAAATTAGGTCAATATCTGAATGATATATGTATAGGCAAGGACTTTCTTAACAAGACACCAAAAGCAGAAGAAATAGTCCCCAGAATTAACAAATAGTATTATATCAAGTTAAGTTTCTGCATGACAAGGAAAATTATCAACAATGTAAAGAGACCTGACAGAATGGATAAAAATATTCACCACCTATACCTTAGATAGGAGGGTCATATCTAGAATATACAGGAAACTGAAGAAAAATAAGCCCCTCAAAATCAAAGATCCAATTGCAAAATGGGAAAAGGAAATGAATAGGCAGTTCTCAGATGAAGTTCAAATGGCCAATAAATACTTGAAAAGGTGTTCAACATCCTTAGCCATTAGAGAAATGCAAATCAAAAAATCACTAAGATACCATCTAACCTCAGAAAGAATGCCATATATAAAAAACTTGAAGCCATCAGTGCTGGTGATACTATACGGAAAAAGGAACCCTCTTGCACTGCTGGTGGGGATGAAAACTGATACAACTACTAAGCAAAGCAGTAGGGAATTTTCTCAAAAGATTGAAAACAAATATCCCTGTGGATCCAGCAATACTTCTTCTGGGAATTTTCCCCCAAAAGAGTTAAAAACATCATATAACAGAAATACATGTATACCTGTGTTCATAGCAGTACAACTAACAATAGCTAAAATGTGGAAGACACCAAAATACCCACCAACAGACCAATGGATATATAAATTGTGGTATTTGTACACAATGGAATGCTACTTATCTATAAGACAGACAGGTCGGAGGCTTTTGTAGGTAAATGGATGCAACGCAAGGCCATCATGCTCAGTGAAGTAAGTCAGAAGCAGAAATTTAAATATCAAATGGTTTCCTTAATATAAGAAACCCAGATCACAATCATTTCATATCACTAATTGAGGGGAATCATGGGAACTGAAGGGGTGGGAGGGTCAAAAGGAAGGGGAAGGATTTGTAATTTTGCCATGACATGTATATATACAAAATACTCAAGATCAATGTAAACATTCTGTGTTGCATTTCTACATATCAATAAAATGGGGGGAAAACCAGGCAGATTTCCAGGGCAGATTCACAAAAGCTTCCTACCAATGTTTTCGGGCACATTTCTCACTGCTGATATCCACATACAAATTTATAGCATCTGTATTTATAGTCTAACACAATGTCATAGCATTTGGGAAGTGTAACAACAAAAGAGATGACAATGAATGGGGAAAGGTGCACAGGTTGACAACTGGTACAGCTCTGGAAGGCCCTGAGTGCTGAAGAGAGGTGGGAGGAGAGCGCCTCTTAAAAATACCTGTGCTGGCATTCCTCTTTCCCCACCCTCCAGCCAGCCCCTCCTCAGAGCCCAAGTGGCAGAGAGCCAGGGAACACAGGACTCTTCTTCTGAGCCTGGGATTTTATACGCCTGGAAGAAACACCAGTGATAAAGGCAGTGCTCCAACATTAGAGCCAATACTGTTTCTTATGCTGGAAACTTACTAAGACAGTAGATTTTAGGTGTTCTTACCACCAAAAAGTAACAATGTAAGACAATGGATATACGAATTTGTTTGACTGTAGTCATTTCACTATATTTATATATATTAAGACAATATGTTGCATACCTTAGATATACATAATTCAAAAAAAGACAAAGTTCTCTACAGCTCCCAGGGGGAGGAGACTGGAGAGGGCCTCCCTCTGCTTCGCCCCTAGGGCATTTTTGGGAACTGTGAACATCAGCCAGGCAGGGCTAGGCAGGTGAGTAGGCCCTGAAGGCAGAGGAGCAGGTTTCCGGGAGAAATGCTCTTAAGAGGTGAGCTCAGAAAGGATCCTGAGAAGGATTTGCCTGGATGATGTTCTGGATGGCCCTGTAGATGCCATGGTGGCATGAGGGGCAAGTGAAACGGGGGGTGGGGGCACCATCCCAGAGACACAGTCTCGAAGCGGGACTCTTGTGTGGGCCAGATGGGGGGTGTGAGTGTCCTTGGGGCACCTTGGGGAGCTATCACATGGAGTCCAAGATGCAGCCCAGGGTTGGCAGATCTCCATAACGACAGAACCTGGTGTTGTGCGGGGTGGGGAACTACGAGGGAAGACGAGAGGGGAAGCAGATATATACAGTCCCACCCCCTCAGCCTCACGCTACTCCTTGGACTCACTCTTTTGGTTTAGCTTCTGCGGCTCTCTGCGGGGAAGCCCCTTCCCTTCCTTCACGGCCTCAAGGCCATCACCTCCTGGAAAGGGCCTCTCAGATCGCATGCCTGTCTGTCTTGCCTGGCCTTAGGAGGGCATTTCTGGGGTTGGTTTCACAGCCCTTTATACCTACTGAAGTTTTCACGGCAGTCTGTTTACTCATTTCTTTTCTGTCTTCCTGCAAGGTGGCAAGCCCTGGGACAAGCTCTTTTACCTGTGGAAATGGGGCCTGGTTGAGCTGGGTACCTGGTGGACACACAGAAACATGTCTGAAATGAATAAACAAGTCCATGGTTGAATGACTATTAGATTATGGTCTTAACTGGCCACTGACTTGCTGTGTGACCTTGGGCTGAATCCCTCCACACTCTGGGCCAGATTTCCTTCATTAAACTCAGAATGGGAAAGTTCCTAGGGTAATATAGTACTGGCTTGCAAAGGAGCAAATATTTTAGTATTCAAGAGCCTAGGGCAGAGATTTCAAGTGTGTGTGTGATTGACTCGTAGGCTAGGAAATGAGTGATGGGCACCCACCTTGGGTCTAGGTGGCCCAATTGGAAGCTTGAACTAAATAAAAGGAGGAAGAAACATTGTCACAGTTTTTCCTGGGAAAGCTCTGGTCTCCCAATGTGGCATCACTCCCCCCTCACTTGGCTTTCTGTCTGCCATGCCATGAAGAGCATTTCTCTGACTCCACCATGTGCTTCCACCATTGCCAGACATTGCCAATGTGAGACCTTCTGAACTGTGAGCTAAATAAATTTTTCCTCCTTAAGTTGTGGACATCAGAGATTCTATCGCAGCAAGTAAGGAACTAAGGCAGGACAGAACCCAGGACTTTCGTGCTGAGCTACAGCCCAGCCCTTTTCAGTGTTTTCATTTGGGATAGAGTCTTGTGAAGTCACTAAGTTGCCCAGGCTGGGCTTGAACTCGTGATCCTCCTGCCCCAGACTCTCTAAGAGTGCTGGGTAATGGTTGTGTGCCACTGTGCACAGCTGTGCACCTGCATGTTGACTCAAGCTGTTACGTGAAGCCATGTGTGAAATTTTCCACATGTGGCTTCATGCTGTTATTCAGACAGTTTCAGATTTGGGCCATCTCAAATTTTAGGTTTTCAGATTGGAGTCATTCAGCCTGTGGTATTTCTCTTAAAATTGCATCTCTCAAGTAACAACTGCTAATACAGTAAAATGTGGTTGATCTTTTAAATGTACTTTGTTTCTAGTTGACTTGTTACACTATAATTTTATTAATTTTTCTGTAGATTTTTTGTTTACTAGTTAACAGTATACCATCTTCAAGCAACAATGCATTATTTTTGCCTTTTCCACTTCTTCCAAACTGTGTTACTTTTTTTGGTTAGTACGCAGCTAGCATGGCTAGCATGGTAGAGTGAGACAGGAGTAGCTGCTGGGATCTTCCTGATCACTAACAGATGTTTAATACAGGTTTCATCACTACATGCCTTTTTACTCTAGGTTTTTATACACATTAATAGATTAATGAAGTTTGATATATTTAAATGTAGTTACATTTATTATGATAATATGCTTTTTTCTTTCAAATATCAAACTGGTGAGTTACTTTTGTCACTTTCCTAATAATAAGAAACCAAGCTTTTTCGTTTTTGTCTTGAATCAAGGTCTTATCATATGTCATTGTAACCCATGCTGACCTTGATTTAATTATGTAGTTCATGTGGGCCTTGAAGTTGCAATAATCCTGCCCTTAAGACAATCTGTGTTCCTAAAATCAAAAGCAATGTGGCCAGCCAGGTGTGGTAATGTCTATCTGTAATACCAGTACTTTGAGAGGCCGAGACAGGAAGATTGCAAATTCAAAGGTGGCCTTGGGGGGTCAAAGGGCTGAAGGAATAGCACAGCAGTTAGAGCAGTTGCCTAGCAGGTTCAAGGCTCTGAGTTCGACTCCCCAGCATCTCATAAACTGACTGTGGAGGTGCACGCTTATAATCCCAGCACTCTGGAGGCTGAGGCAGGAGTACTGCCATGAGTTCGAGGCCAGCCTGGGCTCCATAGGGACCAGCCTGGACTTTTCTCCCCAGGAGAAAAAGATCCTGCGTCAAAATAAAAAACAATTAAAGGCTGAAGATGTGGTTCAGTGTAAAGATACTCTGCACTTAATCCCCAGTTTTTTTTAAAGTCACAATTTAAAACTTTCATACAATAGTTTCATACAATAGTTTTATATCCAAGTTCAAGAGTGCATACACACACACAAACACACACACACACACACACATACAGAGAGAGAGAGAGAGAGAAAGAGAGAGAATGTGTGTGTGACTGTGTGTATGGTGTTACTAAGGATTGAACCCAGGGCCTCTGCACTGAGCTACCTTCCCAGCCCATTTTTTTCCCATTACACTAACTTTTATGGTTGCTTCTCTGTTCATGGGAATTCATATTGATGATTTATGTAGAAACAAAACTTTTATTGCAAAATATATTTTCAATAAATGTGTTAATGTTATGCAAAACAGTAAAGGAGATAACACCAGCTTATTAAAGAAGATAATACCTGCTTGCTGTGCCCCAGGCAGGTGATTTGCCACTTGCTGTGATGTAAATGTGTGCTCCAGAAGAGCGTGTGCTTGAAACCTATGTCCCAAAGTCACATACTAATGGTACTTGGACGTGGAGCCTTGTGAGATAGTCAGATGGGTAGTGTGTATGAGAGATCTCCCCAAACTGGTTTCCACAGCACACCCCTCTCCAGACAGCCCATTAACCCACTAATCCACTCATCCATTCTTGCAGGAATAGGCGGGGCCATCCAGGAGAGATGTGGACACCTGTGAAAGGCCCCACCTGTTCCCGCCTCTTAACAGCTCATGATGGGGGTTAAATCCCACCATGAGTTTCACCATGCACAAAGCATATTCCAGTCACAGTGCCTTCCATGGGCAGCTGGCCTCTAGGGTCCCCAGACTGGGCACCCGGTAATTAGATTATGAGGGTGGCATCTTCATGATAGCATGAATGGCTCTCTAGGAGAAAGAGACCCAAACTGGCACACCTGCCCTCTCTGCTGTGCCCCTCCTTGTGATGCCCTCCACCACATCAGGGCGCAGCAAGAAGGCCCTTCCAGGTGCAGGGCAGATGCTGGTGCCCGGCTCTTGGACTTCCCAACCTCCAGAACTGAGAGCCAAGTACATTTCTATTCCTTATAAATTATCTGGTCTCAGGTGTCTTATTTGAGCAATGGGAAACAGATGAAGACTCAAGATTCTCACTGTTTCTTCTATGTTGAAACATGCTTCCTCCTGTTCCCCTTGAAGACTCAGCTCCAGTGCTTTTTTGGGGGAGAAGCTTTCAAAAATGCAGTAGGTAATACAGGCACCAGTGGCCTCCAGAGGTGGCCACTATGCAAAATGATCTCTTAGCAGTGTAGATGGTAAAGGGATAACTAGCAAGGACTGGACACATAGGAGAGGAGGGATAGGTGGCAGGTGGAAGGGAGAAGCTATGATGTGGACAGCCTTCCTTAGTTTCCCTCTATGCATGGGAGGCTACGAGTAGGGGTGTCCAGCACAGTGCCGGAACTTACCAACATCACTTTGGCTACAGCATGCGACCTAACCCCAGCCCATCTCCTGTCCCAGAAGGTCCTACCTGGCTGGGCACCTGGCTGGGCTCCAAGCAACCTCTCTGACTTGGTCCCATCTGTCTCCCCTTGCTCTCTGCTTGCTCACTTGAAGGAATCAAGTCTTACAGTCCTTATCATTAGGGATTACACAGAGAGCGCTTGCTCGGACTTTCTGCTCATTCCTGCCCACACTGTGCTCACTCTCTTCCACCCAATCCCTCCCCCGGCTCCCTCCTCCTCCTTCTCAGGAGCCTTTCCTGACTACTGGTCCATATGGTACTCATCAGCCAGTTCCTGTCCACCTGGACCTCATTTCATTTTCTGGGAGGTACTTATTTGAATATAGGGATATGTGCTCTCTCCATGGGACCATGAGCTCCTCTGGGACCTTGACCATGGCTATCCCCCAGCACCTGGAACAGGGCTCAGTGAAATCTGCCTGGGTAAGGGAATGAATGACAGGATGAATGAGTGACAGTCACTGGGAGGTGCCTGAAGGAAGCAGCAGATGGAGGAGGCTGTGCGTGAGCAGGTGTCCAGCCACATCTCTAGGCCTGGCTTGCTGGATGGCAGCCGCAGGATGAAAAGCTGGCCAGTTTGGTGAGGCAAAAACAAGTGCTGGATTTACCATGGAGCATGTCAGATTGTACAGTATATTTGCCACCGATATGGTTTGGATCTGGAATGTCCCTGAAAAGCCTCACATATTTTGGTGCTGTAGATTAACTATGGGTCTCTTGTGCTGTTGGGAGGTGGGCCTGGGAGGGTGTGGCAGATTGCTAGGTGTGTGGCAAATGACTAGGCATGCTGTGAACTCCTGGTTGTGTGGGGGAATTATTGGGCAGGTGCCTGGAAAGATATATTATCACCTAGCTTCACCGCTGCCCTGATTCCTTCCTCTGTGATGCTGTGACCAGCTGCCCTCTGCCAGATCCCTCTGCCATTGCCAGTTGATCCTGAAACAGCCTGAGACCTCTGAATCGTGGGCTAGGACAAACTCTTCCTCCCTTAAGTTGTAGATGTCACTTATTGTGCCTCTGCAACAAAAAAGCAATTAAGGAGCCACCAAGACTTGTCACGTGACAGTGGCGCAGGGGTGATAGTTCTGTCTCCGTGGAGACAGTCTTTGGACTGTCCCCACTGGGGGCGTCCAGGACTGTACTTCCCTGCCTGTGTCACTCCTGAGTCAGCTGTTTCAGGTCCTTTTTCCCACCACACCTTCCAGAAGCTCCCATAGTCCCCAAGGGTGCAGTTGGGACCGCTGTACCCCAGCCAGCAGGACTTCCCCTCACCCTCTCTACTGTGCTGGGCTCCCCTGGCCTCACCCTGCCTGCCTGGGGTCCCCTGGTCTCCTTCCTCCTGGTGACTCAGAACCACCTCTGTGCTGGAGCTATGAGGACTTGCCCAGCATGTCAGGCCTCATCCCTCTCCTGCTGCCCTGGTCACAGTCAGAAAAAGGTGGCCACAGTGGGTCTGTCCACAGGCGGGGCTCCTACTAGGGGCCATTTCCTGACCTGCACAGAGCTCCATGTGTGAGGTGTCAGTGTGAGCCTGTGAGGGCCAGGGGAGGAAGCTTCTGCAGGCAGCTCTAAAGCGGGTCCCTGAATCCTGGAGGGTAGGGAGCCTGCCCAGGGGTGGAAGGCCACGGCCCCAAGTGACTGAGACGCAGGTCAGGGCTCCCCCACTTTAGGGACCCTTTGGCCTCCCCTCAGACCACATCCAGGCCCTCTGCTAGAGCAGGGTGCAGCAGAGCAGGAGGGCAAGGTGGAGGCAACTGCCTTTAGCCGTGGCTCCAGAGCTGCCGGGACCTGGGCTGTGCAGCTGGTGAGAGGGAGTGGCCGGGCATCCAGAGAGAGTGGAGCCATGCACACCTGTAGGCGCCTCTTGTGCACTCCGCTGGGAAGGGGATGCCAGAGAGGTCCACGGCTGCCTGCCCACAGCCCTGGGATCTCAGCACACCCTGGAAGGGACAGAAGCTCTGCAGCTGATGAGCACGCCGCTACCTTGAAGCTGCCTCCGGGCTGCGTTCACAACACACAGCAAGCCCATTCCTCCCAAGGCTGCTCTGAGCCAGCTCCCCATGCCTGGGCATGCACCTGTTCTCTGTTGCTGTTGACCTGAACCTGTGTCCGTGCAGAGATGATGCCCTCCCCCATCTCCTCCGCCTAGGACAAAAATAGACAATTCTGTCTCTAAGTATCTGCAAGAGTCACTCACACCTCCTGACAAACTCCTCCAATGCACTGCTGAGAACAGGGAACACTGGACAACAACAACGACAACAAAATGCTCAGTTCTCCCTCTGTGGCCCGTGGGGGCCGTTTGCATGCGGTCATGGGGGAAGCCTGAGAGGCTCAGGACCTGTTTCAAGGCAGAGGTACGGTGCGGGCCTACTGGTTGGCTGTGGGATGGCCCTGTCACTTTTTCTGGCCTCATTTTCCACATCTGTGAAGTGAGCTTATAACACCACCGAGTGCATGGGTCTGTGGAGGTCAGGAGCACGTAGAGTGCACCACTGGTGGGGTTCTGTGCACCCCACCCTGGCTCCTTCTCCTGAGGGTGGACTGGGGAGGATCAGCAAGGTTACCTTCTCTGCGATGAGAGGTGCAGCTCGGGAAGGAGGCCACTGGTACCCAACCCAGCATGAGCACTCAAACCCATCATGCCCAGATGGCTAGGGAGAGGCCTGGTCTGTTCCCCATCTGGCACCCTAGGAAGCCTCCCTCCCGGGTTGCTGCTTGTGCTGCCCCAATCTCTCTGTTGAGGGGCATGGCTGAGTGGGAGTCGGGAGGTAGCTAATGAAAGGGTCATGGGCTGCCAGGTAGAGGTCCCCAGCTGTCAGGTCATTGAGTCTAGGCTTGTATATCTCTCAGGTGCTGCCTGCTTACTGACTGTGCTTATACCCTCCCATAGGACCGCAGAGCCCAGCTACAGGGTCGCCGTCCACCGGGGCCTTTCAGTTGGCAAAGAGCCAAGCGCACAGCCTCCTTTTTTCTAGAATCCCCTCCTAAGAGTCTACCGCAGAGCTACAGCTCCCAAGCTCTCTCTCCTCGTGCCCACTGTGGAGGCTTTTCCACTTCTTATCCTGCCCACAAATGTTCATTTCCGGGCTCCCTGGCCCACTTCCTAGGCTGTTCTTTCCTGCCAGTCTGCCTGGCAGAGGCTCTCCAGGTTCAACTCACATCCTTTCCCCTGGAGAATCTGTCCCATCCCCCGTCCCAGTATCTAGAGCTCCTTTTCCGGGCTCCTGCACCTTTGACACAGCCCTGACACAATCCTCTGGACGTGTTCATGCCCTCCTGTTCCTGGCTGGTCTCTGAAGTAGCTGGCTCTCCAGTTTACCCTCTGGTCCCTTGCACCAACTATACAGAGCTGGTCTGTCCAGTAAGTCATCTGAGGCTGACTGCTTAGGCTGCACAAGGTCCCTTAATTGAATGTCCTGGGCTTATTTACCCATGGAAGGCTTTGATGGCAATAAGTATGTGTATTTTCCCTGGAAAGTTCAGAAGAGCTGGCCACACAGGGCTTGGATTCCTGCCACTGGCCAGGGCTAACTGGGCCACCTCTACCTTGGGGCTGCTACTAGCCCACTGTTTTTAGGGACCTACCAGTCAGGGTCTTGCCTGATTAAATCCTCTGTGGCTGCATAGGGTCTGGGACACAAGAGAGGACACTAAGGGGTCCTGGTGCCAGATAACGGAATCACACTGACTGCAGATGCCACATGGACATCACTTCAGCAACAGGTGTCTGTCAGGTTTCCAAGTGCTTAAGGAACAGGCAAATAAGAAGTTAAAAAATGAATTTCATTCCTCCCCTAAATATGAAGTAATGAGTTAAAATACAGGCAGTATTTTCATTAACAGTGATGTATGAGTTGGAGGCAAAGGTGTGGGGTACCAGGCACATGGGATGGTCTCTGGAAGCAGGGGAGACATAGTTCCACTGTGCTGCTGCTGGAGCCCAGGCAGGTGGTCCAAGGTGTCCCCACACAGTGGATGGGAACTGGCGCTCAAAGCCCCACGGGCTTGACATCTAAAAATGCCCAGTGACCCCAAGTAGGACCTCAAAATACCTGAAAATGATTCCAAAACCAAGACTCTGCTTTTGACTATTTCTCATTATTGCTCTTAAGGCTGAACTTCAAGAAATTCATCATCGTCTTTTCTGGGAAGGACAGGGGACGATGAAGTCATCAGTGCTGAGCTAAAACAAAGAAGCATGCTGTTTCCTCTGACTCGCCTGAGAAATGTTGGGCAGTAAGAAAAAAGGTCCTTGTGTTGGAAAGACTGGGAAGGCGCGCGCGTGCGCGCGCGTGTGTGTGTGTGTTCGCGCGTGCACATGCCCCTCTCTACCCCCAGCCATTAGCTCTACAGGGTTCTGGGCTCTGTCCCTTGCCTGAGCGACAGCTTACAGCTCTGGGACAGTGGGGCTATTATCCACAGCCAACATGGGGGCAGCACGACAACAAACACTAGCACAATCTGGTTCCTTCTCAACTTGCTACAAAGCGCGTTTTTGCTTTTTTTTTTTTTGAGATTGGTCTCACTATGTGGCTCAGGCTGGCCTGGAATTCACAATCCTCCTGCTTCAGCCTCCTGAGTGCTGGGATTACAAATGTGAATCATCATACCTGGCTTTGCCACAAAGTTTTTTTTTTTTAAGAACACAGGTTCACTGAGATGTAATTAACACTCCATTCCACTCTTCCATTGGAAATGCACAACTGTCTTTTAGGATATTCACTGATTTCTGAACTCTCAGATTCCTTTAGTGCATATGCCAATACTTAAGGCAAAACCACTGCATCTTGATTACTGTGGTTTCGTAGAAAATTTGCAAATGAGAAAGGGTGAGTCCTTCAAGTTTGTTCTCATTAAAGATCATTTTGGTTATTCTGGGACCCTTGAATTTTCACACGAAGTTTCGGATCACCTTGTACTGTTTTCATAATGGTAGTGCCCAACAAGCCATGAAGCTGGGGTGCCTTACTATTCCTTTAGGCCTCCTTTGGTTTCCTTCACCAAGGAAAAGTAGTTTTATGGTGTAGTTTTATATCTTGTTCCTCCGTGTTTTGCTACTCCTAGGTACTTTATTAGTATTAATTTACTGTTGCTATTCATGGGGTACAGTGTGAAGTATCGGCACATGCACACTCACACTGTTCCCGTCACCTTAAACATTCATCACTTCTTGGTGGTGAGAACATTCAACATTTTCTCTTACAGAGCAGTTCTGCATTTCATAGAAGGGGAAACTGAGGCTTGGAGAGACATCCTGACCTGAACCCTTGTCACTTAGCTGGAACACGGGGTTTGAGACGGGCCCCTCCCCTGCCAGAGATGTGAACTGACACTGGGTTTTGATCACTTTCTGCAGACAGTTTAGGATGGCCTGGAGACGGTGTCTGTTTCTGATTTGGCAGGCAGAGGGACCCCAGGGAGGGGAAGACTAGTCTGGAGGGCTGGCTACTCATTCCTCAGACTTGAGAGTTCAGGCCTGGCAGCACAGGACTCAACCCCAGCACTTAGGCAAAATGGGGCTCCCAGACCCACGCCTGAAATAGTCAAGGTGGTCAGACCAACAGCAGACGGCTGAGGCCTGAGTTCTGTGAGACAAACTGTGCTACAGCCAGCTTTGCAGAAAGCAACCAGGCCTTACTTTTGAGAAAAGCCTCCTTCCACTAAAGCAGGTCCTTCCTGGTCAGGTGGAAGCACTGGACACCTGTCATGCCCTCCGCTTCTTGGGAGGCCAGCTGGATGCTGAGAACTCCCAGAAAGTACAGGTGCCTGGGCCTTGCTCTGGTTCCCAGCATGCCCTGTGGTTCAGAGGCTCAGCCTGGTGAGACCATCCGATGAGGGAAGGCTCAGGTTTAGGGTTGTGTGGGTCCCCGAGTTCTGCGGGGGCCTGTGATTGGCACCTTCAAGGCCTGTTGAGAGAGCTGCCCCAAACACCACATGTGAGGTCCCCCTCAGACTGGTGAGCTCTGTGCCATGTACTTACACATGTTCCCATGTCAACTGGCATTTTAAAATCAGCATGCATCCTCACCATCATAACAGTGAGGCCAGGGGCTTAATGTGCCAAATATATGCTTTTAAAAATGTATTAAACACACTGTAATGACTGTAGACAGTGACAAATGTTGCAACTGTGATTTTCTCAGCCCAGCTCAAAGAGGCAGAGGGGATGGGCTGCAGAACTTCCTGACTTGCAGTCTCTTAGGAGAATGTCCCTTAGCCCAGGCCCCAGAGGCCACCCCCTCTCAGGCAGCACATGGGCCCTAGAGACAGAGGCACTGCCTTCCCAGCTCCCTGCAGGCTCTGGTAGAGTGGCCCCTGGAGGACACTTGGTCCAGCCAACTAAATGCCCACTTTAATCTTGCAAAGACTCGAATCAGTGGGGCCCATCAATCCTGTCACCAGAATGATGACTTCCAGCCAAGCATGCACAGCTCTGGGCTTGGCATGGGGCCTTGGACCAGCTCAGGTGCCACCGACTACCACCTCCACCTAGCCAGGATGAGGAGATAGGGAGGAGGTGCTGCCCATGCAGACCCAGCCAGGCTGCCCCAGAGAAGGACCTTCCTTCCTGAAGCTATGTGCAGAATACGGAATGTCCATGCTCTGGCGATATCAGCTGTTGGGGAGGACAGGAGCCAGCTTGGCTTGGGTCCCCGTTTGGCTTCTGTGTGACAGACTTAGCCTTTGACTTCCACCTCATCCAGGTCTACCTGGCCTGCTGAGGAGAGGGCGGCACACGGGGGCTTCTAAGGGATAGCAACTTAGCCAGTATGTGGGGGCAGGGTAGAAACGACACCCTCAGAGGGAAAAGGAGAGCCTGGGAGTAGGCCGTGAGAGGCAGGCTGGCCAGAGATACTTCCTGAAACATCCTCCCCAGGACAGGAGGCATTTGGGACCATCTGCACACAGACCCAGTGGTCTTGCCTTTGTCGCTTAGTATTCAGGTTGAATTTGCTGCTGTTTATGCACTGCCCCTTCAGTGGCTTCCCCAGAAGAATATGCTGTTAATCAGGCTAGCAGCACAGGATGGTAGTACCAGCACTCTGGGAGGCTGAAGCAGGAAGATCATAAGTGTGAGCACAGCCTCAGCAACTTAGCGACACCCTGTCTTAAAATCAAAACTAAAAAGTGGACTGGAGATGCAGTTCAGTGCAAAGGCCCTGGGTTCAATCTCTAGTACCCCAATAAGGAAGAGAGAGAGAGAGAGAGAGAGAGAGAGAGAGAGAGAGAGAGAGAGAGAGAGAGAGCAGAGCAAAAGAGACTACAATGGGCTTCACTGACAACCTCCTCTGTGCTCCAACAGCCCCAGCCCGGCAGAGGCACCCAGAGGAGCATCTCTGCATGGTCCCCGTAGCCAGGGTGAGGAAGATGGGTGTGGGGCAAGCCCTGCTGTGCCAGAGGGAGCCCTGTGGGCCTCCTGCCGAGGCCTGGCTATAGCTGCCTGTAGGGCTTTCGTCTGCCCAGTATCTGTTCTTCCTTCTGACAACTGAACCCATTTGTCCTTTCTCTCTTGTTTGTGTGAGAGGACACAGCCCCAGTGCTGCTCAGGGCAGGAATTGCCTTGGTCAGTGATAGCCTGGGATGGACACGTGATCCAGGCCAGCCTTTGGGACAGGCTCCCAGGCAGCCATGTTACCTAGCTGGGCCACCGGTCTCAGTTCTTAGCATGGGCATTTGAACTGCCAGAAGAGAGCCTCTGTCTTTCTGTTCAGCTCAGGTGAAAGATCAGAGGCAAGTGCAGAGCTGCTTCTTGTGAAAGGTGCTCACGTGGAGAGGGACGAGTATAGAGGCAGGTCCTAGATCCAGCTGCACCTGTTTATTTACAGGAAAACAACACTCTTTGTTTCTTTCTTTTGTTGCTGCTGCTTCTTCTTCTTCCTTCCTTCCTTTCTTTCTTTCTTTCTTTCTTCCTTCCTTCCTTACCTTTCTCTCTTTCTTTCTTTCTTTCCTTTCTTTCTTCTTACTTCTTTCTCTCTTCTTCTAAGACAGGGTCTCACTCTATAGCCCACGCTGGTCCTGAACTCACCGTGAATCCCAGGCTGGCCTTGGGTTCAGTAGGACCCACTTGCCTCAGTCTTCCAAGTGCTGGGATTATAGGAGTGTGCCAACACACCCAGTTTTATGTATGGTGCTGGGAAATTGAACTCAGGGCCTTGCGCTTGCAACGTAAGCACTTTACCTGTTATGCCATCCTCGAGCCCCTACACTCTCTTTTTGTGCATAAGGCTATTTGGGGTGGGTTTTTACATTAATAATAGACAGAATTTTAATAAGCCAGCCTACACAGACTAATTTGTTTCTGGAAAGTACTATCACCAGCCACTCATTGTTTATTTGACTCCTGGTTCTAGAGGGTGGAGTCCAAGAGCATGGTGCCACCACCTGGCAAGGGCCTGTGGTGCTCAGTAGGAAGGCCTAGGTTCAACTCCTAGTACTGAAAAAGAAACTCCATTTCCACACACAAGATGAAGAGTCCATGTCTGCTGCAACGATGAGGGGAGCTATCGTGTCATCTGCAAGTGGGGAACAAGCGTTTTGTTTTTTCCTTACTCCCTTCCGTGTTTCTGAATCTGCCTCCTACCCCTGGCAGGAGGCGGGGAGTTTATGGTCCTTTTACCAAACTGAAAAGCAGAAAGTGTCTTTGGTTTGGAACAAAAGAAAGGAAAAGAAAGATGAGGAGAGAAAGAAGATGGAGGTGGAGTCCGAGGGGATTGCTGTGCCAGGCCTGTTGCTCCACTCTGGGAAAAGCCAGCTAGTTCCACTGAAGGGTGCCCGCCACAGTCCCTGCTCCCTAGGCCGCTTATTAGTCTGCAGAGGCAGTAACAGATGAAACCATTCAGGCCACAGGATGACTGAGTCCAAGTTGTTGTCAAAGCAGAGGCTGGCATACAGTATGGCCCGGTTGCTGCCTTTGGCGAGAGCCCCCTTCCCCACAAGGCTACCTGTTTTCTGAAGCCAACAGCTCACCATGGCTACCCTTTGATATAAGCCCCAAGATCTGTGCTAGTTTGTCTCCTGCCTTCCCTGGGTCTGAAATCTGAAGCACTTCTGAGTCCCCAAGTGTTTTGGATACTCAGTCTGAAGGAAAGATAACATGTGACATGGGGCTTACACATAAGTGGAATACAATTTTAGGACAATAACATCCTTGTCACATGTTGGATTGTGTCTTTTTAAAAAATGACACCTGGAAGTCCGGGCCTCCAGAACTCAAACTATGACCATTTTGTGAACTGTCATCTCAGAGGTGATTATTGAGATGAGGCTGTCTGAGGGTAGCATGGTCCCCTGTCCAGTAGGACAAGAGCCTTATGAGAAAAGGGCCATTTAAAGACAGGACACAGTGACAACCAAGGCAAACACTGGAGTTATGCAGTGCTGTTTTAGGCTGTTATGGTTTAGATCTAAATATCCCCCAAAGTCTCATGTGTGGAGGGGGGCTGCTCAGAAGGAGCGGGGACCCAAGGGCATGACTGCCAGGGTGCTTCCTGCCTGCCCGGCCCCTTTCACTCTCTGCTGCCTGGCTGCCATGCCAGGCACCCCTGTCCTCCACCAGGCCCTTCACCACTGCTCTTCTCGCATTGGACCAGTCAGCCACACATGACCTGAAATCCCTACACCTGTGAGCTAAAGCAAACCTCTCCTCCTTCAAGTTGGGGGTGCCAGCGATTGTGCCCAGTGATGGGAAAGTGACTAAGGAACAAGCTGTCTTACTTAAAATATTTTACTAGGGAAGCCCAAGGAAACAGAAGTGAAAAAGGCCAAGAGAAAAGAATGAAAATATTACAGGTATAGGGCTTCACTGGGTTAGTGAAGAAGTGTAAGATCACCTGGAGGCAGCTGTGCTAAGTCAAGGCTGCTGCAATGGGAACAACTGTAGGGTGGCACCTCAGGTTCTGACCCTCTGGTACATATTTCTGGTACAAATCCCCTGCCTGTGAATGTAGGCAGACTTACGAATACAATTGGTTTGGGTGAAGATGAGGGGAATTTTTGTAAATTTAACTAAGGCCCTTAAATAGAGGACCTTAAATTAATCATGAGAGATCATCCTCAATGGTCCTGACATAATCAGGTGAGCGCTTCAGAAGGTCCAGAAGACAGAGACTCAACTTCTCAAAGAAACAAGCTATTGTGAGTCCTATAGTGGCAAAGAAATGAGTTTTGCTATCAGCCAAATGAGGCAAAGAGACTCTAACACTCAGATAAGACCCCAGCTCCAAATTGTAAGACCTGGAGGAGAGACTCGAATAATCTGTCCCTGTACACCTAACTCTGGGAAAGCCTAAAATAATAAATAACTATGTAACTTTACAAACACTATTCTAAATGTTTTAGTTAGCAACAGGAAAGTAATCCAATGTATGACACCTAGCTCAAACATTAAAACAATGCAACAAAGGGATATAGTTAATCATTCAACCAAGAAGGTAAAGAGAATCATCAAAATAAGTAATCCAAAAGAAGTCAGGAAAATAAGCAAAATATAAAAAATCAATAGCAAAATGATTGATTTAAATTCAATAATATTGCTAATCACATTAAATGCAAATGATCTAAACAATCCAATTAAAAGCAGAGATTTCTAGGCTGGACAAAAAAAAAAGACTACATGAATGCTGTTTACAAGAATTCTGGCTTAAATTTAGAAACACAAAAAGGTTAAGTGCAAAAGGATGAGGAAAGGGAAGAAAGCTGGTATGCTTACTTTATGGTTATTATGTCTCTATTTTTTTTAGATAGGGTCTCACTCTATAGTCCAGGCTAGCCTTAAACTCAATGGCAGTCCTCCTGCCTCCACCTCCCTAGAGCTGTGATGGCAGGTGTGTGCCACCATGTCTGACTGATTTTTTATATGGTGTTAAAAGGTCAACTCAGGCACCATACACATTAGACCAGTGCTCTAACCACTGAGCCCTATTATGTTTGTATCATTATTGGAACAGATTTCATATCAAAGAATATTACCACTAGACCCATTTCACAATGACAAAAGGTCCAATTCATAAAAAGGCAGATTCATCCCAAGTATGTCTTCACCCAAAATGATGTGAGAACAGTGAAAATGAGCAAATCTACTACCACAGCTGAAAAAAAATTTAACACTCTGTAAGAATGGCATCAACAAGGCAGAACAAGCAGATAGAACAAGCAGACAGAAAGTCATGAAGGCCACAGAACACCTGAACGTAAGTGAGTCACTCTACTTGATCAATATTTATAGAATCCTTCACATGACACAGCAGAATCTGTGCTCACTTCAAGTGTATGTATATTGGCAGTTTTCCATTATTTAGGCAAATGTCTGAATAGATCAAGTAATAAGAAAAGAGGCTTATTTTTGTTCATTGTTTGGAGGTTTCAGTCTGTCTTAGTTACTTTGTCATTGCTGTGACTCCGTACCGGACTTCCACAACTTAGGGAGAAAACATTTATTGTAGCTTACAGTTTCAGAAGGTCACAGTCCATTCACAGGTAGGTGGCTGGAAAATGGTGAAAGCACATGGCAGGGCTGGAGCAGGGGCAGGGCCAGAGCCAAAGCTCTGGCGGCAGAGATCCTCACAACTTGGTGGAGGAGAGATAGAGAACTGGGAAGAAAGTTGGAACCAGCATATGCCCCTCTAGATCAAGCCCCAAGCACCTGCCCCCTTCCAGCCAGGCCCCACCTCCCAACCTTACACAGTATCCATAGTAACATGAGGCTTTTGGGGGATACTGCTGATCCAAACCACCACATTCTGTCTCTGGCTTCCAAAAGACTCATGGCCACCTCCTTACACAAAATGTAATTAATCCCTTTTCAAGAGTTGCTAAAGTCCCAATAGTCTCAGCACTGCTAAAAAGTCTGAGTCCAAAGTCTCCTCTGAGACTCAAGGCAAACTCAGCTGTGAGCTCCTATTAAAACTAAAGAGTTAAGCACCAACATGAAATGGCACAGGGTAAACATTTCCATTCCAAAAGTGAGGAATAGGAGGATAAAAGGCAATACAACCAAAACAATTGCTAAACCCAGCAGGGCAAGGGTTAAAACCTATAGTCCCAGATCCAGCACTGGGAGAAAACTGCGGGGGGATATACATTCCAAAGGGCTTGGGTGGCCCTGCCCTTACAGCATCCAGGTAAGCTGCAATTTCCATCTTCTCATGGCCAGTGTCTGCTTTCCTAAGCTGATGATCCATGCTCCGGGCATGGATTTCTGGGTTCTCCACTGAACCTTAGGTTTCTCCTTTACAGCTTCACATATTACTCTCCCAGGGGCACACAGCCTGGCCTCCAAGGCCTTCCTCTGAAATCTGGGTAGAAGCTTCTGTGAACCCACAACTCTTGCATTCTGTAAGCCTGTAAATCCAGGACCACACGAATGTCGCCAAGGTCAGCCACTGGCTTGATTAGTAGCCTGGCTCCTTGTTAAATTGCTATAGAAGCCTCTGAGTTTTTAGATGGTTGAACTTCAAGCCGCCCAACTCTAGAAGACATTTTTTCTTTCAGCCCTGCAGCACACTTCTCAGAGCAAGGTCTTTTGCCTTTCCACTTGAGCTGGTGAAGGGAGGGGTCCTGTTGACTTTGGAATTGCCCTCCAGGCACCTTTCCTATCCTGAATGTATGTACTTGGCTTCTTTTTAATGCTAATGTCTTTAGCTTCCCTGTGCTCTCCAGAGGAGGCCATCTTGGCCTGGTACTACAAGACTTTGATGTAATTTTCTCTGCCGTTTTATCTTGTCTTTTGCCATAAAGCTGGCTAAAAGCCGTAACCAGCAGCCATGTAATGGTTGCAACATGAGTCTGTCTTGAGATTTCCTCCACCAGAGTAAGCAGTCGACCACCCTTAATCTCAGTTTCAGGCAGTCTATGGACAAGAACAAAATGCCAATAAACTCTTTGCCAGAGCGTGGGACATGTGGTTTTTAGACCACTTGCTGATATAGTCCTCCTTCCCATCTGAAACCTCTTGAGCCTGGCCTTTTCAATCCACGCTTTTATCAGCATTCTGGTCTTCTGAGCTCTGACCGGATTTCAAGTTCAGCTCAGAGGACTCCAAGGCTTCTCCAGCTGGCGTCCTCAAACCTTTCCAATTTCCTCTCGCAAACTAGTTTGAAAGGCTTCCAAACCACATGGTCAGGTAAAGTCACAGCAACGACCCCACTCTCGGCACCAATTTCTGTCTTAGTTATTTTCTTGTTGCTGTGACTCAATACCTGGCATACACAATTTAGGAAGAAAAGATTTATTGTAGCTTACAGGTTCAGAATGTCACAGTCCATTCACAGGTAGGCAGCTGGAAAATGATGGAAGCACATGGAAGGGCTGGAGCAGGAGCAGGGCTACAGCCAGTGGCAGAGATCCTCATAACATGGTGGAAGAGAGAGAGAACTGGGAGGAAGGGTAGAACCAGCACATGCCCCTCTAGATTAAGCCCCAGGCACCCGCCCACTTCCAGCCAGGCCCCACCTCCCAACCCTACACAGTATCCATAGGAACATGAAGCTTTTGGGCACACTCTAGATCTATACCTCCACACAGTCCATGGCAGATTGGACCCTTTGCTCTAGGTGCAGTGTGACACCTAATGATGGAGTGCCTGGTACCTATTGGCTGGGGTGGGAAAGGGGAGAAGGGGGAGATGCTGAGGTCTAACTATCCCCATCAAGCGTGTGCCGGTGACTGGGTATTCTCCTCATGGCTCCAACTCTTCTTAAGGTTTCTATCACTTCCCAGTGTCACCAAGCTGGTCAAGCCTACAGGTTAAAATCCATGGCCCTTAGGGGAAAATTCCACACCTAAACTATAGCAACACTGAGCAAAGGGCCTTAACAGACATTCAGAATCCCCTATTGTTCTTGGATAGGCAAAATAAATATAGTCAAAACGACTATACTGCTGAAACTGATATATAGATTCAATGTAATTCCTATCAAAATACCTACAAATTTCTTCAAAGACCTTAAAACAATAATCCTTAAATTCATATGGAACCAAAAGAGACCAAGAACAGCCAAAGCAATCCCGAGTAACAAGACCAAGGCAGAAGGCATTACAATACTAGACATCAGGCTGTACTGTAAAGCAATAGTTGTAAAAACAATATGGTACTGGCACAAAAGCAGACAGATAGACCAGTGGAACAGCACTGAGGATGCAGAGACAAACCCAAATACTTCCAAATACTTAATCTTCAATAAAGGAGCCAAAAGCATACACTGGAAAAAGGACAGCCTGTTCAACAAATGGTGCTGATGAAACTGGACATTCACATGCAGAAGAATGAATCTAGCCACACACCTGTCACCATGCACCAAAATCAAATCAAAGTGGATCAAAGACCTAGACATTAAAAGTGAAACACTGAACCTCCTAGAAGACAAATTAGGCAAATATCTAGAAGACATAGGGGTAGGCAAAGACTTTCTAAATAAGCCACCAAAAGCAAAAGAAATTATCCCCATTATTAACAAATGGGATCTAGTCAAATTAAAAAGTTTCTGCACAGCAAAGGAAATTATCAACACTGTAAAAAGAGAACCAACAGACTGGGAAAAAATATTCACCACTAACACCTCAGATAGGAGGCTCATAACCAAAATATACAGGGAACTGAAGAAAAGCAAGCCCACCAAAATCAAAGATCCTATTTAAAAATGGGCAAATGAAATGAAGAGGCAGTTCACTCAGGAAGAAGTTCAAATGGCCAATAAATACATAAAAAGATGTTCAACATTCCTAACCATAAGAGAAACACAAATCAAAACATCACTAAGGTACCATCTAGCTCCAGAGGGATTGGTCTATATCAACAACTCAAAAAGCAATCAGTGCTGGTGAGGCTGTTGGGAGAAAGGAACCCTCCTGCACTGCTGGTGGGAATATAAATTTGTACAACCACTTTGGAAAGCAATATGCAGATTTCTCAAAAGACTGGAAATAAATATCCCCTTTGATCCAGCGACACCTCTCCTGGGAATATTCCCAAAAGAGTACAAAACAACACATAACAGAGTTACATGTATACCCCTGTTCATAGCAGCACAACAATAGCTAAAATATGGAAGACACCAAAATACCCATCAAAAGACCAATGGATACACAAACTGTGGTATTTATACACAATGGAATACTATGCATCTATAAAGTCCATCTATAAAGGCTTTTGCAGGCAAATGGAGGAAACTTGAGACCATTATGCTTAGTGAAATGAGTCAGAAGCAGAAGGTGAAATATTGAATGGTCTTTCTGGTATGAGAAACCCAGATCACAATTATCTCATGGAACTTAAAGTGAAAAACAAAGGGAACCAGGGGGGTGGAGTTGGGGGGTGGTTAGGGGGAGCGTCAAAAGGAGAATGGGGAAGGCCTTGTCACCTTGACAAGATATGTATGTGCACAAAATGCTCAAGATCAATGTAAACCTTAAATCTTGCAATTATACATATCAATAAAATGGGGGAAAAGAATAAAATCACTATCACCACAAAAAAGACTCAGAAAATTTAAAAGAATTTAAGTCACAAAAAGCATATTCTTTAATCACAAGGGAATTTATTTAGACATCATTAACAAAGATAGCCAGAAAATCCCTCAAATTTGGAAACTAAGTATTAGTTAAGGTTAGACAGAAGAGAAGATGAACAAGTGAAACATTGCTAAGAGAATTTATATATCTAATCAAATATCTGTTTGTGGGTCAGAGAGTCAATATTATTAAGACAACTATTTTCCCAAATTGATAGAAATCAGTGTTAGAAATTGATGAGCTGATTGTAAAATGCATTTCAAAATGCAAAAAAAAAAAACTAGAATAGCAAAATGTGCTTTGAACATGTAGAAGTAAGCTGGAGCACTTGCCCAGGATCAACAGTCTTCAACACATACTAAAAGTACCACTATTAAGAGAGTTGGGTGCTGGCATCAAGGCAGACCAAGGGGTCAACTTAACACAGAGAGTTAACAGAGCCACAAATATGTGACCAGTAGGTCTTATGAGAAGATACAAATGTTATTTCATGGAGAAACTGGTTATTTCCATAAACGGTACTGGAACAACTGGATATCTGATGGACGCCAAAAAAAAAAAAGAAAAAGAAAAGAAAATTGATACTAATCTACTCTCCTGCCAAAGGCTAAAAATGTACTAAAAAATGATCACAGACATAAGGAAAACCTTACAACAATAAAGTTTCTAGAAGAAAATGTAGAACATCTTTGTAACTATGGGTTAAATAAAGTTCCTTAGACTAAATACCAAAATGAGATAAAAAAGGAAAAACTAAGAAAGTAGACTTCATCTAAATTAAGAACTTCTTCACTTTGAAACATCCTGCAAAGAGAAAAATATGGGAAGCATGTAGCAGAGGAGGGGGATTTGCAAATCACTCAGATGATAAAGAGTTCGTGTCGTGGTTTGGGTCTGGAGTGTTCCCCCTAAAAGCCTCGTGTACATATGGATACTGTGTACTGTGAGGAGGTGGGGCCTGGCCTAGATTAAGTATTTGGAGGGCTTGACTGTATGCTGGTTCTGCCCTTTCCCCCAGATTTGGCGCTGTCTGGCCATGCAGTGAGGGGCTGTGTCTGGCTCTGGCTCTGGCTCTGGCTCAGGCTCCGGCTCCAGCTTGGCTCCAGCCTCAGCCCAGCCATGTGATTCCATTTCCCAGCCACCCACCTGTGAATGGACTGTGACCTTCTGAAACTGTGAGCTAAAATAAATCTTTCCTACCTGAAGTTGTGGGTATTTTGTCGCAGTAACAAGAAAGTAACTGAGACAGATTGTATCCAGAATACATAAAGAACTCAGAAAACAACAGGAAATCAAACTCAATTTATAAAGGCAATATACTTGAACTGAGGTTTCATACAAGAAGACAGGTGGTAATATAAGAAAAGATGCTCTGTATCACTAACCATTAGAAAAATGAGAACTGAAACCACATTAAGATACCAATATTTACCTATCAGAATGTCAAATTTAATAAAAGATTGACCATATCAAATACAAGGATGAGAAGTGACTAGATTGTAATTGGTTGCTAGAATGAATGTGGAATTGTTCAATCTTTTGGAAAATAATTTGGTATTTAAAAAAAAGTTAAACAGGAGTTGGCTGTGGTGGTGCATGCCTATAAGTCCTCACATTTTGGGAGTTTGAGGCAGGAGGACCACAAGCTCCACACTGGGCAACTTAGTGACTTAGTGGGACCTGTCTCAAAAAAAGAAAGGAGGCGGGTAGAGAGGCAGCTCAGTGTAAAGGCTCCATGTTCAATTCCCAGCAGCACAAAAGGAAAAGGTTAAATATGAGCATACTACCTAGCCAAGCCCTTCACTCACAGGTACTTACACAAGAAGAATAGTTATATGGCCAAACACAGACTGACATAAATGTCCAGAGACTTTATAATAGACCCACAGCATAAACAACCCAACTGTCCATCAGCATATGCAATAGATACAGTAACTAGTTTCTTAATGCTATGTAAAAGGATCATAAACTCAGTGATCTGAAACAAGAACAGGTTGTTACAAAGTAATCCCCCTCCTTGGGTTAAGAAGAAACAATCAATTTCATGAGCGGAGTCTGAGGCGTGAGCTCACAGATGTGCCCCAGGGCATGGGGAAAGCTGAAAGCATGTATAGATGTGTGGCAGGACCCTCATGGGCAGGGCGGGAGTAGGGCTCACAGGTGAGCTGACTGTGATGGCCGTGGAGTGAGGGGCTAGGAGACAGGGATGTAGCGGCTCATATTCATTCTATTCTTCACATGGTTTTCACAAGATTTCTGTAAGAAACAGTTGGGAGAAAAAAGAGGAAGGCTTGTGACTTTCTCCCACCTGGCCTGGGTGTGGCAGCTCACAGGGCTACTTCCTGCGTAAGCTGGGGACACAGACAGCAGCAGGAAGGGACGCTGGGCTCCATGTTTCTCCTCCTCTTCATCCTTATTACAGGAATGGCAACACCATTGATCACATTTATTATATGAAATACACGTCTGTCAACAACTCCATGCAGAAAAGTGGTTACAGCACAATAACCTAATTTGTTCTTCCTTCTTGTGCTTGTTGTTTGCAAAACAGAAATGCTCTTTCCCTGGCAAACGTTTCAGAGAGGCAGAGCACAGACACTGAAAGTCCTTTTCATCACCCAAAGTGCTAACACAATTTGGCTGAGCTCATGCAGAAACATCTGTTTTCAAACCCCTGGCCACTGGGATAGCCTGGTATTCGCGTCCTGGGAGCCACTGTCACACACTCTATCATCCCAGCCTCTTTAAACCTTGTCCACAATCTGCCTTGCACACATTCACAAAACCAGCGAGTGTGCAATTTTTTATTCTTAAGAAGCTTGGCAGAGCAGCACTGTTGCCAGAAAGGCTAAGCTGGGGAGGAAATGTATGGTGTGGCCAAGATATGGTCACTTCCTTGGTGACCATCTCTATGGGCACTACTGTCAAAAACTATCAGGAAGTTGGGCCACGTTGGTAGGAATCCATCACAAGCAGATTGAAACTCCCTCTGAGCGCTAGAATGTGGCTGACGTTCTCTGAGGATTCAGGGGCAGCCGACTGTCTCCAGTCCACATGCCCAGTGGCTGACATCTGAGAGCTGAGTGTACAGGTAACCTGTCCCTTGGACGATGGCCCCAGCCTGCTGTGGCTCATAGTCGTGGGCACTGCCTCCTGCTCCTCTATCTGCCTGTCTAGTGTCACGAAGGACATCAGAGAAATGAGGAATGGCTGGATAGGAGAGGGTAGAGACTTGGGCAATCGAGAAGTAGTCCTAACGATCTGCAGCACATCAGTAACTCCAAACCTCAGGGACTAAGAACACACTTCTGAAGAACCAAAGGGGAAGAATTTAAATACTCTTAGCACATAGAAATGCTATTTAAGAACACAGAAATGTTAATTATCATTGCATAATACATAGAATTATAATACTATACCCTATAAATAAGTACAAATATTACATATAAATTAAAAATGAAAAATTAAAATGAAAGAAAGGAAAGAAGGAAAGAAAGAAAGACCTCAACCCCCTGCACACACTTGCTACACTGCCTCCGTCTGCGGGCAAGGTGGGGATGACATGGCGGCTGAAGCCTGCCATGTGACCTCATTCCCAAGGGTCCCGTCCTGAGGGTGCCACGAGTGGGGCAGCTCCTCACAGTACCCTTCGCACCTGCTACTGCACACGCTTGTGGGCTGCTTAAGACCTGCTGGCAGGGGCACGCCAACCCTGGAACAGCAGAAGGAAACAAAGACAGAATCCAGGTGCTGGCCACTGGACAGGGGGCCCAGGTTGGGCAGGAAGGTGTCTGAAGGTAAACAAAAGGCACGCCTGGGCACACCGGCGCAGGCCTGAAGCAGGGCAGCTGTTCCGCACGTGTGCCTTGGGGGCCCGATGGGTGCACAGCTGTGTGGAATCTTCGTCTGTTTCGTCTTGCTATGACAGAACGCTTGAGATGGCGTGATGTATATAGAAAGAGGCTTATTCAGCTCACACTTCCGGAGGCTGGGAAGGTACTGCATCTATCTGGTTTCTGATGACTCAGGGTGCAAAACAGAAGGGCGAGCAGGCATATGTGGAAAAGAGGCTTGCGTGAGCGAGAAGCTGCGGGGAGGGAGGCCGGTCTCACCACAAAACGGCCAAAACCCTTCCACTCCTGCAAGGCAGGAAGCAGAGCTAGCTTCTAGAAAAGCAGTCCTCCTTTTCCTTTTTGTTTTTCTGATATTGGGGATTAAACTCAGAGCCTTGTTACTAAGCTGCATCTCCAGCCATTTTTTTTTTTTTTAATTTTGAAACAGCATTCACTAAGTTGCTAAATTGCCTAGGCTGGGCTTCAAGTTGTGATCCTCCCGCCTTAGTGTCCCAGAGTTCTGGGACTCCAGGAGTGTAGCACCACATTGCCACCTTCGTTAATCCTTGTTAACAACCCAATCATCTCCTAAAGGCACCAATACCTCTAGCACTCTTACACTCAGGATTGGGCCTTAGCTTCAGCACAAGTTTTGGTGGGGATGAACCAACTTCAAACCATCACAGTTCATGCCAGAGACTGGAGGCCCCATAAAGACAGAAGATATGGACAGGCCATGCTGCTCAGAAATAGCCCAGGCTGGGGCTGGAGGAATGGCTCAGTGGTTAAAGTGCTCGCCTAGCAAGTGCTACATCAAGCACTAAGTACCTGAGTTCAATACCCAGCACCACATAAGCCGGGCATGGTGGCACATGCCTGTAATCCCAGAACTTGAGATGCTGAGGCAGGAGGATTGCCATGAGTTCAAGGCCAGTCTGGGCTCCCTAAAGTTGTGGATATTGGGTATTGAGTCACAATGATGAGAAGAAACTGAGACAGAAACTGGTACCAAGAGTGGGGTCGTTGTTGTGACTTTACCTGACCCTGTGGTTTGGAAGCCTTTGGAACTGGTTTGCAGACAAGTTTGGAAAGGTTTGTGGATGCCACCTGGAGAAGCCTTAGAGTGCTCTGAGCTGAGCTTGATGGGAGATCCTGGTCAGAGCTCAGAAGACCAGAATGCTGATAGAAGTTTGGATTGAAAAGACCAGGCTTAAGAAGTTTCAGATAGAAGGAAGACTGCATTGGAAAGTAGTCTAAAAACCACATGTGCTACACTCTCGCAGAAAGTTTGTCTGTATTTGACCTTGTCCAGAGACTTTGCTGAAACTGAGATTAACGGCAGTAGATTGCTTCCTCTGGTGGAGGAATTTTAGCCAACTCTATGTGAAAGGCAGAAAAAAATGGCAGATAAAAACATCATAAAAAGTTTGCAGTGTTAGACTAAAAGGGCCTGTAGTGGTGGGCCAAAGAGCACAGGGAACTTAAGGAGATTAGCATTAAAAAGAAGCCAAGTACTTGCACTCAAGACTATAAGAAGGTGCTTTGAAGGCATCTAAAAAAGTCAACAAGGCCCCACCCTTTACCAACTCAAGGGTGGAGAGGCAAAAGACTTTTCTCTAAGAAGTATACTTCAGAGCCAAAGAGAAAAATATTTGCCAAAGATCAGCTGCCTGAAGTTCAACCATCTATGAACTTGGAGGCCTCCACAGCAATTGTCTAAGGGGGCAAGGCTGCTGCTCAAGCCAGTGGCAGACCTTGGTGACATCCATGTGGCCCTTGGTTTATAGGCTTGCAGAGTTTGAGAGTTGTGAGTTCACGGAGGCTTCCATCCTGATTTCAGAGGAAGGCCTTTGAGACCAGGCAGTGTGCCCTTGGGAGGGCAGTGTGTGAAGTTGTAAAGGAGAGCCTAAATAGTTCAAAGGAGAGCCTGAAAATTTAGAGAAGCCAGGAGCATGGATCATTCCCTGAGGAAGGCTACAGGTGGTGGGCAAGGCCAGCCCAATGGAGGAGGATGGAGGTTGCAACCAGTAGTGATGCTGTAGGGGTGGGGCCACCTAGGCCTTTTGAAGTTCATATCTTGCCACAGTTTACTGGGAGTTCTGGACCCAGAACTACAGGATTTAATCCTTGCACTGCTGGGTTTAGAACTTGTTTTGGTCCAATTGCCTTTTATCCTCCTATTCTTTCCTTTTGGAATGGGAATGTGCATGCTGTCCCATTGTATGTTGGAACTGCTTACCTCTGGTTTTCACAAGAGCTCACAGCTAAGAGTTTGCCTGGCATCTCAGAGGAACTCTGGACTTGGACTTTTTAACAGTGCTGAAACTGTGAAGACCTTGGCAATTCTTGGAGAAGGCCTATCTAATGCATTTTGCTTAAGAGGTGGACATGAGTCTTTTGGAGGTCAGGGGTGGAATGTCATGGTTTGGGTCTGAAGTGTCTCCCAGAAGCCTCATGTGCTTATGGATATTGTGTAATATCGGGAGGTGGGGCCTGATTGGAAGGGATGGATGCTTGGGGCTTGACCTGGAGGTGTGTGTGCTGGTTCTGCCTTTCCTCCATGACTTAGGTCTGCTCTGCCTCACCATGAGGATCTCCTTTCTGAAGCTCCAAATCCAGATGTGGCCCCATGTTGTGATTCTACCATTTCCAGCTGTCCACCTGTGGATGGACTGTGATCTTCTGAAAATGTGAGCTAAAATGAATCTTTCCTACCTAAAGTTGTGGATGTTGGGTATTCTATCCCAGCAACAAGAAAGTAACAGATTTCCAGTAAGACACCTTACAAAGAGTCATGAAAAAGGACTTGAAGAACTGGCTCATGAAGTGGCAAGAATGATAGGATACATGTGTTTGAAGTGAGAGAGTTTTTGTGTGTGTGAGGTGCTGGGGACTGAAGCTCAGGCCCTTAGTGATAAGACACACCCCCAGAACATTTTTTTACTTTTTTTCCTTTTCCTTTTCTTTCTTTCTTTCTTTCTTTCTTTCTTTCTTTCTTTCTTTCTTTCTGAGACAGGGCCCTTTTCTGTAGTCTAGGGTGGTCCTGAACTCATTATGGAGCCCAGGCTGGCCTTGAACTCATGGTAATCTTCCTGCCTCAGCCTCTCAAGTGCTTGGATTATAGGTGTGGCACACTATTCCCAGTTTATGTGATACTGGGGAATTGAACCCAAGGCCCTGCTCTTGCTACACACGTACTTCTATCACTGTACTATGCCCCCCATTTCTTTAGCTTTTGATTTTGAAACAGAGTCTAAGTCATTAAGTTGGCTAGGCTGGGCTCAAATTTGCAGTCCTCCTGCCTCAGCCTCTCAGAGTACTGGAATTACAGGGCTACGTCACTAGGCCCAACTGAGCAAGAGTACTCTGAGGGAGGTAAATGGCTATGGTCTCTTTTACTGTAATAAATTTTAAAAAATCTAAACATCAGTCTATATTGTGATCACACCTTGTACGACATGCACAAGTGAGGCTGTTGTCAGGAATGCAGGGATGTGGGAACGTTCCTATTGTGGTAACCAGACTGCATAATCCTCAAAGACCTCCAGGAGACTGAGCACGCATGCAAAAGCAAAGATCCCTTAAGCTCAGGCTCTCAGGGCTCTCCGACTTCACCAATGCAGTGGATCCGTGTGGAGATCCCTGAGCCATTGTGAAGCAGGGTTTTACAGCGTAGAGGAAGGGATGGTGACAGTGAGTTCAACACAGGTGTAGCGTGTGATCACAAGTACCAATTACAATCACAAAGTTATTTGTTACATTTGGCGGGACCCAATCATGATTTTGAGAATCAGGTGAGTTTACAAGGCCCAAAAGGGGTATGAGCTGAAACTCAGGCCTACTAACTTTTCTAAGGGCCTGAAGCCTGTAGTTTGTTTACCTGGGTCTTTCACCTATGTCTCTGTCTTCTTGCTTTTCTCACCTGGTCCCAGACATTAGAAAACCTAATATGATTTGCCATGTTCATAGAGCTAAGGAAAATGATTATTATCTCTATACATAGCATCAATAAAAATTACAGATTTCCAATATATTAGGAATTAATAGATATTTTCCAGTATGGTTTGAATACATCCCCCCAAGGTTCGCATGTTGGAAACTTCATCCCCAGTACAACAATGTTAAAAGATGGTTAATTGGCAGATGCATGGACCACAAAGGTCAGCACTGGCGAAGGGGGCTAGAGCTGTTACTGTAGGAGTCCTTTAGTTATCTGAGAGCAGGTTATTACAAATGCAAGTCTTATGCCCTCTTATGTTCACCCTCAACTGCCTTGTCCTTTGTTTTTTGCTGTGAGAGAGGATATAGCACAAACACCCTCATAGAACTGGTACCTGATCTTGGACTTCCCAACTCATGAGCCAGACAAATATCTTGAGAATAAATTACTCTGCTTTGTATTCTGTTTAGGAAACATAAAATGAGCTAAGATGTAACTTTAGAATATTCCTTCCCTCTCCAGTTCTCCCTTCCCTCTCCTTCTCTGTCTGTCCCTGTCTGTCAGTCCATCTGTCTGTCTCTGTCTCTCTCTCTTCTCCTCATCCTAAAGGTGGCACCTTCTTTAATGGGGGAAGTACTATAGGACTTGTTACCAAGATCAGGAACAAGGTAAAGATGCCCATCACACCAATAGATATATTAGATAAAAGAAAACAGCAAATGCAGTAAAGAAAAGGTAAAACTACTTTTATTTGCAGAGGGCAGAATACCTGGACTCTGTAAGGGAATCAGTGACAAAATTACCAACAAATAAATTCAGTGAGGTTAAAAGACAACACACATAGGAACAATAATCAATCAGAAAGTAGAATTATAATTGCAGCAACAAGATAAGACACTCCTGAATAGACAACAAGAATTGTGAAAAACCTAAATAAAGGAAACCTCAAAACATTCATGAAATTTTTGAATAAGCAGAAAGATACTTCCTTCCCCAACCCCCGTTTCTGGAGAAGAGGACTGACTTCATGATGTCAACATATAAACTTGGTATGATCTCTCCCAAATGTTAGTGATATGGTGGAGTAGCTAGAATAGCTAACATCCTTGAAAAGTAAAGAAGAAACCAGCCCTACCAGGTGTTAAAATACAACAAAGGAAGTGTTGAGTTCAATCTCTCTCCCCTATAGCAATAGTCTTGAATAAAATCTTCAACATCTTTAAATAAACACACACACACACACCCCACTTTCACCAGCACAGGAACAGACACACCTGTGAAAAAGGTGAGATACCAGCCCAGCTCTATTACCAGCCCATTTATTAGTTTGTATTTTGAGACAGAGTCTTAAGTTGCTAGATTGCCAAGGCCGGGCTTGAACCTGTGACCCTCCTATCAGTCTCCCGGAGTGCTGAGATGACATGCTTGCACCGGGGGCCCAGCAAGATGTCATTTTAATAAGTGGTGCAGGAACAGAGAGGTACACATCTTGAAAAAGATTATATTAGATGAATTCCTTTATAACTGGGCTGGAAACTGTCTTAGACTTCAATCTAAAATCTACGTGTCATAAAGGAAAGGTATGACTGAACCAGCTACCTAAAAACAAGCTTTTAATGACAGAACCCATCATACGTAATATAAGAAAAAACTGAGAGAAATATTTGAAACATAACAAGAATATAAGTAATCTCTATAACATTTAAAAGCAAACTTTTGAATATAAGGAGGAATAAAAAGATGAAAAAAACCCAATTGGAAACGGGTTAAATATGTGGACAGATAGATACTTCGCAGAAAGTGATAATCAAATGGCTCAAGCAAATGGAAATACATCCAATTCCCCTCATGGTAATGGAAACGTCCACTGAAATAGTATTTCTCAGGCCTTGGGTCAGCGAAAGCCTGCGAGTAACAGGCTGGTGATCAGGCACACCCTATGCAGGGAATTTGGGAATATTTCAATGAAAAAAAAATACACTTTTATTCCTACTTCTAGCAACTTATTCTGAAGATCCGCCTCCACAAACATGAACAAGAAATGTGCAAGGTTTCCTACTGTGCCACTGTTGCTAATAACAAAGGCCTGCAACAAAAACAGACGTCTATGCACAGAATGTACGATACACAGTGGTAGTACAAGCACGGTAGTAGTCCGAGGCAGCCATGAAAACAAATGAGAATCTATGAACTGGTAAGTAATATTTAGGGGATATTTTTAATAAAAGACTAAGGTACAAAGAAGATGTATGTTCTAACAATGTCATATTACATAAGTGGCATGTTTTGCAAAAAGAAACAAAGAAAGATAAACCAGAAAATGTTTTCAGTGGCTACCTGGATGTGGAACAGGGAGGAAGCTACAGGAATAGGACTGAGACCTGGTTGCTCTGATGTACGTTTGATCCTTGGAACACATGAAAGCTTAACATATTCAAAAGCTACAATTAAGTCACAAAGACCAAAAGGAAGAAACTTTTAGCTGGAATGCAAACTCAAATTAAACTCAGTGTACCAAAATGATACCATAGCCATACAGTACTCTACATCACCAAAGAAATCCTGAATTTGACCTACTATGTCTTGGTTGGCAGTGATTTCAATATGTGGATTCTGAGTCTATTTTGGGTATACTCTAGGCCTAAGCAAATTATTTAATATATTGATGATATGGGGAACCATGTTCCTGCCGGGAGAGATGGGAGATGGAGATAGGAATTTCATTTTTTTTTAAAGATCCCTTGGCTGGGTCCTCTGACAAAGCCTGGGGCAATGGTACCAAAAGGGCAAGAAGCACAGCCCACCCCAGATACTAGTTTCTACTCCTCACCGTCCCCCTTCCCACTTACAGGAGCCAAGGCTTCTGGGAGAAGGCTCCAAGTGCAAGTGAGAGGTGGGAACAGCACTTCTAGACATACGAGGACATGTCAGAAGTACCCACCTGAAAGGTGCTAGACCTGAGCAGTGCCACGTGCCCAGCACCTCCAGGCTGGCACCCTATCCCCAGCAGGCGGTGTTAAACTAACACCTGGTGCCCCTACCCCCTAAGCTGGTGCCAGGACCCAGGACTTCATGTAGCTGTGGGAGGGTGGGAGTGAGCACAGGTGGCCTGTTGGCTCCTCCTCCTAACACTGCTCCCTTTCCTGCAGCGGGCAGCACTGAAAGGAAAAGCCCCACCCCACCAGCTCATCTCATTGGCTGTCCTTCCAGCCCCTCCCACCCACCTGTAGCTGGCTGGCCAAGGACCTCGCTCCTGCTTTCCCCTCAGGCCTCTTCCACGGCTCCCCTGTTTCCTTCACAGCAGTCACTGGCCCCTGCTCAGGGAGGGATGCCCGAACCAACAAGGCTAAGAAATCCACCCAACCCTGATCTCTATTAGCCCCAACGACTTTGCTGTGTTTTCTTCCCAGCACTCTGACAAGACCTTAAAGTTCCCTTTGACAACTACACTCAGGCGGCTTCCTCCTCCCACTCCATCAGCTTGGGGCACTTCCTGAGGAAGGGAGCAGACTGCCCACAGTAGGTGCTCAGTGCATGCTCTGACCGATGCCAGGCCTCCCCCGATCCCCTGGCACAGTGGTTGATGTATTAAGGCTGTCACCTGTTTAAGCCTCAGGTACTGCTGCTGTATCTTGGAAACACTGCCCAGGTGTGGCAGGTGGATCTTTCCAGGACCTTCCTCTGGCTCTCAGCTGAACACCTGACCCTCAGCCTCAGGAGATAGGAGGTGGGGTGCCGGGAGCCCCTCCACCCTCCCAAGTGGCCAGGCTGGTCATTCTCCATGCTGAGTAAGGGGCAGGAGGCCGAGCACCCTTCCCCAACGTCATGCCCAGGCCTCACTTTCCCCATATAAACACTAAGGAGACCCGGTGACTGCTTGGCAGTGAACAGTCACTGTGTGAAGGCCATACCGGAGCCCCCAGGCCACCCCACCGTCCTTCAGACACTCTACTCCAAAGGACAAGGTCCTTCCCGTCTTTAGAAGCTCCCCGCAGGCCCACCGCTCTGACCCCTTTTCACAGGTGGGGAAACTGAGGCCCACCGCGGGGTAGAGACATGGGATCCGGGTTTTCCTTACCCCCATCCACCCCCGGGGTGGCCGGAGGCGCTCTCCGCTCCCACAGGGCGGCGGAGTGGATGCGCGGCCCGGTCGCCTGTCAGGGCTGAGGGCGCGCCCCGCGCGGGCCGTGCCCAACGTGCCAGGCCTCCAGGCCCCAGCGACCCGGCCAGCGGATACTCGCGCGCCCCGCAGCCTCGCCACCACCCGGTTCCGCTGTGCGGGCCGCACACCAGCCCGCCGGCTCCGGCCCGCCGGCCACGCGCCCTGCTGTAGCGCGCGCACCTGCCCGAGTCACACCGCCGGTCCCGCCCGCGCCGCGAGACCGCCTGTGCCCCGCGCCCCGGTCCGCAGTTCCTCCCAGCGCCCGCCAGCCCGGCTCCCTGGTCCTCGGCACCGGTGTCCTGCCCGGCCGTGCCACCACTCACCAGCTCCCGGCGCCATCGATACCCGGGCCGGGCCCAGGGGCAGCGCTCGCTCTAGCCGTGGCGCCGCGGACCCGGGACGCTGCCCACCGCCCGGTGCCCGCAGCACGCGCGGACCTGGGGCGCCGCCGGCCTGCGCGCCCGCCGGCTGTCCGCGAGGAGCGCTGCGCAGCGACCCCTGGCGGCCGCGCGGAGCAGCGCGGGGAGGAGCCAGAGCCCCTGCGGGCCGCGCTAGCCGACTCCCAGGCCGCAGGGTCAAGGCCAGCCCCCCAGCTCTGCGATGTGGACCCCCGAGACGAGACCCGCCAAGCCGGGCAGGCCAGGAACTGCCCCCCAGGAGCAGTCCGTGCTGCTTCGCAGCTCCTGGAAGCCTCTGTACACAAGTTCCCCCGCCCGCCACAAACACAAATCTCTTCACTTAGCTGCTGGCACCCCAAGTCTCACCTCGTCTCAAGGGTGGGGCCTGGCCTCTCCTCCGGAGTCGTCCTTCTACACTGGCCTTCGAATTCTGGGATTCCTGTGTCTCTGAGTCCTGTGGGCAAGAGTGGGTATGGAAGGAGTGGGTAAGCCTGGACGCCACTCCTCCCCCACCTCTAGTGAGGAAACCCCCGAAGAACCGGCGCTAGGAGGAAGGGGTCGGACTACCTTTCTGCAGATGGAATGCTAGGACTTCACTTTCCGAAAGTGAGGACCGGGGCTGAGCAAGATCAGGTGACCTCCGTGGACAAAAAAACTTGTGTGGTTCGACAGTGTAGACAGAAGTCTTGGTAAACGTCTTCCTGGCGGCAGTAGGAGCTGCCTGATGACTTGTGCCAAAGCCCAACCCAGCTCATGTGAGTGAGAAGCCCGTTGGGTGGTAAGCTAAAGCCAAGGGATGTCATTTTCTAAAGTAGCTGGGTCCGGGAGCTGGCACAACCGTGAGTTGGAGCCTGTCTCTCCCTTTCCTAGTCCTGCCGTGGCAGAATGGCCCCTGTGGACACCCTGTCTCCTAACAGCCCTAAGAGAGCGCAGGCTGCTAAGCAAGAGCTGAGGAGCTGGGCTCTTGCTCCTTCCATGGACTAGGAGGACGAGGATGACAGGATCTGTGCCCACCCTGAGGATGGAGAACGGCTTTGCTCCAAATCGTGCCCTGAGAGTTTCCAGAATAGATTGGAAAAACTTTAGAATTCAGCCCATTCCTTGCTTACTGGGGAAACTGAGGCCTGGAGAAAGCAGGCATCTGCATGGGGCACAGAGATGTATTAGGACCAATGTTGGGTCATCTCTGTAAGGAGGCGTGGAACCCCCCGGACAAGGCCATGCCATGAGCTGCTTGTCTGAGGAGGGTCTCTGAGACAACCCATGCCCAGAGGCAAGTGTGGGAAGGGGCTGAGCTTACCCAGATGGCACAAGGGTGTGTGCACATTTTTCAACAGATAGACCCACGCTGGAGTGCAAGAGCTTGAGCCAGACTTGTGGCACTGTCACCCAACCCTCTCTGTGAGCAAGGCTTCAGCAGTGCTCGATGAAACACCTTTCTCATGGGAAGTGATTAGCCCTACTGGAGTCACCTGCCATGCTGGGAGCAGGGAACGCATGGCAGAGCAGCTGTGACAGCAGGGAGACTGACCCATGACTACAGCTCAACATCTTGCCTAGGTGGAGGTGGTAGGACTGTGCTCTGGGACAAAGAGAAGAAAACAAGTCCCCGAAGTCTCCTGAGGTACAGATGGTCTGTCCAGGTCACTGCTGCCACTGTCCTTTGCGCCTGGAGGCTGGCATGGGGTTCACTCTGGGCCATCTTTGCACAGGTGCTGTGGCCAGGTGTAATTTGGAGAGATTACATCAATTTGAGGCCATCAGAAACCACACCTGGATTAGGCAATTGAGAACCAGCCTGGATTAGTGTGTGATTTATTTTTTTTATTTTTATTTTCCCCACTATTTTTATTAATATACATATGCAATACATAAATGTTTACAATGAACTTGAGTATTTTGTGCACATATATATCACATCAACTTTACAGTCCCTTCCCATTTTTGGCCCTCCCACGCCCTCTCCACCTCCCCTAACTCCCACTATCACCTCCCCTAACTCCCACTATCACCTCCCCTAACTCCCACTATCACATCATGAATTCTATAGAATGTCTGCATTCTGGGTTTCCCAAATCAGAGAAATCATATGATACTTAACATATTTAATCTTCTCTATCTGACTCATTTCACTCAAATCACCAATCTTTAGCTCAGCTTCCCACCCCTAGAGAGTGTTGCAGTGGTCAAATCTTGATGCCTTTTCTCTAGGTCCAGCAGATTCCTTTATTGGGATATTTGCCGAAAGTTCTTTTTATTCTATATTTTGCTATATCTTTGTTGAGATTCTTTAACCTGGCCTCATCCACCAGTCCACATACGAAAAGAACTATAACAATGTAATTCATAAGGCTCATAAAAGTGAGAAAGAAAAAGAGAAAAGTTAAATTTCAAATGCCTTACCTGAGTACTGAAAGGTAAATGTTTGTACATTCACAGAGTTATCTTTACATCAATCAGTTTTCTTAGGATAAACTTACATCAAAGACCGAATAAGTAAATTGCTACAATAAATAAACTTAAGTCTATATCAAATTGCTACATTAAATGAACTTAAATCTATATTGCATAATTATACTTAAAGCAATAAATATAATGGCATACTTAGTTTTTTCAGAATTTTTTAATTTTTAACAAATTATTTATTCACATTTCACTAATTACTAACATTTTGCCAGATTTGGTTTATCATTTTATCTACCTATCCATCCATAAATTCATGCATACATATTTTTAAAGATTTTATGCCAATTCACCATGTTGAATGTAATTTTTTTTGCAAATGAATATACTATTACAAACAATAATTATGTGAAGAAATTTCACAGATTTTATAAAACAGCTGGTACTGTTTTAGAAGTATGTCAATCAAATGATTCAAGTACCAATCTATTTTTTGTTACACTTTCTCTTTAGATGTTACCTTTCCTCATGTAGTATTTTGGTGCTGCTTATCTCTCTGCCTCTCTCAAAGAAGAAAAACTTATACCCAACATCAAAAAAGTGAATTGCTACATTGAACAAGCTTTAGTCTATATTAATTTGCTACATTAAATGAACTTAAATCTGTACCACATAGGTGTGCTACAGTTAAAGCAATAGAATGGCATCCATAGTTATTTCAGATATTTTAAAACTTCCATAAATTATTTACTCATATTTCACTTATTAACATTTTGCCAGATTTGGTTTATCTTCTTACCTATCTACCTACCTATCCATCCCTAACTTCATGCATGCATATTTTTAAAGATTTTATACCAATTTCCCATGTTGAATATAATTATTATATTTTATAAACTTATATACTATTGAAAATAATAATTATGAGGGAAGATTCACAGATTTTATGAGACAGTTGGAATTGTTTTAGAAGGATACCAATCAAATGATTCAAATACCAATTTTTTTTTTGGTGCTGTTTGTCTCTCTGCCTCTCTCAAAGATTCCACCAAGTATTTTCTGCAATGCTGGGCTAGTGGTCGCAAATTTCTTAAGGGATTCTTGGTTATGACAAATTTTTACTTCAATTTTCAGAGATAATTTTGCTGGATATAACAACCTTGGTTGATACTTGCTGTCTTTTAAAGCTTGAAAGATCTTGCTCCAGGCTTTCATAGCCTTTAACGTTTGCCTTGAGAAATCTGTAGCAATTTGAATGGGTTTGCCTTTGTAGAATAATGTCTGTTTTTCTCTTTCTGCTCTTAATATTCTCTCTTTATGTTGTATTTCTGAGGTTTTGATTTTAATATGCTGGGGTGAGTCCCATTGTTGGTTGAGGTTATTTGGTGTTCTATAAGCTTCTTGTACCTGAAAGTTAATTTCTTTTCCTAGATAGGGAAATTTTCTTGCACTATTGTAGTGAATAAGTTTTTTATACCTTCAGTGCTGTCTTCTGCTCTTTCTCCCACACCCATAATTCTGGGATTAGTTCTCTTTGAATCACTCATCAGCTGGTGTATCCAGCTACTTTGCTCATTTCTAACTTTGGAGTCATGCCTAATTATAGCATTTGCTTCCTCTGCCTTGTCGGCAAGGTCTGAAATTCTGTCCTCTCAATATATGAGTCATCTTCCCCTGCTGTCTCATATATTTTTCATGTCCTCAATTTCATCTAGATTGCTTTTTAGATTTTCCACTTCTGTATTAAAATATTTCTTCATATTTTGCATTTCCTTGCTTATCTCAGCCACCTTTTTATTTTGTGGCTTCAGTGTGCTCAGTGAGCTTTGTCTCCACTAGGACCATTATTTGCTTAGTAAGATCTTCTTTAAGCCCGCTGATCATTGCTTGCATTTCTTTGAGAGTAGCTAGTTTGAACTGGTTGCTTGACTCATTTATTTGCTTTTTGATTTCCTTCCCTATGAGTTCCACTATTTCAGGGCCCATGCCATTAGTTTCTGGGGTCTCAGTCACCTCTGTGGGTGTCCTGTTGCCCTGTTTTCTTCCCATGTTTCTGGTGTTGAGGGATTTCACTTTAGAGGCCTAGAAAAGAGGTTTCTTTGAATGGTTATGATGGTATATGCTGGGGAGCTGCAGTCCCTCTTGGTTCTGTGCTGGCTCTAGGCAGTGAGGGAAGACCTGACAGTCTGATGACCTCTGAGGTGCCTTGTTCACCCCTGGACCCCTCAGCAAAGCTCTCCTGCCTGTGCTGGCTTCCCTCCTATGGGGCAGGACTCTCCACCCTCTGAGGTGTGCCCACTACACTGAGCTGTTTAGAAGGTTGGCAGCCTTTTTTTCTCCTCTCTCTGCAACTGTCTCTTGTGCCAGTTTCTTCTTAGGCACTGTTTAAAGGTGACCCCAAAAGCCCTGATGTGCTCTTCTGAGCTTTCTTTCACTCTAATCAGTTTAGTCTCAGGTTCTTTTTTCTTAATGGCTCCTGCTTACATCATTGCCTGTTATGGCTGCCCAGTGCTGCTTTTGATCTGGGCTCCAGGAACATTTTCTAGGGAGAGCACACATTGTGCTTGTAGTATGCACTACCCACAGGTTCATTTTCAGAGGCTGGGACTCAGTTGCTGACAATTCGCACTTCTCTTGTATTCATGCTTACCTCAGACTGAGGTTCTTGCCTCTGGGCTTTCCTCTGTCTGTGATCTGTGGGTGCCAGCAGCTCAGGGTCATGCCAAGTCAGCTGCTGCTGTTTTCCTCCACTTCCAATATGGCTTCATGATTTCTGACCTTCCTGTGTCCTCCTGTCAGTTGTTGGGACACTTTCCCTTCCTAGCTCTGTCAGATATTCTGAGTTCCATGCAAGCTTTCCTCTGTCTGCAGATGCCTGTGGCTCCCAGCTGTTTGCAGCCCACCTGGGGCGACTTCCTAGGCTGCTGGGATTTTTCTTTCCTTCATTTTCGATGTTCCTTCAAGATTTCTGACCTTCCCCTGGCCTCCCTTCAGTTGCTGGGGTTCTCATCCCTGTCCTAGTTACACTGAGCATGTGTTTTATGACTGAATTCTCAACTTTTTAAGTGGGTCGATGAGGAGACATTGTGCAGCTCTGTTACTCAGCTGCCATCTTGACCAGAAGCCTTGAGTGATTTGTGGGCCAGCGAATGAGGGAAGAGCACCTACCTGGTTATGGAAAGCCCAACTGGGAACTTGAACTGTATAAAAGGAAGGAAGGAGAAAGATCATTACAGCTTCTCCCTCTGGGAAAGCTCTCGCCTTGGCAATTGTGTGTGGATGCCAACTTGCTACGTGTCACAGATCTTCATCAGAGATTCACTTCAGACTTGATTTGTGCCTGTCTGCCCGTCACTGGTCTTCAGTTGCCAATCTTCTGTCTCCAGTCTTTGCCATCGTTCTTCAAACAACTGAGTTCTGTAGGTGACTCTCACTGGCTGTCCTGCAGTCCCAGACGGGAATTCTACTTTGCAGCTGAGAAGCCATCAGACACTCCAGCTCTTGCTCATGCAGGTCACCATCTTAGGCTATCTCCATCCTCACATTTGTAAGCCTTCTGAATAGATATAATTTCTGTAAATTCTGCCTTTTGAAAGAACCTGAACAAATACACCAGGCCTAGGGAGTCTCTAGACTGTTCTGACACATTCCACTGGACAGGACTTGTCCAGCAAGACCGCTCAATCCACCCTGATCCACTGCCCAGACCCACCACCTCCCTCTCCATCTGAGCATGCCCACACAGGGCCTCATCTCTACAGTGGCAGACAGGGAGCCACCCACAGGTGGGCTGTGGGAACAGGGGCACATTGCCCACAAGGGCCAGGATCCCCTTCACAGCAGACAGGGACCTGTTGTGACTGTGGGGCCAAGGACTCCAGGGAAAACCTGGAGGTGGCTGGACTTGTGGCTGCAGAGATGGACTCTTGGCAGGGGGTGTGGTGGTAAAGAAAGACCTTTGGGGTTTCTGCAGCCGACGATAGCACCAGGAGTTTTTATGGCTTCAGCAGCGCATCTGCCCCAGCTCTTGGTGCAGCCACCACAGGTGACTTAGAAAGGAGTCTGACAATAGGTAAGCTCCTGAACAGAATTATCAGTACAGCCTGAGTATGAAAACAGGACTTGGGCTCTGTCCCATGCATTTTATAGCACAGCCTGGAAGCCACTCGTGCTTGGGTCTACTGATATTTCTCCAAAATTACTACAATGGGCAAATTGCCAGCCATGGGACAGGTCACATCCTCTCATTGCTCATACACTACAGGGCCTGGGTGGAGATCAGGGGTGATGTGCAACAGACAGAGCATGTGTACACAGGTGTGTGTGCTGCAGGCACCTGTGCAGTACATGCACATACAGCACATATGTGAAGTAGTGTTTGGTACATATGTGTGAGATGCATATGGGCTGGGTCCCAGTCTGTGTCCCCAGTACCATCTCAAGAATATATCTGGAGCTAGCCAAGGATGAAAGTGTCCCAGATGGGGTGCCGCGTGGCACAGCTTGGGACGAGGCTGCCGGTGGTCGATGGGAAGGGGAATCCCAGGGAGCCAGGCTGGAGGTGAGGTGCTGAGGGAGAAAAGAGGAATGGCCCATCCTGTTGGAAACCCTTGTGCAAAAGGGGTCTCGAAGTTCTCCTGCTATGCAAGAAATCTACCCCCATTCCTCGTGCTTAGCATTTGCATGAAGGCCAAGCAAACTTCCACCCCGAGGAACATGCCGGAGGCAACAGTGTGGGAGCTCAAGACGTTCTGTGGGGTGGGCACGGGGACAGGCTCCCAGGTGTGGGGAACACAGGTGGGAGAGACTATGGTGCAAGGTGCAAAGCTTGCCTGCTGCCAGAAATCTCTTAGGACACTAATTCTCTTGGGCCCCACATGAAGTTACCCTGGTCACCGCCTCCCTCCTCTGTCACCCCTTCTTGGCTCCCCAAAGCCATATCTAGCACTTCTGTCAGTTTAACACAGCTAAAGCCAGCCTGCAAGTTCAGAGCACCAGGCACTATGCTCTCCTTGGGCCATGGTTATTATACTTGCCCATCTACATTTATAAGTGGATGTGGGCACACAGGTACTGTGACCTTGTTGAGTCCTGGGCACCGTCCCCAGCCCTGTCCCATGGTAGCACCCTGGTTCCCCATAGTGAGCAGGGCAGATTGCCCCTGCTGGCAGAGTGGCTTTATTCATTGCTGGCTTATTGGCAGGAACACCCCAAGGGTCATGAGGCATAGACTCAGGCTTTTCCTGGGTCCTGGGGGCAGCGTGTGGCTCAGCCAAAATCTGCAGGCCTGGAAAACACCTCCTGAAGGTCTTACTCACCCAGGGCTGTCCAATGTCAACATGCATGGGAACCCCTAGGACACTTGAAGAAAGGGCAGCAGCATCCTAAGCTCTCCACTGACATAAAGTTGGGAGTGTTGGTACCAAGTGGCTTGAGTGATGCTGATGCTGGTCAGAGAGGGAGCAAACTTCAAGGAATTCTGCTTTAAAGGGATATAGGAGTATTTCCAGCCATGATAGCCAGGGTAACTTCCAAAGAAGCCCACATCCTAATCCCTTAACCCCCAACACATATGTAACCCATGTGTAACTCACCATGCCAAAGGGACTTTGCAGATGGGATCAGGCCAAGGATCTTGAGGTGCAGACTCTATGACACTATTTTGGATTGTCTTGGCAAGCCCAGTGTAACCACTTGGGACCAGGATATAGAACCTGCTCTTGGGTCCCACATGCTCTAAGGCTTTGAAGATAGAGGAAGGGGCCGAGAGCTGAGGAGCAGAAGCAGAAACAGCCTCTCAGCCTCTTGAGACAGAAAGGTGGAGAATCACTCTCTCCTAGAACCTCCAGAAGACGAACCCTATTGGCACCTTGTTTTTAGCCCAGGGAAAACCATTTTGGACTTCTGACCTGCAGAAATGTTAAGATACTACAGTTGTGTTTTGAGCCACCAGGTTTATGGTAAAGTGTAATAGCAGCAGCAGGAAAACTCGTACCTCATCCTACAAGAGAGGTCAGAGAGGGCAGCTGATTTGGTCAGGGGGCCACCGCCTTGGCTGGCTGAAGCCCATATCTTCCATACTCCCTCCCTAATAGCTGAGCACAGTGGACAGGAAGTAGTCTTGGCCTCCACACCTGAGACACTGATTCAGGGCTTAAGGGGAACCTGAATCACTTGGCAAATTCTGTGTAGCTCTGGCCCCAGCCAAGCTGGGGATCCAGTACCTCAACTGTTTCTTTCCTGTACATCATAGGTAGACTTATGCCTCCTTCCAGACACCTAGAATGATAACTGAACCACACAAGGACTAGGGGGGGAGCAATTTTTGCCCACGTTCTTGTGAGTGAAGGCTAGGGTTCTCGATCTTTATGTGAGAATCTGGTGCTTGTGGCGTGACCAAGGTAGAGGAGGCTGATGAGTGCAGAGGAAGCAGGAGCCTGGGACACGCCTTGCAGAAACCCTCTGACCCGGACACGGGGTGCAATGGGCAGCATTTCCTGGGGCCAATGGTCTCAGTGTTTTTGGTGGACCACATTCTGGCCGTACGCAGAGAGGTTGTGGGTGGCACCTGGGGAGAAGACGCTCCAGGTGAGCTGCTGAGGTCGTGGGCTGAGGCAGGTTGGGCTTCACAGGCTACCTGGGCAGCAGACCTGGCATGGTTTTCTGCTCAGTTGTCATCACCTTAAATTTTGTTTGTTTGTACTAGGGACTGAACCAAAGGCCTTTGCAATCAGCTAAGTCTCCAGCCCTTTTTAATTTTAAGACAGGGTCTCACTAAGTTACTAAGTTGGCAGGCTGGACTCAAACTTTTGATCCTTCTGCTCCAGCCTCCCACAGTGCTAAGATCACATGCCTGAGCCACTGTCCTTAGGTTTGAAATTCTTACTAATTGAATTATTGAACTGGTGTTTCCACAGGGAAGTCCCATAGCAATGAAGTACAATTGTGGGGAGACATTTTCAGCACCACAACCACTGCTATTCCTTGATGCTCCCTTCATATTCTGTCTATGCCATGAGTGAGGGCACTGGAGATCAAGCCAAGGGCCTCTTCACTGAGCTACATCCCCACCTACTTTTTATTTTTGATTTTGAGACAGGGTCTAAGTTTCTAAACTGTCTATGCTGGGCTTGACCTTGTGATCCTCCTGCCTCTGCCTTCCAGAGTGCTGGCATTTCTGGCCTGGGCTTCTGCATCCTATGATAGATTCTTAACAGCTATATTAAAGCAAGGAAGTTGAGATGAGGAACATTCATTATCTCTTATCTCTTTTCTGTATGACAGATCATTTTCACAATAAAATGTCAACAAGGGATTTTGCTTCTGGGTAGTATGTTGTAGCAAAGCAGTGTTTCTTCGGGCAGCCAGAAAACGCCAGATATACCTCTAAACCATCATATACTCAGAGACGTCAGGGAGTTGTGGCAAAAGGACTAAAGCTCCAAATGAGGCAAACTCTTCTGAGCCAAGCCAACTGAGGAGCGGCTCTAGCTCTGTTTCTCACAGAGCATTTTCTGATTTGAGGCCTGGGCCGGGAATGTGAGGTTTGAAGAAGGTAGAAGGCTATTGCTGGGGAAAGAGAATCACCAAAGCTGTTCGCAGTTGCACAAGATTAAAGATTTATGGCTAATTCCTCTTTGAGGCATTTGCTGCATTTGGAGGCTGAGGTGCGGTTGTCTTCTCAGACATTTTGAGAGACAAAGTTAAATCTTTTCTAGTCTCACAGAGCTCAGGAGATGCCCACTGAAGGAAGGAAACGGAAAACAAAACAAGCTTGATGGTTTACATCTACAAGGGCCCCAGAGTCTCATGTATTTGGAAGGGGATTGAGTCACGAAGCACTGTACTCATCAATGGATTGTCCACTGATGATTTTACGTGCTGTTGGGGGTGGGCCTGATTAGAGGGGTCACTGGGGGTGTGGCCTGGGAGGATACCTGTCCCTTGTTGGCTGCTCCTTTTTTGCTTTTTGGCTGCTCTGGGATGGGCAGCTTCTTCAGCCAGGTCTTTCCATCACACCCTTTCTGCCTGGGATCTGGCCAGCCATTCATGGATTGAGAACACTGAACTGTGAACTGAAATAAATCTCTTGTAAGTGTTGTGTGTTATGATTCAGTGATGGGAAATTGATTAAGACAACCAATGAAAAGTCACCACAGATGCAATGGGGGGCCTTGAGGAGATATGCTCACTGTGTGAGGGGATTTATCAATTCTGAGCACAGACAGAAGCTGAGCATTGCTAGAAGCCACTGTAGGGAGACAGGAAACTCTCTAGAGACTCTGGTGTTTAGAGTTAGAGTGTCAATGTTGGTGGCTACGGGCATGAAGATGCCCTTACAGAGCTAACTCCCCAACAAGATTCTGGCCCAATTTTGAAGGTAGATGTGTGGATGGCAGGTTAACACCTCTAAAGGTTAAAGCTCCATTTCACACAGGTCTGTGGATAAAGACAGCCCAGTAACAGGGGCTTTGGGCTTCTCCAAATTGCCACTCAGGCTTATCGCCTGGTTAGAATGAGGTAGTTTCCCTTCTTCCTCCATACCTCAATCAGAAAAAAGAGGGACCCACTCTGGGGAGAGAAACATCACTTGGAACCTCTGCTTTTACAAAATCACCATGTTTAGCACACATGGAAAGATGCACAAATGACCTAGATATTAGAATGAGTAGATAAGGCCTTTAAGACAACTATGAAAAAATGAAAAAATAAAACTGTGGTTCAAGGAAATAGAGGAAAAGACAGACAAAGCTTGTAAAAGGACATAAATATTTGATAGGTGTGACTGTTGAAAGGATTATGTCAACTTGAGGAGATCAGGAACCACACCTGGATTATGGTTTGTGAACCACGCCTAGATTGAGAATCAAGAACTGGCCTGGATTAGAATGTGAGTGACTTGTGGGCTGGCCAAAGAGAGAAGAGCACCGATCCAGATGTGGGAGGGCCAACTGGAACTCCCAGGGTATAAAAGGAAGGAACAGGGAAGATGGTTACAGCTTCTTCCTCTGGCAAAGTTCTCACTTTTGCAATTATCTATGGACACCAACTTGCTACATGCTGCAGCTATATGGCAAAGATGAAGGAAGTTCTACAAATTTAATTAAGGCCCTCAATGAGAGGACTTTGAGAGGAACTTGAGTTTAATCAAGGGACAGGAGGCCTGTGGGTCCATGATAGCTCCTCTTCACTCCAAAAAACAAGATAAAAAATGGTGGGCTGTAGGTTAAACATGCCTGCTAACTCACTTCCCCTTTGGGGAATATTCCACATCCAAATTATAACAGTCATCATGAAACTGTAATTTGACACCACATGAATACCACTTACAACCCCACCAGAATAGGTAAAACAGTAATATAAGAAGGGTTATTTTATTGGTTATGTTATACTGGAAAAGACAGAAGCCATTTTGGGTTATCAAGGATATGTAGCTCCATCAGTGGGAATTTAAATGGGAACAATGAATTTTGAACGCGTTTGGCAGTATCTACGTGTGGTAGGTTGACTAACCATCCCTCAAAGATGTTCTTGTCCTAATCCCTGGAACCTGTGAACATGCTGTATGACAGAGGCCCACAGAGACATAAAGTTAGACTTAAAGCAGGGGTGGATTATCTTCTTGAGACTAATTGAATCCTGTGACCCTGAAAGCAGAGAAATTCTCTGGCTGAAACAGAATCAACCAGCAGAAGGGAAGTCAGTAATTTCAAGCAAGAGAGGGACTTGAACACTGTCTCTGGCTCTGAAATGTAGGGACCTTTGGTAAGACTGCAAAGACTGGAGAGAGCTACAGGCGGCCTCCCTTAGCTAAGAGCCAACAAGGATATGCTGGCTGCATCCCACAACTGCAAGGAATTGAGTCTAGCCACCAGTCAGAGGAGCTCAGGAAGAGGCTGAGCCTCACCAGCTAGCTTCGATTCAGCCTTCTGAGACCCAGAATACAGATATTATTTGAGCCAATCTGGACTTCTGAGCCAGTCCTGTCAGATGATAAATCTGTTGTTTTAACTATTCACTACATTTGTTGTAATTTGTTATGGCAGCAACAGGAAGCTAATACACCACCAAAGCCAAAAAATATCCCTTGCCTCAGTAACTCTACTCTTATTAGAAAAACACAGCTAAAAATACATATAAAAATGCTCCCCAAATTGGAAATCACCCAGATACCTATCAGCAGTTGAACAGATAAATAAATTATGGTGTCCTAAGTGGCAATGGGAATAAATGAATTATAGCTCCATTCCATAACCTGGAAAAACCTAAAGACACAAGATACCCACTGCGGCATTCCAGTAACAAAGACAGAAACTCATCTATATGGTTAGAGATCACAGAATAGTTATGCCTGGAGGCCTGTGACTGGAAAGGCATAAGGGGGCTTCTGAGGTGGATATAATACTTCATTTCTGGATCTGGTGGTGTAGTTTATACACATGTATTCACAGTGTAGTTTGTAATAATTTGGCACAGAAGCCATCTGTAGGCCTAGATATTTCTTGCTTTCTTCTTTGCAATACTAGGGATAAAATCAGGGCCTCACAGTGCTCTGGAAGTGCTCTTGAACTACTGAATTATATACCAGTCCCCTTAAAGTTTCTCTCTCTATACTAAGAACAACCCAGGACCTTTGTGTTGAACTACATCTCCATCTACCCTTTTAATTCTGAGATATGATCTTACTAAGTCACTTACTTACCTAGAATGGCCTTAATTTTTCAATCTTCCTGCCTCAGGCTCCCAGAGTGCTGTTTTTATAGGCACCACCACACCTGGGTCTAAATGTTTATTTGATTTGGAAAGGGATGCTCATTCATGAAAGAGATCGGTGATTATTCTCATGTGTCTATTGGGGCTTGGTTCAAAATTAAACACAAAAATGGAAGTCTAATAAAAGAAAATATAGGAAAAACAAGAAAGGCATGTACAAGAGAGGAAAATGGAGAGGGTGGAGGCAAAGTGGATACAATGTAGAGTTCTTTCTCAGTAGCTTGCTGGTGACATGGCGGGGAGCAGAAAAAGAGACAAAACCTGTGGTCCTCCTGAAAGATTTGAGCTCAATAAGAACAGGTCTCAGAAAGCGCCAGATCACTTGGGAGTGGATTGTCCAGGAGGACAGGAATGTATCTGGACATGGGGCCAGAGTGTACCCTGCCACCAGGGTAGAATCCAGCAGGTTTTTTTTTTTTCACACCCCAACCTCACAGGAGCTGTGAGAGATTCTTTGGAGTGATACATCTTTGCAGAATGACCCCCCGGAAGAGAAGGAATTGGTCCCACGCTCCCCCTCAGTTGGCAAGACTGAAGATCTTGGATATAGAGACTTTTTGTGGTGGTTTGGATCTACAGTGTCCCCCAAAAGCCTCATGTTCCTCTGGATACTGTGTAGGGTTGGGAGGTGGGACCTGGCTGGAAGGGGCAGATGCTTGGGGCTTGACCTGGAGGGGGAGGGGCACGAGCTGGTTCTACCTTTCCCTCCTAGTCTCTCTCTGCTCCACCATGTTGTGAGAATGTCTGCCACTGGAGCTCTGGCTCCGGCCCTGTCCCCCGCTCCAGCCCTACTATGTGCTTCTATTATTTTCCAGCTGCTCACTTGTGAATGGACTGTGACCTTCTGAAACCGTGAACTAAAATTATCTTACCTCCCTAAAGTTGTGGATGTCAGGTATTGAGTCACAGTGACGAAAAAAGTAACAAGGACACTCCCCATTCAAATAACACTAGAACTTTTTTTTTTTCACTTTGGTCTCACTTCAATGGTCTTTTTGTAGGTATATTAAACTTGTATTTTTTCTGGTATTGATTTGTGTTTTTTCTTTTTCCCTTTCTGCTTTTATTATTTGTAAGTTTTTGCATTTATTTCTCTCTTGAGTAATTCTTTATGCCTTTTTCATAAAGCCTTTCTGTAGATTCTGGAGACACACTGTATTTCATTCACAACTCTTTTTGTTGTGACTTTTGTCTCTACTCCTTAAATATATCTACTTTCTTCTGACCTGGGGTGGGAGCTCTGTCTTGCTTTTCTCTATCCTACACGTACTCTTCTATTTTCTATCACATTTCCAGAGCTAACTCTCAGTCTCAGTTTGCTCTCCCCCTTCCACTACCACTTTTATTGATACTATTGTTCAGTACTGAAAATTCACAGCTATATGGCTTGGCCTGTTGGCAATCAATAATTTTATACTATTCATTATTTAGTCAGTCAAAGACAGATTTTTCTCATATTAACAATAATATACTGTTATCTCTAACAAACTCTTGTAATAAGTTACTAGAGAATTTGTATAGACATCTCTATTACTAGTACAGATCACATTTCTAATGTTAAGAGTGAAATAGCTGTATGAGCTAATAACCTGTTATAATAGTCAATATGCATTAAGTTTTATCATTGATACAGATATCTATCCTGTTACTAAAGAGGGTAGAGTGGATGGAGCCTATTAAGGTTCTTAACTTCTTGTGGTTTGGTTTAAGTGAGCAATATAGAGGCTTATTTTATTATCGACAGTAAGTCAGTATTAGGTTTAGTTACACAGATACATTGATAATATAGACTGTTTTTTTAAGGTAAAGGGTAGACTAATTGTATTTAGCTGGTTATTAAGTTTTACTAAGTTAGTCTTAGACTACATGACATTATTGTAGATCTTCATTCATATTGCTGATCGTGGCATAGATGTTGATCTTGAGTTTCAATATATGCCAAGAATTAGATTGTTCCTACATCACATATAGTACTGTAATCCATTTCTCCTTTACTAAAAAGTGGAGGATATCAGGTAACCAGAAGAAGGTTTGTCATTGAGAAGACTCTGAAGATTAATAGTTGAGTACGCTAAAAATGGGAATAAATATTATAAATGAACTCATGGAAATGGCAAGGAAAGACACAATCTAATGGAACACATCTCCCTTGTAGATACAGAGCTCATCAATTCTACCTGATATATAACCAACAGCAATAGAATCATAGGAAAATGAGACAATAAGTCATCTGCAAAAATGCTTGATTCCCCAGACGTGAATATAATGGGCCCTGCAGTAGTGGAATCTATAGAAAAGGAAGTTTAAAAAAAACAAGTGGACTTCATGGCCAGTCAGCTCAAACAAGATATATTTAGACAAATGCAAGCCATGTTTAGTGAGTTCAAACAAGATTTAATCAGATAAACAGCTGTCTTAATTGATAAAAAGCTTAATGACTATATAGGAGAAACAGGATAAATAAAGCAATGTAAGAAATGAAGGAACATCTCAGTAGAGAAGTAGAAACACTGAAAAGATTCTAAGATGAATTCCAGGATATGGAAAACTCATTCAAAAACATGGAAGATTGGGTTGAGTATTATGAGGACAGAGTATCTTGAAGATAAGGATAATGAATTGACCCATTTGGTCAGAGAGGACCAAAAGAGAAGACAAGAAAGTGACTGGATGCAACAGCTGATGGATGTCTCAAAGAGAAACCACCCCAGAATTGTAGAAATACAAGAGAAAATGGAAAACAGCACAAAAGTTATTAAGAATATGTTCAACAAGATTAGAAAATTTCCCAAATCTAGGAAAAGAAGTTAACATTGAATTACTGCACGTCTGTAGAATAACAAATAATTTTGATCAGAAGTGACTTTCCACAACACACCATAATAAAAATCCTAGACATTCAACTCAAAAGGGAATACTAAAAGCTGCAAAAGAAAAGCAGAAAGTAAACTACAAAGAAAAATCCATCAGAGTAACTGTGGACTTCTCAACACAAATCTTAAAGGCCAGGAGACCATGGAACAAAATCATTCAAGTTCTAAAAGCAAGTAAATGCAAAAACCAGACTGTTATACAGACTGTTACCCTTCAAAATAGAGTGAAAGTTAAAATTTTTCATGATAAAGAAAACTTATGACCACTAGACCAGTGTTGCAGAAAATACTTAGAGCAATCTTAGAGACAGGGTAACAGCATAAAAGATCCTCAAGAAAAGTACCATTATCTTAGTGATGTTACAGTTTGGACTTTGTCTAACAAACTGTCTGTTGCTAGACTGTCTGTCCCTAGACTATAAGCTATTAAGCTACAGACGGCTGTCTGACCCAAAAGCCAGCAAAGCCAGCCTCTGACTTCTATGGGGCACCCTTAGATTATCCCTCTCTGGAGTGAAACCCTGACTGCCAACACAACACCACCCCTGTCCAGCTTGAAGAAGCCAGAGCGGTCATCATCCCAATCCCCTAATGGCAACTAGGGTCAAACAGTCCAAGGGGGGATTGTGAGAGGAGCCAGTGGGGTCAGTAGTAGGCAGTTAGGAATACAGGGTCCTCTAGAAACGGAGAATCTGCTGGAAAGCAGGATTATAGAAAAGCAGCTGGCTATAACTCGTGACAGTCTGTAGCTGACCACTCCCTAGAACTTACTTAAAAGACAATTGAGAGAAAGCTACTTAAGGGAGAAGTATTTAAGGGTGGAGAACCTAGCAACAAGCCGTAGCAACTGAGCTGCTTTATCATAGGCCAGCTCCTTACCTGTCTACACTATGAAAACCCCAAGACACTGAGCCATACAGGCAACCCACATTTCTGGGGCCCCCTTCTCACTAGCAGAAGCTTTATCCTCCTATCTTCTTTTCCCTCTCTGTAAGTTTCCCAATAAAGTGTTCTACCCACAAAAAAGGGAAACAACAGAAAGAGAATGATCTAATAACAATGTAAAACAAACAATCAACACTGAAGCGCCATAATGATGACAGGATATAGTGAAAGACCCAGGCTAAACAAACTCCATGACAGGCTTCAGACCCATCAGAAAAGCAGGTAGGCCTGCGTTCCAATTTCCCAGAATAATCAGACAGTTACAGGAAAACCCACCACCCTCAGGCCACTTCAGCTAAAAACATATCTGCAGCCTGAGTTAAGGTCCGGGGGCCACACATCTAACATTCCTGCAGCCTGGGTAGTGGCCTAGGGACTATATATATGGCATTCCTGGGGTCTGAGTTAAGGTCTGGAGACTCTAGACAGTCACTAGTCAATCACTCGCTGCTTACCCAAACCCCCACATGGGACCATTGAACTCACTCCATAGTTGGTCATTTTCCAAAGAATCTCAAAAGTTACGATAGGGTCCTGCCAAATATTTCAAATATTTTATGGATTCTGAGTGGTTAATGTTGTTACTATGAGTGCTGTGTGATTATGATTCTTTTTCTGTGTGATGTTGCTGTACCTATGTCATATTCCCTATAATCACCCCTTCCCTTACCCCATAAAAGCCTGGCATGTTTGCTGTTCGGGACTCTCTGCATGGATCCACCGCACTGGTGAAGTCTGAGAATCCAAGTTTAAGCCCGAATAAAAGCTCCTTGTCTTTGCATACGTTCCTCAGTCTCCTGGTGGTCTTTGGGGTCCCTGCGATCTGGGCATAACAGCAGCAAATGCTCCACACCCAATTTTATAAAATAAAAACTACTAGACATGAAAGGACAAACATGCCCCAATACGGTTATAGTGGGGAACTTCAGTACTCCACTATCAGAAATAGACAGGTCAAGCAGACAAAAAATTAACAAAGAAATATTAGAAGTAAACCACAGGTAGGGAACAATTGGATTTACCTGATAGTTACAGAATGTGCCATCCATCATCAACAAAATACACATTTTTTCTCAGAAGCATATGGGACTTTTTCAAAATAGGTCATATTATGGCCATAAGGCATGTTTAAATAAACACAATTAAGCTGAAATAATTCCTTGAATACTTTCACACTGAAATAATACTAGAAATTAACAGCAAGAGAAACCACAGAAACTATATTCTATATATGAATATACAGAAACTAAATTATATATTCTTGAACAAACAATGGGTCACAGAGGAAATCAGTGAAGACATTAAAACCTTCCTAGAGTCAAATGACAATGGAAGTATATCATACCAAATCTTATGTGACACAATCAAAGCAGTACTTGGAGGGAAATTTTTAGCTATGAATGTATACGTTAAAAATCCAGAGCAATCCCAAATACACAATTTATGGATACACTTCAAGGTCCTCTAGAAACAAGAACAATCTAAATAAAAAAGTAGTAAAAGATAAGAAATTGTAAAGTTCAGAGAAAAAATTAATGAAATTGAGATTTTAAGAAATTACAAGAGTTGGTTCTTTGAAAGATACAGAAGATTAATATACCTCTAGCCAAATTAACCAAAAGAAGGAAGAAAAAACCCATATCAATGCAATTAGAAATGAAAAAGGTGAAATCACAAAGGACACTGATGAAATTCAGAGAACTATAAGGAATTATTTTTTAAACGTATACTCCAACAAAATGGAGAATTTGAAAGAAATGGATACATTCCTAGACATATACAAGATACCAAAATCAAACCAAGAAGATATAAAAACCTTGAATAGATCATTAACAAATACTAAAATTAAGGCAGTGTCACGGTTTGGATCTGGAGTGCCCCCTCAAAGCCTCATGTATCTGTGGATACTGTGTAGGTTTGGGAGGTGGGACCTGGACAGAAGGGGTGGAGGCATGGGCTTGACCTGGAGGGGTGTGTGCTGGCTCAGCCCTTCTCAGTCTCGTTCTTCCACCAGGCTGTAAGGATCTCTGTTGTTGGGGCTCTGGCTCTAGCCCTTCCCCTTTTCCAGCCCTGCCATATGCTTCCACCATTTCATTTTCCAGCTGCCCACCTGTGTATGGACTATGACCTTCCAATACTGTAAGCTACAAGAAATCTTTCCTCCCTAAGTTGTGGAAGTCAGGTATTGAGTCACAGCAACAAAAAGGTAACTAACACCAGCAGTAAGAAAGTTTTTACCTACCAAGAAAAATCCAAGATTGGACAGATAAACGGAAGAATTTTATCAGAATTCAGCCAGGATGCAGGATACTTCAGAGAAGAGCTATTATCAATATTTCTCAATTATTCCATGAACTTGAAAGAGAAGGGACATGAAAGTGAGCATTACCCTGACACCAAAATCAGATAAATACTTAACTAGAAAGGAAAACTACAGGCGCATTTCCTTAGTGAATACAGATGCAAAAATCCTAAAGATACTAGTGAACAGAATTCAATAAACCATTAAGAAGATCATACACCATGATCAAGTTGGCTTCATTCCAGGGATACAAGGATGGTTCAACATACATATCAATTAATGTAAAACTCACATAAATACAAGGACAAATATTACAAAGGGGCCAAAAGCATACACCAGAAAAAGGATGGCCTCTTTGATAAAGGGTGCAGGGAGAACTGGTTATCCACATGCAGAAGAATGACGCTAGATCCACATGTATTGTCATATACCAAAATGGAATCAAAGTGGAGCAAAGATCTAGATAAAAACAGGCACCAATGAACCGCCTGAAGGACAAAATTCTTAAAACTCTTGAAGACAAAATGATGGCAAACTGTTTCTCAACAGAACACATGATTAAAAGAAATAACACCAAGAATTAACAACTGGGATTACACAAAGCTAAAATGCTTCTGCATAACAAAGCATTCTGATAATCAACAGAGTGAAGCAAAAACTGACAGAATGGGGAAAAAGTTTTATCACCTATACCTTGGCCAGGGGGTTAGTAACTAGAATATCCAAAACTGAAAAAGAGACTCCTCAACATCAAAGATCCAATGAAAAAATGGGCAATTGAAATGAATAAGCAGTTCTCAGAGCAAGTACAAATAGCCAATACATGAAAAAAATATTCAACATCTTTAGTAATTAGAGACATGCAAATCAAAACAATACGGAGACACCATATTACCCCAGTAAGAATTGCTTTTATCAAGAACTCAGAAAGCATGCTGACAAGGGTGTGGGGAGAAAGGAAACCTACATTGCTGATGGAACTATGAAATGGTATGACAACTATGGAAAGCAGTATGGAGATTCCTCAAAACAATTTGAAAACAGATACCCATCTGACCCAGTGCTACCTCTTCTGGCTATCTTCTCAAGAGTTAAAAGCACCATATAACAGAGATGCACACACACACACCCCTGTTTATAGCAGCACAACAAATAAAAGATAAATCATCGAAGATGTCAAAATATTCATCTACAGACCAATGGACAAAGAAAATGTGACATACATACACACAGCGGAGTATGATTCTGCCATAAAGACAGAGATTTGAGTCATTCATAAGTAAATGGATATAATTTAGTGAAATGAATCAGACTCAGAAAGTTAAATATCATTTGGTCTTCTTAATAGGAAAAAACCAGAATATAAGTAACAGTGTCAAGGGGCTGGAGGAACGACTTAACAGTTAAAGTGTGCTACGTCAAGTGCTAGGGACCCAACTTCGATTCTCAGCACCACATAAACTGGGCATGGTGGCACATGCCTGTAATCCCAGCACTTGGGAGGCTGAGACAGAAGGATTGCCATGAGTCCCAATCCAGGTTGGGCTCTATAATGAGTTCAGGACCAGCCTGGGCCACACAGCAAGACCCTGCCTCAAAAATAAATAAATAAATAAATAAATAAATAAATAAAAGTCCATTTGGGGAATTAGGAGGGATAAGAAAGGTGTGGGAGGGGGAGGAAGGGGGAGGGGAGGGGAATGTGAAGTTGATGCAATATGGGTGTGCACAAACTTCTCAAGTTTAACGTAACCATTGAGTATCACAAATACCTACTAATGGAAAAACAGGGGAGAGGAGAAGACAGCAAATGGAACTCAAAGACACCCCTTGCCTTGTAAAGGACATTGCCCTCAACACAGTGCAACATGGGTGTTCAACCTCTTTTTGGCTATTTCTAGACTGGGGGATTAACTGGCAGACCAGAAGACTTTCCCTTTCTGTGAGTGGTCTGGTTAAATCCTTTGGCCTCTATTCCTAATTATATCTCCTTCATCTTTACATACACATACATGCACGAACATGTGTGGGCATGTACACAACAGTTCACATGATTACTATATATTGTCCCCTTCTGGGATGACCTATGACTTCAGTATCCTTTCTCCTGGTTCTCTGGGGAGGCTCTGACATTGCCACCTCCTTCTTCTCTTCCCCTAAGACCTGTCATGCCCCTAAGGATGCTGTTTTCTATGCAGTTTTTTTCTGTCACATTAAAAAAAATGCCATCTGTTGGAACTATTGAGTCACTTTTGCATTCTGGAACAAATCATACCTGCTGAGTTCAGTTTCAATCTGTGAATGGGGCATATAACCCTCTTAATCTGTTGTTACCAGTTTCAGGAATCCAGATGGGATTAGCTTCATAAACTGGGTGGGGCATCTTTGAGAATTCTCCAGGAAATAGCTTGTTTCTTGAGATTTTTGTAAACATTGACCAGTCATATTGATTTGTCTTAGAGAGTCTTTGGGGAGTGGTGGTTCTTGGCAGTCTTGGTCCATGCAAGTATTCTGGAACCTGTTCTGAAGCTAAAAGTATAGGGATTGGCGCCAGCTCACCCAGCCTGACTCCAGCTCTGCATACCCTGCAAGACTGTGGGAACTCATATTCTCCTTTGACCTCGTCTCCCCGACTTTAGGATGAAGATAACTATATCGACCTCATAGAACCACTGAGATTAAATAGTATGCATGACTGCCTAGCTACTCTTGAGCTAACGTTGCTACTTTGTATTTCTATAGAAATTTAACAACTTGGTACAGGTATCTCATTTGCTATTGTGAAAGTTTTTTTTCTATATTTTGCTATATCTTTATTGCTATTCTTAAACCTGGCCTTACCCACCAGTTCACATTATATAACTGCAGGCATGTAGTTCAAAAGACTAGTAAATTTGGGAAAGAAGAAAAAAAAGATAAATTTTAAATGCCTCAGCTGAATACTGGAAGGTACAATATTTGTACATTCACAGGGTTATCTTTACATCAATCAGTTTTCTTAGGATAAATTTTCATCAGTGACCTAATAAGTGAATTGCTACAATAAAACAAAGTTAAAACTATATCACATTGCTACATTAAGTGAACATAAATCTATGCCACATAAATATACTTAAAGTGACATATATGAAGGAAAATTTAGTTATTTCAGAATTTTTTAACTTTCATAACTTATTTGCTCATATTTCACTGACTACTAACATACTTTTTTCTCAGTTCATTCTCCTCTAGCTGTTGTCGCTTTTCCTCTGGGGTCACTGGTGTCACTGGCCTCCCTTTCACTTTCTAAGTTTCCTTTAAGTATTCTCTGCAATACTGGCTCAGTAGCTGCGAATTCCTATAAGCTTTCTCTATCGTGGAAAGTTTTAAGTTCTCACTTTAAATTAAAAGATAATTTTGTTGGATATCGCAGTCTTGGTTGGCATTCATGTTCTTTTAATGCTTGGATGACACTGCTCCATGATCTCCTTGCTTTTAGAGTCTGGATTGAGAAGTCTGCAGTTATCCTGATGGGCTTATCTTTGTAGGTCAGGAATCTCGTGGTTTTCCTCTTTCATCTAGGTCGCTTATGGTATATTTGTTTAGTATTAATGTGTGAGATCTTTTCAACTTTATTTTGAATTTTATTACATTATTGTTAAAAAAACAGTACTGTGGTGTTAAATTTGGAATATACTGAGGCTTTCTCTGTGAACTTACACACAGTTGATTTTCCTTTTGGTTCCAGATGTGACTAAAAGCAGTTTTTCTGTTGGGTATAATATTGTCTCTGAGTTCAAATTAAATACTTGATGCTCCAGAATAAAAATCTTCCAGATTTTTGCTCATTTTGTACTTGTTTCTGGAGTTCATCCTGAAGCTAAAAGTATAAGATGGGGCCAGCTCACCCAGCCTCACCTGTCAGTTTCTGAGAAGAGTACATTTAGATTTCAAGTACACTTTTTGATTTCTCACAGCACACAGACACAGACATACACAGACACAAATTATATATAATGCATATATGAATGAATGTTCATAATTTTATATATTGTTAGGATTTATATCTATTCACAATCCCAGTGTATTCTGGTCACTTATACTTATTTTAATCTCTGTATAGTAGGACTTATTTATGCTTTTATTTCATTCATCTATATATCTTATTTTTTTCCTTCTTTTCCCTGGCTGAATTTACTTCTTCCAGCCCAAGTAACACATTTTCTCTTATCAATTTTATCAGTTTATTACATTAGGTATCTATCTGATTCTCTGATTGCCCTCCCCAACACCTACTCCCTTTTTTTTTTTTTTTTTTTGGTCTTTCACTCATTTCATCTCACCAGTAGAGATATATCCTCCTAGAGCTTTACTTCTCTTCAAGTCTCATGGCCAAGAAATGTGGGCAAAGTTTCATGAGTTATTTCTCCAATTTCTCATAAAGCATAGTGACTCTTACTAGGATCCTCTCTAATCAACATGGACAAATTTAGCTGCATGAATGCAGCCCATTGTAAACACAAGTAAAACATTCACAGATGATATACAAGTATGTATGTGTTTACTTGTATCTCTGTCTATAAAAATACATACATATACCTCATGAATCTGTGAGTTTACTAACATTAAACCATCTGATGGCTGGTAGAAAAATCTTAAAAAGGAAAACAAATGACTATATACCAGTGTATCAATGCCTGTGTATACGTACGTCTGTACCCATGTGTACAGACAGAGAAGGATAAGGCACATGTGATAAAACGTTAGTATTTGGGGAGTCTGGGCAAAGAGGAGTATATAGAATTTGTTTTATTTCTGCAGCTTATAAAAATCAGTCTGAAGTTATTTCAAAGTTAAAAGTATTGGTCAACAGGATGTACAGATCAACTCTGAGAATGTTCCAGGCCATAGTACAAAAAAGAAAAACAAATAAAATACTTAGAGAAAGAGAAAGCCAGGAAACAGACCCTGCTGTGGTCTGTTTACTGGAGGCAGCCTTTAAGCCAACATCCTGCTGGCAGTGGGAGCCAGGTGTCAACTTCAACCTAACAAAAGAACTTTCTGACAATTCAATACTACAAAATAAAGAAATGATTTAATGAAAGAGAAATTTCTTTTATGAAAAAATTCCTAGAGCCTGGGTGACCAGTGGTATTATAGCTGGACATCAAAAGCCCACAAGAGAGGTTTAATGACAGTAAACGTTGCCAGGCAGCCCTCTGCGAGAGCTTCAGCAGCCTGACAGGGCGAGGTCTTACTTAGGAAGTTGTTAGTCACTGGCTGTGCTTGTGACAGGAGAGTACATGACAGGAGCAAAGGTAAGGGGGGAAGCGAGAGGTGATTTCCTAGCAGGCAGGCTTCTCCCCTTCTCCCATAAGTGACAAAACGGTGACTAAGCTCTGGAGATGACCATACTTATATTAAGGTCTAACATTCTTTTTTTTTTTACTTCTTGGTGACAAGGGGCAGGGGTCTTTCTTCTATAGTTGTTTATAGCTGGTGGTGACGTTGAATTCTAGGGCTCATGGTAAGGCAGGAGACATTTGTATGCATAACCCATGAATAGCTGCTAAATGTACCAGTTGGTGAACACCTTGATGTGGTCCTGGAGAAATTTTTGGAGACACATTATGAGGCAGGGTCCTATTAGGAGAATGAAAAGTCATTATTGGGGGACACATTAGTAGTAGTAGCCAGATTTCCAGCCCCAAGAGTTGAACCACGAAACCCATGAGTTGGATAGATCCTTTGCTCTTTGCTACTCTGTCCTTGATCTGTTTTGCCATCTCTCTAATGAGCCCTGACTCACTGGCATGCAAATAGTACCTTTCACTAAGGAATAGGCAAGTGCCACCTTTCCTGGCTGTTAGTAGGTCTAGGGCCCTATGATTTTGGAAGACAACTTCTGCCCTTGAGTCCAGCTGTCTTTGCACTTGATCTTAGCCAAAAGCCCGAGAAGCGATAGAATCCAGCTGTCTTTGGAGTGCTAACAAACCTGATGCCAGCTGATCAGTGTCTTTATTGAGTTTTAAGGATGGGTCTTCGTTTGAGGTAGTGGAGTAGGCTATTCTCCCTATTCCATTGCCCATATATGCATTACCTCCAGGGCTAAGAGTATCCGAATGATCCAAATAGCTCTCTTGGCTCAAATTGGGGCCTCTAAGGGGATCATGAGGAGCTTCTGTGGAATGCATAAGAAAATAAGGAGTGGGCTTGCAGTTAGTGGTGATGTCCCTAAGGGTGGGATTAAGAAGCACTCCTAGGTAGAGACTTTTGTTTTTGAGATTTGGGTCTTTTGAGGATCTCCCAAAAGTTCAAGAGAATGGTGGTTTATTTTTGTTGTTTTTGTTGTGCTCAAGTGAGGGGCTGCATAACAGTAAGTTATCCATATAAGGGGGAGTATTCCAAAATCCCTTGAATAGGACTGTCAAATTAAGTTGTAAAGCGTGAGTATTGGGGTTGGTCCAGGTAAAGGAGAAGAGACTCTGGGATTGAGGGTGGACTGGGATTGAGAAAGAGGTATTCTTTATGTCTAGGATGGTAAAATGCAAGGTGCCTTGAGGAATAAGAGAAAGGGAAGTATATGGGTTGGGGATCACAGGGTGAATCTGGGTGACAGCCACATTGATTATGCAGAGGTCTTGAGCCATTAGGTTTTTTGATAGGTAGTATGTGTGTGTTGTACAGGTAGTGAGTAGGGCATAAGAGTCCCTTTTTAAGTATATCAGTGATTATAGGCTTGAGGCCATGTAGGTGGGTTAGCGAGGGAGAGTAAGAAAGCTGGCAGGAATAGTGGGAAGGATCCTTGAGCATAATGAGGACAGGTTTCTGGTGAGAAGTTACTGCTGAGCTACTTAGATTCCATATAATATGGTCAACAAGGTAAGTGGAAAAGGGCGGATTTTCATGGGAATAGGAACTTAGAACCAGTAGTAATGAGGTGGAGGGAGCAGAGAATCATGAGGCTGCTGATGTGTTGGGATTTGACATAAGAGTCAAGGAGGCCTGGAATTTGGTGAGAATATCTCATCCTGGAAGTGCGGCTGGACATTTAGGAATGACCAAGGTATAGGTGTAGAGCGCCCTTCCTAAGTTGGAGGAAAGGGATTCTGTGTCTCAGGGTCTGGAGAAAATATCCTCTACCCCAATTATGAAGGTGTTGGAAGTTTTGGTGGGTCCCCGGAACTCAGGTAAGGCTGAGAATACAGTCCCATATCAGTAACGAATGAGATAGGCCAACCTTCAACTATGGCAGTTACCCTTGACTCCTGAGAGGTGATGGAGGTTGGGGCAAGGAGTCCAAGGTCCTGTCAGTCCTCTGCTGCCGGATCTAGAAGACTGGTTAGTGAGGGGGTTTGGGAAGGGGCTGACCTGCTTCCTTGAGGAGTGGCAGGGCAATCCACTGCCCAGTGTCCCTCCCATTGTGAGTGTCACCTAGCGGTAGTGGTGGCACATCATTCAAGATGCCGGATCTTTACATTTTCACGCCATACCTGATCAGGTGACCAGACAAAGGCAGGAAGGGGGGAGGAGTGATCAAGGATATGATGTTGTGATGAACTTGACCCTGAGCCAATGCCTTAGATCTTCTCAGAAAGATTGTGAATCCTGACAATAGGAAAAGGCGGGGGAGGGACCTGCAACCTAGGGATTTAAGTCGGTACTGACCACATCTTCGGTGTGCCTCTCTCCACCCTTTTTTGCAAAAAGAAAATTAAAGCCTCATACCCTGTTGTCCATGCTTCCCATGTTCATCCTTTGTTTGGACAGGAAGATTTCTACAAGATGTTTCTAACAATTTGGGGCCTCATCCGGGATTTACACGCCTGCTGGAGGGGGACACCCCTAGAAGAGGAGGAGGCATCCCATTTAGTTCTCTAGGTGGCCTACTCTGCCTGGGGGGGGGGGGGGTCTAACCTCTTGCAGAGCCATGAAAAAGCCTGAGAATGTTTATATTTGGAGACAGTACGGATGGTGCTACAAGAGTATAAAACCCGCGGCTGGTCAGGTAATCTTCACGTGTGGACTATGGTAGGAAGGTTGAGAAAGGAATCCTCATAGTAATGCCTTGGTGACCAGGAATTTTGGAGTTATCAAGAAATCCTCAGTAAGGGGGCGGGGGGGGTGTTGAGTTTTCTCCAGGTTTGGGGGTGGGGGCAAGAAATCCTCAGTAGGGGGGATTGAGCCTTCTCCGGTTATAAGATTCAGGATCAATCTATTTGAGGATGGGAGGTAGAAATTCTAAGCCTGAGGGTGAGGAAATGGACTCCCAGGAGGAATAAGAAATCTTTCGGATTCCCCTGGATAGTCCACTGGGGCAAATGTTAGAATTCTGGGAGTATCATCCTCCTACAAGGGGAAAAGACAAAAAATGATTAAATATTGTTGTTTCATCTGGACTAAGGAAGCAATCTATGGGCCACCGGTGTTCTGGCCACGGTACGGGTCACACGAGGACTGGGTCTGCCAGGCCCTGGTCCTCTATGTAAACAATAAAACCTCAGAAACACCAGAGGAAAAGGATTATGCCCTCTGTGGGCTGCCCAGGGAACGCACCTTGTTTCCTCTCCATACTCAGGAGAGGTCGTCAGAACAAGATAGGCCAGCCAATGGGGAGGAGGAAAAGCCTTGGGACCCCCTCTCCCACTTCCCTCCGACCTACTTAAGAGTACAAAGGGGGTCTTGGGGAGATAAGGAGCAATCTGAAGGGGCCACTAAGAAGAAGGCCTCCATGGAGCAGGGACTGTCTGCCTCTACTCAGCCATTCCCCAATCTTAGGAAGGAACTGGAACGATGTAAAAAGGATGTAAAAATCTTTCATGTTGCCAGGTTTGGTTTGTCATTTTATCTACCTATCCATCCCAAACTTCATGCATAAATATTTTTAAATATTTTATATCAATTCCCCATATTGAATATAATTATGTTTTGCAAACTATACTATTACAAATAATAATTATGTGGGGAAATTTCACAGATTTTATGAAACAGCTGGTACTATTATAGAAGTATATCAATCAAATGATTCAAATACCTATCTATTTTTTTTGTTAAACTTTCTCTTAAGATGTTTCCTTTCCCAGGCCTTTGAGCTTTCTTTGTATATCGAGGGCTGACTGGGAGATAGAGTGGGTCATTAGAATGCTGCTGCTGTCAGGAGATTGGGGGTCTACTTTAGTATATTTTTGGAGTGCCTCCAAGAGGTGGGTGAGAAACTGAATGGGATTTCATTCTTTTCCTGTTGTATTTCTCTGAGCTTATCAAAATTAACTATCTTTTGGGTCACGTTCTAGAGTCCCACTGTGAAGCAGATTACCATCTGGTCTTAGAATGTATGCCTGTTTCCCTGGTAGTCCCAATTGGGCTCTACTGAGGGAATGGCTGTGGCCTCTATAGGGTGAACAGAGTTGGCACAGTGTACTTCATCTGCATGGGCCTGAGCTGCGTCTAAATTCTCTGCTTCTCCTCAAGGAGGAAAGCTGAGGGAAAGATTATATATAGATCATGCCAAGTAAGATCATGAGATTGGGTGAGGTATTGGAATTTTTAAATATAGGAGTCAGGGATAGACCCCAGATATTTCATGTTTGGAAAAAGGGAAGGGGGAAAGGATCCTCCTATGAAGGGTGTATGGAGGGCTGATTAGAAGGAGGAAGTGGAGAGAGAAGAGGGGGGTGTGAGGCTGGGGAGCACAAATGGTCCAGCCAGCTTTAAGCCAATATTTTGGCCATAGCAGGGGTGGGTGGCAAAGGGTTGAGGTTCCTATGGGGTTGCATCCTACCACCCTGGGCCAAGGCCAGCTCAGGCTTGGGGTGCTATGGGGCTAGGTGGTGCACTAGGGTCCAGGGTGGCTCAGCAGGAGCCATAGGCATATACAGGGCCAAGGATAAAGTCTGGCCATAAACTGCGTAAGTTGCATGGTAGAGTGGGAGGATGGTTGGGGTATGGTCAGTATGTAGGAATTACGATTCCAAGGAGGGAACAGGATCCACAGAAGGAAGAATATGACCTGAGATGCAAGAAAACATGAGGATAAGGGATCTCTAACCATTCGCTGTTTCTAGGTGGAGACAATTTTGAGAAATGCAAGGGCAAAAGAACTTGGGAAGGAAAGCAAGGGAGACAGAGAGAGGGGTTAGAGCAAAGAAGAGAAGGCTTGGACACAGGGAATCTCCTTCCATTTACTAGTGCTCTGGTAAAAATGACAAAGATCACAGATAATGCTGAGACTGAATGTTTTGTTTTTAGGCCAGACAGATCTGTTTATAGAGTGTATTGAAGCCAGGCAACAGTGGAGGAGAAAATTAGTCACTGGGATTTCAGGGGGAATTCTGGAATGGGCCACTCCCATGGTGGTGAGAAAGGACAGGAGAGGAATGAAGGGGAGGAACACAAGAAGCTGAGAAAAGGGCAACCCTTGCGTCTCATATTCTCACGGAGCGGGGCCAGTCAGAGTCTGCCCAGGGAGGGTTGTTACGCGTCTCTGGAGACACTACTGTTGTTATTATGTTCTCAGAACACAATTCTTGGAGAACAATCAGATGATGAGAGACACCAGGATTTTGGTTGAGAGAGGGAGGAACTCACAATGGGAGCCCAAATCCCATAAAGATGAAAGGTTGGTGCTGGGCATAAAGAGCAGCACGGGTATGGAGGAGAAAGCCCAACTGTGGGCAGGTATCTGGGATTAGGGCCTTCTAAAGCAGCTTGGATCTCCTGAGGGAGAGCAAGGTCAATGGTGGAGGGACCCAATCTGACTCAGGCTCAAGAAGGAAGGCAACAGATCTCAGGATTCTGTAGTAAGCCTGGGATGAACTGTGACTGCCCATTGCTTCCAGGGTTGCAAGAGGAAAAGTCCACTCACTCACCCATCCAAGTCATGGCACTAAAATGTTAGAGTTGGACACCATAAAGTTCACAGGAGACAGTCTCAGCCCAAGAGAGGTTTAATGATAGCAAATGCTGTCATGCTGTCCTCTTGGAGAGTTTCAGCAGCCTGACTGACAGGGCCAAGGCCTTATATAGGAAGTTGTCAGTCACTGACTGTGTTTGTGACAAGAGGGGAGTATGTGACAGGAGCAAAGGTAAGGGGAAGCAGGAGGAGGCTGCATAGCAGGCAGGCTTCTCCCATAACAAAATGTTGATTAAGCTGTTGAGATGACTGTGCTTATATTAAGGTCTAACAGTGAGAAATTCTTCAGGTTGATCCAATTCCAAATGGGAGTTGGAACCACAGATCATCTCTGTCTATTCACACTGGAAAATACAAATATCAATGGAGCTGACTAATGTATAAAATTTATAAGAAAGTCACAAAGAGTTTGGGAGAAGAAAGGAGGAAATATTTTTGAAGAATGAACTACTTCAAACAGGGATTTAAGTGAGAGAACTTATTTCAAAAGTTTGGCGTAGGTTGTAAGTTCATAGCTGAAAGCTGAGAGAGTCATTTAATTTTTATCTGTACATTTGTAGGTCTATACCGTGGGCCTACAGCTCATACCTTTCAATTCGGCACCTAGGTTCTATGTGAAAAGCACGATGGAAATGATCCATTTCATTGAAAGTAGTCCCCAAAGAATACTGACTGGTGCTGGGGCTCAGAGTAATGAAGATTTCTGGATTTATGCTTAAAACGTAGGTGCTAAAGCATCCATGCTAGGAGGACAGAAAGGGCTGGCTGAACCCTGTTGCTGGCTCTGTTCTCCTCTGAGAGCATGAAGCATCTAGAAGTCGCATTTGGATGAAGCTGTTAATGTGACATCTACTAAGGTTCAGGAGTTTACTCAGAAACTGGCAAGATTTTGTGCTCATGGAATTTTTCTAGAGAGAGGTTTCCATTTGGTTTTCAAAGGTATTTATAAATTAAAGAGAGAGAAGAATGATACTACTGTGGTTTGGGTTTGAAGTGTCCCCTAAAAGCCTCATGTTCATGTTCCTATGAACACTGGGTAGTGTTGGGAGGTGGGGCCTGGCTGGAAGGGGTGGGTGCTTGGCCTTAACCTGGAAGGGCTTGTGCTGATCCCACCCTTCCTCCCACTCTCTCTCACTCCACCATGCTGTAAGGTCTCTGTCTTGCAGGCAGCTATAGCTCTAGCTGAAGTTTCACCATATGATTCCACCATTTTCCAGCCCCCCATCTGTGAATGGACTGACCTTCTGAAACTGTGAGCTAAAATAACTCCTTCTTTTCTAAGTTGTGCATGTCAGGTATTGAATCACAGTCAAGAGAAAGTAATTAAGACAGAAATTGGTACCAGAGAAGCGGGGTCATTGCTTTGCTTTATCTGACCATATGGTTTGAAAGCCTTTTGAAACAGTTTGTGAGAGGAATTTGGAAAGGTTTTAGTCAACATGCCTAGTGGAGAAGCCTTGGAGCACTCTGAGTTGAGCTTGATGAGAGATTCTGGTCAGAGCTCAGAAGACCAGAATGCTGATAAAAGTGTGGGTTGAAAAGGCCAGGCTCAAGAAGTTTCAGAAGGAGGACTGTATTGGCAAGTGGCCTAAAAACCACATGTGCTACGCTCTGGCAAAAAGCTTGTTGGTATTTTGCCCTTGTCTAGAGACTTTGCCTGAAACTGAGATTAAGGGTGGTGGACTGCTTACTCTGGTGGAGGAAATCTTAAGGCAGACTGATGTTCAAACTGTCACATGGCTGCTGTTTGCGCCTTTTAGCCAGCTCTATGGTGAAAGAGAAGATAAAATGGCAGAGACAATTACATCAAAGGCTTGCAGTGCCAGGTCAAAATGGCCTCCAGGGTTGAGGCCCAAGAGCACAGAGAAAAGACATTGCGTTAAAAAGAAGCCAAGTACTTACACTCAGGATAAGAAAGACGCCTGTAAGGCATTTCCAAAGTCAACAGGATGGTTCCCTTCACCAGCTCAAGGGTGGAGAGGCAAACACTTTGCTCTGAGAAGTGTGCTGCAGGGCCAAAAGAACAAATGTCTTACGAGTTCAGCGGCCTGGAGTTCAACCATCTAAGAACTGAGACCTCGGCAACATTTGTCCAAGGGGGACAGACTACTGCTCAAGCTAGTGGCACACCTTGGTGACGTCCATACCGTTCTGGCTTTAGAGGCTTACAGAGTGCTGAAGTTGTGGGTTCTTGGAGGCTTCCACGGAGATTTCACAGGAAGGCCTTGGAGACCAGGCAGTGTGCCCCCGGGAGGGCAATGTGAGAAGTTGTAAAGGAAAAGCCAAAGGTGCAGTGGAGAGCTCAGAAATTTGGAAAAGCCAGGAGCATGGATCATCTGCTGAGAAAAGCTGCAGGCTGAGTGGATCCAACCCAAAAAAAGGTAAGATGGAAACTGCAGTCTGCTGCCATGCTGTAGGGGCGGGGCCATGCAAGCCCTTTGGAATGCACATCTTGCCAGTTTACTTCAGGTGCTCTACCTGGGACTAAAGGATTTAACCCTTGCCCTGCTGGGCTTAGGAATTGTTTTGGTCCTATTGCCTTTTATCCTCCTATTCCTCCCTTTTGGAATGGAAACGTTTACCCTGTGCCATTTCATGCTGGAAGTGCTTAACTCTCTGGTTTTAACAGGAGATCACAGCTGAGTCTGCTTTGCATCTCAGAGGAGACTTTAGACTGGACTTTTTAGGAACTACTGGGATTTTGGCAATTTTTGAAAAAGTGACTGAATACATTTTGCTTAAGGAGGTGGCCATGAGTCTTTTGGGGGCCAAGGGAGGAATGTTGTGGTTTGGATCTGGAGTGTACCCTAAAAGCCTCAAGCACTTATGGATACTGTGTAGTGTTGGGAGGTGGGGCCTGGCTGGCAGGGGCGGGTGCTCGGGCTTGACCAGGAGGGGCGTGTGCTGGTTCTGCTCTTCTTCCTACTCTCTTTCACTTCCACCATACTGTGTGAATCTCTGTCTCCCATGCAGCTATAGTTATAGCTGCAGCTCCATCATGTGATTCCATCCACCTATGAATGGAATGAAACCTTCTAAAACTGTAAGCTACAATAAATCTTTCTTCCCTAAGTTGTGGATGCTGGGTCACAAAGATGAGAAAGTAACTAAGAAAGATACTGATGAGAATATGCTATATCCTGAGGTTAGAAACAAATCTCACGTCCTTGTGCTGGGCAAAGTACCTCCTCTCTGGGCCTGGTGTCTGAGGGTGTGTGCGGTGGGGGCGTTAGGGGAAACAATCCCAATGTTCTCTTCCCACTTTAAAACACCAGGACAAAGAAAAGGAGGTCACAAATGCTCTTGCTCATAATGGGCCCTGGGGCCCCTAATCCTTGGTCTTTAAAACTGAGAGGGAACATTTAGTTTTAGGGCCTGGAAGGCATATGGCCAACTCCCCGTGGCTGTGATAGATGCAGCCCTCTCAAATAATGGTCACATTCACCTGCAAGGACATGGGATTGGCCAGTATCACTGTTATTATTGATTCTGTTTGACTCTCCTGATTAAAAACAAAAAATATCAAATAACGACCTCACTCTCTGGGAAATTTATACTGTAATTCACATGAGTAGCCACAGAATTTTCAGGACAACACTGAGTAATTGACCACTATTACTATTATATTAGAGTATTATATCCCTACTCTTATCCCCCAACAACATGTACCATTTCAGCAAATAAATGAAGTTGGGAGGGTAGTAAGACAGAGAAGGGGAACCCAGATGAATGTCAAGAAAAGTGTTTTCCTAATCCAAAGACTTCTAAAAATAAAACTGATATTCATCTATTTGAAATGTTTCTAGTTCTATTAAGCTGAGAAAAGAAAAGGAATCATGGAGGGTCTTTTTATACCTGTGTTTTTAAGTATCAAATACTCTAACTTACTCAAACGTAGCACAAGATAAAAGTGGCTCTTCCATGCACTGATTTTTAAGTAATACAAATAAGGGCAGATGGGCAGATTCTTATGGTTACAACTTGTAAGAAAACAATGAGATTGATGGTTAGTATTCCATTTTGTACTTGCATGTTTTTAAAGTTCAGACTTAGTGCCACTGCTTTGGAAACTTAGATTCAGAAATCTGCAGGATACTTGCAGAAAGAGAATTAACAGAGAAATGTTCTTGTCTTTTGCTTTGAAAATACTTGCAGATATTGAGTGAAATCACAAAACAACATCTACCCACATTCATGTTAAATCTATAATCAGAGACAGGGATGTAGAAGGATACAGGCAATTGTCAGTTAGAACACACAAAAGTTGGACATGCTAAATATATATCTATATATATATTTATCTTTTAAAAGGCAGTTTGTATTATCTTTCACCAATCAAAACACACATAATATATTTTATTATAAAACATTAGGCAATGATACTTTTGAGATATGTAATCTGAAAGGTCATACCTGTATTTACTACCAGCATGAAATACCAGAGGAGTTACATCAGAAATCAACCAGATAAACTCATACACCTTTATCACGATGTACACAGCATTCAGTTCAGATTAAACCAGTGTCCTGCTCAGGGCTTCAGATATGACGTGACTGTATTAGCAGGGGCCTCGAAGAGAGCTTTCTCTTTTCAACACTGGGCCTCCAGGCTCTTTGTGTCAAGATAAGGGCAGATGCCAGTTCCATCTGCAGGCCTAAAGCTGCTGGACACTGTACAGCCAATGTTTCTAGACAACTCTCCTACCGTGACTGGACTGGTTCCCCTGGGAACCTGCATATGAAACTGGGTTCCAGACATAGGGGAGAAAGTCACTTCCCTTTAAACTGAAAACTAAGCTAACAAAGAAAGTCAAAATTCCAGGATAATCAGAAATTACCTGGCTATAAAAATGTGTCCAAGGGGCTGGAGGAATAGCTCAGGGGTTAAAGCGCTTACTTAGCAAATGCTAAGCACCTGAGTTCTATTCCTTGGCATCATATAGGTTGGATGTGGTGGCACATGCCTATAATCCTAGCATTTGGAATGCTGAGGCAGGAGGATTACTGTGAGTTCAAGGCCAGTCTGGGCTGCATAGTGAGCTCAGAACTAGCCTAGACTAGAGTGAGACTGTCTCAACAAAAAAAGAGTCCAAAATAGTACTTCCAGAGTGTGTACAATATGAATTACAAAAATAAAATACAAAAGATGAAAAAGTTGAACACATTTCTCAGTTCTTTATCAAATGTCAGCTTTTACTCACAGAGGTCAGCTTGAAACCACTGCACTGCATCAGGACCCTGGCCAGCCCAGGCTCAGGACAGAGAGCCCTGAAACTGGAGCGAGGTTTTTCTACACAGCTCTCTGGCCTGTCTACCTGGAAGGAGAGAGGATGAGCTAAAAACCACTGTGGGCACTTGTTCTGCTTACAGCTGTCTCCTGGCAGGCAGGACCCACATAAGCCCTCAGCATCAGCTGGCCTTTAACCAGCATGGGCCAGATAGTGCTGTTTCAAGACCCTCACTTTCTTTTATTTTTTCCTTTTAAACATACATAAAGTCTTTAGAAGAACTTGTATTAGAGAGAAGGCCATTGTAAGATGTTTATATGCATAGTGATAACTTTCTTAACTGTACTAGCAAGCTTCCAGGGCTAAGTAAACCCCAAGCCATTTAACAAGTTTCTGTTTCCATCTGAATTAGCATTTCCCTTTTGTACTTGAATGTGTTTAAATGACAAAGTATATGACTATTTCTTACTTCAAGATTTTGTTCATGAAGGGCTCCAGTTTTAAAAGCTCCATTATGGTACAACTGGTACAGAAAGAATAATTCATATAACACTTCTGATAAACTTTCTTATCATAGCTATTCCTCGGGACAAATTCTGACCAAATAGCTTCCCAAAAAACTGAACACAAGATAGGAACTGGAAACAAAGTAAGCTCTATGGAAAAACATTCTGAGCACAGGTAGCTAAAATGTGATTATCTAAGCTCCATTTCTGCAGCAACAGGCAAATACTCAGTATCTTAATGAATTCTGAATACTTTACACATTGGGAAGTCTGAAAGTATCAATTTCAGGTGAGCAGCTTTAGATCAGAAACATTCTACATTGAATCACTACTCTCCAGGGTACTTCCCCTGCATCTCTTAGAAGAGTTTTCCCAGATCATTCATGGCTTTTCCTTCAGAAAAGGAAATTTCTCTTCAATATGAAAAACAATAGCAGCAAGCAGGCACTCCAAGTCAGCCTGGCCTCATAAAACTGGTGGAGGGGAATTGACCTGGCTACTCTCAATGAAGCAAGAAAACTGAGAACGGTGGTCTTGGCAAAAGGAAAATGCTACCTTGTGAAATCATTTTGTGTCTCACCTTTAATGACAGGAAGTTGAATACAAGGCTAGCAGGGCTCTGGGGAAGAAAACACTTACTTGGTAAATAACAGCACAGGTCCTGAGAGATCATTTTGTAGAGTTGTAGTCTAATATTAGGGTTCGGAACTATTTTTCAGTATATTATTAAGATGGTGTTATGTTGTGACTGACAAAGAAGGGGAAGTCCTAGGTAGACTTTTAAATTAATAAGAAGTCCAGAAAGAGAGATAAGGTAGACAGGAATTCAAAGATACATACCTCTGAAGCAACACAAAACTGAAAACTGTTTCATGCAGTAAAGTTGCATATACAGTCACCCCAGACCAGAAAATTCAGAGGAAACAGAATATCCACATAAAATATCTTTGTTTTAGCAGTGATAATTCTCAGCCCAAGGCATCAAAATTTTAAGAAAAGCTATATTTTTATTTATTAAATAGATTTAATTATATTCTTTCTGAATACAAAAGATAGAATAAATCATATCATAAAAGCTAATAAGATATGATAATATGATAGTGGCCAATTAATACACATAATGTCTATTTTTCCTGGACAGACATCAAATTACTCAAAAGGATTAAGAGATCATCTAGAATTAACACTACTTCTAAGATTATTTGGCATGGAAATACTGACTTTCAAAGTGTGAGGTGGGCAAAGTCTAAGCAAGCACTGGTGGTCACGTGCATGTAAATCCCAACAGGTACGGATGACAAGAAACTGTAACCACTGTCACCACAACTTGCAAAAACTCATCTATTCTAATTGCTCACCTGAAATGATCTTGAACAAAATCTCTAAAGATGTGGCTTGCACTTTTTTTCTTGAAATATCATCTGCTCCACTTTATTATCTAAGCAGGCAATCCTATTAGAATGGAGTAGGGGCAAGGCATTGAGTTTCTTACATGCAGAACATGGAGTTTTTCTATTTGGTTCCATCAACTCCCACACACTTCAGGACCATGGAAGCAAGAATTCCTCTGCAGATGACAAGTTTGCACTTTCTAACTTATCATCGACAACCTTCAAGTGGTCCCGTTGAGGCATCAAGACTGCTGTCTGTGTCAGAGGCCAGTGTCTGCTCAGTGGACATGGATGAAATGTCATTGATAGAAGACGACTGGGAAGGAGTGGCGTTGCTACTTACTGCTGCATCTGTGCTAAGAAAACCAAATAGAATAAAATCTGAGGCACGACATTGCTGCAATCCAGGTAACAAGATTTCAGGCCATTTCTTGGCTCTGCCCTTTCCCAGTTTCCCAGTTCTAGCTATTAATATAAACAAGTCACTCAATTGAACATCTGAAATTTTTCCTTGAGTCTTTCTTTAGGTCCAGCATCTAAAGTATTCCTCTGTCGTTCCTTGTAACATTTATACTCAATGGCTAACCACGTGTGTGGTCAGGTATTAAAAATAATCATGGTAATTACTTCTTAAAAAACACCTGAACTCAAATAAGCCTTAAAAGGAGATTGCCAAATTTGCCCTAAAAGTATCACAAGAAACTTTAGTCTGATCAGGGTTCAAGTATCATCAGACATATCAATTATAACATATATACTAAGTCTAGCGAAAAAGCATTAACATTCAAATAAATATTTCATGATTAAAAACAGCTTCTGAAATAGAATGTACACCAAAAAAGGAAAAAAATTAGTGGCCCATATATTATTTACAAATCTAGAAAGGAAAAAAATTTTAACCTTTGAAGGTAAATGAAGCTATCTTATCTCCTACTATCTATGTTTTAATCTGGTTTGAACAAAACCAAAACATCCAGGCTCCTGCAGAACAATATTTTCAGTCTTAAATTTGTACTTTGTTAACAATAAGCACCTAAATTGTTGCTAAAGTTATATAATCTGTAGATGCTTTACACATGTCATGTTGAATACAAAATTAAGACTGTAAGTTGTAAATTAAGATGTAAGCTGTGCAACTCACATTACTGTGTATTTGATTTCAAGTGAGAGTAGGAAAAACACAACCTAAGAGATTCATTTGATAAACAGTACAGATCTAAAGGCATAGGTTAACGCCACTAATACCAGACTATCTCAGAATTATGCAACTATCTAGCTATGAGGTTTTTTCCCACTGGATAGGTAAAATTTAAAAATAGGAGAAGTTTATGAACAGTTTCCTCAAAAGAAAACCAAATTCCATTTGACCTAGTTTTATATTCATCTTTTAAAAAACTGGATGAAACCGGTAAAAGGAGGGTCATAAATCCTAAAAAGTCTTTAAATTCAATGTCCTTTCCTGTAAATGGAACTGACAGCAGTTGTTGCAAAGATGAAACAAGACCGTTTAAAATGTACTTACTTCAGTGCCTGGCATATCAGTAAAACGTAAGCTGCTGCTACCACCACAACCACCAGGGCAAGAAGGCCATTTATTACATTAGTCTTTCAAAATCAGTGGTGGCCATGTACGCATTAACACATTACTACTATGTAAAAAAGTTGAATAGGAAAACAAAATTTTATATATCACACGATAAAACAATCACTAACCTGAGGGCTGATCTTTTACAACACCATTCTTGCTTCTTTCTTCCCAATCCATTACTTCTTTGTAAATTAGCTCTTCAAACAGAAAAGTTAGAATATTTTGAGTTTTTTGCATTTCTAAACTCTGCTTCCAAAACAATTGAAATCACACTGAGGGTAGGCATTTTGATGTGTTATTTTAAATTATGATATCTAATCAATTCAGTTATAAAGTCTACCTGGACCCAAACACCTAAGTTTTGATCCATTATATCTTTTCTTTTTACTGTCGTACTAGGGATTGAACCCAGGGTCTTATGCATGATAGGAAAGGGCTGTACTACTGAGCTTTGTCCCCAGTCTTTCAATACAACTATTAAAACAGCTAAAAATACAGGGTTGTTTTGAATCCACAGAGTTTTTTTAAAAAAAACGGGTGGGGGGAGGCTGGGAGGGTGGATAAGAATATGAGCACACAAAGTGACTTTCAGCTGAGGACATTAAAAGAACTGCTTCTCAAAGACATCTGAATGTGTTTCTTTCTATGATTACTGCGGTTCTCCACATGGAATCAGCATGTAACAGTGGGCTATAGGCCCTCTTCCATTCTGGATTTTGGCCAGAAACAAATATAAATACCTAAGTCTTATATCTTGCTTTAATTTCAGTGTCCCTCAACTTCACTAATAAAAATAACTAATTGGCTACCTATATTTAATAGCATAAACTCATGTGAAAAAGCCCTTGTATTTTACCCAGGAGCAAATAGTACAAATCTGTATGTGTTTCTCTTTAATGCTGTTATCTTCAAGTTCCTTAAGTTCCTTCACTATTGGAAAGTGGAGAGAGGGGCTGCAGAACCTTCTGCCCCTTCCAGAAGGGACAGCATTAAAGGTAAAGTCTCTGTTTCGCAAGATTATAAGAAATGTCACAAAGAAGGATCAAGGTAAGCTGCCCCTACCTTTCCATTCCTCAATTGCATGCTCTCTTTCTTCCAACTGGGCATCATAAATTTGAGGTGGTGGCTAAAAATTAAATGACATATAAAGTCAATCATTCAAGGGATAGTGAGGTATGAAGAAAACCAATACCACATGAGGTATTTCTAGTCTGCTTATGAATTTAATTTCATTAACACTTGGTTTATTAAGGATTTTTATTATAAATGTGATACTATATCAGTTTCAGAACCAAAATAATTAAAAACTAGCCAAAAAAGTTATTAATAATTTTCTTAATAATCACATGACTTCAAGACATTTTACAGACATGTGCCTAATGTAGTTACAGATTAATAATCATAGGCTGCTTCCTGAGACCCCTGTGGACCAGGTGCTGAGTGCGAGGGTGCAAAGTGCCATTCTTCCTCACAGCACATTTCAGGTTCCCATTTCTTCACATTAGGACTCCCAAGCCTAATCCTAACTCATAATCCTCCTGTCCCTAAAATGCTACTATAAATATCATTCTCCTGGCATAAAACGATTTTTAACATGGTGGTTAAATCCATTGTCAAGGTATAAAATGTGTCTCAACCATGGCACAAACAAGCGTGCCAATGTTGTCGCTTTACTCTCAGCGAAAGGTTATTCCTAGAGACACTGCTGAGGGAAAACGTGCATGAGAACCTAACACAGAAGGAAACCCCTTGCAGGGGGACAGGGAGGCCTGCATACCTTGGGGAAGGATAAACAAATCTGGGACTTCCTGAGAGTTGCTTAGCCTTTTGGCCGGGAGCCCAAATAAAAGGATAAACCCAAGACCCATGGCACAATGTCAGGCACAAAGCAAATAATTAGTAAATTATTACTACACACCAATGTTCACATAAATAAAAACAATTTTATCTCTACAATATCAACATATTCACTGCTATGGTCCTCTAAGCTACTATCCCAATATCAAGTGCTTCCAAGGGATACAGACCCAGGTCCCAGACTGCTCTTGGCCTTTTTTGTAATTAGGAGCCCTAAAACCTAGAACTTGCTATCATTATGTAGCCACCTATACAAATAGAAAAGCCAAGGAAAGTGAGAGCTATCTTTTCCAGATTGACACTTACCGCTTCTGCCTCAGCAGGGTCATACCACACAGTGATATAAGGGTGACGCAAGGCTTCGTCTACAGAGATACGCTTGTCAGGATCGATAACTAACATTTTTGATAATAGATCTCTGGCTTGACTTGCTATGTGAAAAGAAATATTAGATTAATATACTCATATTGTTAATCTTAAACAAGAACATCAACAAAAAAGAGTAAAGAAATATATATAACACAAAACAAAAAAGCATAACCTTGGGAGAAATGTCTGATGGCTTCCAGATCAACAAAACCTAAATTTAGTAACTTAAGAAAAAGTCAACTAGCTACTTTCATAATAAACTAGGCTTTCAGTGGGTTTTATGTCCTAAATCTGGGAGGGGAACAGAGAAGAGGGGCCTTGGCACGTGTGGTGGGGGCATTAGTATCAGACTAGTGTTCACAAAAGGTCAGAGGCTAAGAAACTGTGGCAGATGACGAAAATCACTGAGTCAGGTGGCATTACCAAGAGTGTGGAATGGGAGTTGAATTCCTGAAGAATGGGAGCATAATTTTTTCTTCTTGTCACATTAAAATGAAATCAGAACATACTTTTTAAGCCACACAAGAATCTCACATTTCCACTGTATAATGCATTTCACAGACAACTCTGTTTTTCCTACCTGTGTACAATGTTGGCAACGTGCACTTTTTAAACAAAATGTGACGTTTAAAAAAATGAGTAGTTGTAGGGAAAAAAAGCAAAAAATTTAATGACTTAAAAATAAGGCTTAGCTAGGTTTTGGCTGTTAATTTCACAGCAAAGAACAGACAGGCTTTTCTGATGAAGGCATGCTTATTTTTGATGTGGAGAGAAACCTCTATATTTTAGTGAAGGATGCAGGAGAAAGACAAGGAGGACTTTTCTATTACACTACTATCATACAGTTCCTGACTCTGTAACATTCATTGTGGTGCTCTTTATAGCTGAAAACATTTTGAATTCTAATTGCTAACATTTTAATACAGGTCTTTTGGATTGATTTGACTATTTTAATGTTGGTCAAAACATCAAGTAAGCTGTTAGCTGGGGAAAAGCTTTTAATTTTTTATGTTTTCTCTCATCACTGCTGTCACGTTGATAAATGATGTTATTTTAGACTTGTAATTACTTTATATAATATTCACAATTTTTGGAATGGAAACTTAAAAAAGGAAGCATTGTCTAGATTATTACAAGTATCAGAATAAAAGGTATCTTACTTTTTATTTTGTCTCGTTCAGATTCTGATGGGAAGATCCAATCTGGAAAGAGTTCTTCAAATTTGATTCCAGGATACTTTGGTCTGTTTTCCACGTAGTTTCTCACAGTTGGTTGGAGTTTCTTCATGAACTCTGCTGATGGTGTTCCTAGCTGCTCAATAACTTTATTCCATTGATCAATATCTAAGGGCTTTCTTGAGGAAAATACAACTGAAATGCCTTACATTCATATACATACAGTAACAATAATTGACCATATTTCTATTTATGGACAAGTAATTAAGCCATCCCATTGGATCAGCAGTAGCATTTTGAAATAATATTCCAATAAGGTTGGTGTTTCCAAATTAGACTATTTTTGAAAACATAGACCCTGCATATTTATAAACTACGATCATACTTAATTAAATCAATACAATAAAGTCTATATGCCTTCCCATTCTAGTTCAAAATAAAATTGAGAAATAAACCTGATAAAAATGATCAAATATGAAATTAGATAAACATTATATAGCCATATTAAAGTCAACTTCCATACAAAAGCTACTTCAGATTCACAATTCCCTAAAGGATAAAAAACTTGAGAACTGTGTGACCATAATTTGTAGTTGGGCCACCAATGTCTGTGGGACAGCCTGCCAGGTCATGGCATGGGAAGGAAAAATGGCAGGGACCAGGGCTCTGAGATTTCTCTGTGGGGTCACAGTTCTTCCTGAAAGTGGACTAGACTCAGCAATGGCGACTTTGACGTCATTCTATGTCACTCGGTACTTATTCACTCCAAGTATCACTGAGATATCTAGTGATGCACTTTATTTCCTTTCAAAGTTCATGCCTCCCCTGTGTACTAGCCACTCATAAGGTACAGGGAATTCAATTTTTCTCGGGGGCAATGTCCTTCCGTGTACAATACTGACACTGTTAGCTCATTCATGTGGTACTTGTCAGGCTTGGCATAACTGGGATGTGTATGTGGGAAGTGATACTGAAACTGTAAACAGCTACACACACAAACTAAAGGCTGGAAAAAATCAAACAGCAGCTCAAAAAACTGAGGCACATCTTAGAAAAATGAACTTATACCAGCAATATCAACTAGTGCTCAGACATGAACTCAGTTCTTCCAAAATGCTCTTCTGATCTGTTTAGGAAGTGGTAGTATCTAATCAGCAGCAGATTCTCCTTTATTTTTTAATTTTTTATTTTATGAGACTGGGTTTTGCTCTGCAGCCCAGGCTAGCCTTGGATTCAGGGCAATCCTCCTGCTGCAGACTCCCAAGTACTGGGATTATGGGCACACACCACCATGCCCAGCTTAGATGGTGGTGGGGAAGAGAACCTAGGGCCCTGAGCTTGCTGGGCAAGTGCCTGAACCACTGTGCCATTCTTCCACCTCTATTTCTGTTTTGTACGTGTTGCCGCACCAGAACTATGCACATTTACTTACTTAGCCAAAATGTGAAGCCTACTTAATTCTCTCTCCCAACTTTCAAAATCTCTTCCTCATGCTTACTTCTCACTGTGAAAAAAGAAACATTAGCAGAGGAGCCCCACAGATCCCTGTAGGTCGCCATCCCATGCACTGGGTGTTGTTCTCCACAGGCATCACCCGCAGTGTCTTGTCTACTCAAAGACAAGATCTTGCTATCCTACTTCCTGCTTCTGTGTTTTACTAGCTACCAGACTATTTCAGCACCATCCAAATATGGCGCTTTCTGCCTTACCAGCATGTTCCTTGACAACCCTCACTCCCCATTATTACTCCATTTCTTTACTCCTATTCATGGCAAAATTCCTTTAAAGAGTTATCTACATTGTATCTCAAGCTCCCAGCCTCTAATTCTCTCTTCAACATACTCTCACTGGGCTTTTCCCTTATCACTCTATGAAAACTATGCTTATCAAAGCTGCCTGTGGCTATCACTACATCTGATAATCAACTATTAATCTTTATCTTAGAACTTGGTTATTATCTCTTCCCTCTCTCCAAGCACTTGCCACTAGCTCAAGGCTTCAGTGCTATTAACACCAATGACCCAACACGTATTTCTCTCTCCCAGCATTCTCTCCAAATTCCACTTGCTATTTTTAACCAACAGACATCTCAAGATCCCATGATGCTCTCTGAAGGGTGTACTCTCAAAGCAGGTGCCAAGTTCAGGCCTGCTCCCCACCTGCATTCCTACCAGTCTAGGCAGAAGCCTCAGCCACCTCCTGCTGGACAACAGCTTCTGCAGTCATCACTGCTTCTGTCCTGCCCTTTACAGCCCACCCTCAACTCAGTTTTAAAACTTAAGTCAGATTAAGAGGCTACAAATGGGTGATTGCTCAAGAAATATTAGATTAGTGACAAAGGGTCATTTTTATAGTTGGCAGGGGGGCGAGGAATGGGAAAGATCACCCAGCAAGCCTGGTGGAACTTCTGAGTATTTGTAGACACTATTATTGTCTAACTCCCATGACCCTGAGAGGCAAGTACAAAGACTTCTCACTTTAGGAAAAGGGAAATCAAGGTTGAGAGAGGCCTTGGGTGTCTCAAGATTGCACAGCTACCAACGGGGCAAGGTGGCTGGCTAAAGCTTTCTCTTTCTCACAGGTGACAATGGTAACAGAAGTTCTTTCCCATCCCAGATCCAAAACACAGTAAATTTCTAAGAGCCTCACTCATTTTTAGATACTTTTTCAATCTTCTAATTCTTCAATGTGATGTTTGAAAAAGTTGCCAAAACTTTTTGAGAAAATGCTAAGTCTCTGTGTGAACTGTGAGAATAACAGGTGACCTGACATATAAAGATCATTAATCAATGACACTGCAACATGTTATGTAAATAGAAATCTTACATTACTAAAATGCACCAGAAGTATCCACATTTTTTCACTTTTGTACTTTTTGGAGAAAGCATTTCTCATTTCTTAGTAAGAAAAGAAAAGTCACGAAATATTCAAATAGGAATTGAGATAAACTGAACAGTGAGTAGACATTTCTCAATTATTAATCTTTAGAATACCTCATTTCTGGTCTTTTTTATTGAGTTAATTTGTAAAATAAAGGCTTTTTACCTATAGTTTGAAACAAGTGAGGTAAAGTTATGGAAAGCTGCTACAAAATTTACTAGAACAAAAGAAAATGCTACATTTAGCTTCACTGGATATATAATTTATAATGTGAAAAATGTAAAGTTAAGAGTTTGTAAAGAATTTATGTTAGAAGAAAACTGCCTTCATAAATTATATATATATAAAACTAAAATTATATCCATGAAATGCATACAAAACTCTCACTATAGAGCTTTATTTCCTTTAAAAGCAACTACCAATCTGCCTACTAATAGAGACCTCTTTAAGCTTTCATGACAAAAAAACAAATCAAAGACTAATGAAATAGTAAGAGGTTAGAATACAAACAAAAGGCGGTTTATGTGAAGAATCATGTTGGGGTAAAAAATACTAAGGATGGAAAAATGGCTATGAAAAACACCTACTGTAGAGACTATTTCTGCAATATTATTAATATGATTTTCTGACCAAAATATGAATAATTTCTTGTATTTAACTTCCCTTGTATGTCACAAAATAACCTTCTACAAAGCTTCCATAAAATGTTAACAAAAAAATTAACATACTATTCCTCACAAAATTTTCATTGTAATCATTTTTTTTCCATGTGAATTGCATGGACTATGCTTCAGTTTTTACTCTGGGAGAAATATTTTAATGTGTACAGATAACTAACAAAAAAGTATATTAATTAAATTATACACACATATTAGCCTATCAAATTTAAGATGGGTAGCTAACCTTAAGAAATGAAATAAATTATAAAACAGCATTTTCATTTGAATATCAGAATACATTTATCAAAGAGTAAATAATTTCTTCTATGTGTCCAGCTAGATCTGATAAAACTGAGAGCAAATATAAATGTTTTAACTGACAACAAAATTGTCACAGGTAGTTAATTAAGCCAGAAATGAAAATTTAAAAGTGAACCACTTGGTTTGTGACACTAGTTTAACAAATGTAACAAAGACCCACTTGCAACATAATCTGAAATTTCAGCATTTTCCTTAGGTGCAATCGTGCTGCCCTTGGCAGGGAAGCATGATCAGGGTCAAGGTCCTGGGGAAGGATACGGTCAGTGCCTTGGAATATCACACAACCTTTCACCAGCTCTCCCATGATGCAACCCACTGACCAGATATCAACTGAAAATAAAATGAAATGATAAAATTATGAAGTGCCATGAACAAAACAAAGGTGAGGAAAAAGGAACTCTAACAGCATACTAAATACACAAATATGAAAAAATAAATAATCAGCTAAGGGTGAACGTTTCACACGATAGGAATGATTGCTGACCTCTACTTTAGCCTTCAGTTTGCAGCAACCTGGAGTTTTGTGCCCAACATTCCAATACTTTACAGCTTAAAAACAAAAACAAAAATAAAAACGAACAAAAACAAACAAGAAATGCCTACAAACACAAAGCTTCTCAGGGTCATGTGTCCACCCCAGCCCCCGCCTCCACAGCCAAGTGCTGGGTCACTGGGTCACTCTCTGTGAAGGATACAGTCTCTTCCTGGGAACAGGACTTTATGGAGGACCATTTCTGCCATGATGCACCCGACAGACCAGATGTCCACTACCAAACACCAGGTGATTAAAAACCAGAGACAAAGCCCTGAATCTCTTTTCTCCCATCCCCCTCCCAGACAAGGACAGGCTCAGTACATTTCACCAGCTCCTCAGTGGAAGCTTTGTAAAACAATGACATCAACATAGCTTCTGAATGATAATTTTCTAAACTGCCACCTCAGACAGGCAGCAGCATTTATGAGGGTATGGGCTGCACAGGGTGGGCTTGCTGGGCTGGGTTTCACACAAGGCCCTGCTCTAGCACTCCAACATCTATGAAATTCACCCTTCTTGGTGCAGCCCTGCTAAGGTCCATGCCCCAGACAGCGAAGGCAGAGCTACTCAAATGCCACTACTGTTGAGAGTACCTGGGGAGAAGTTAATAAAGTTAAAAAGAGATGTGATTTTCTTTCAACCTCCATGAAGCACATGGAGCTGTGCTATTCAGAGCAGGAGTACAAGTTATAAAGGATCAAGATAAACTCACAGGCAAACTACTTCAGAAAACTAAGCAAACTTTCACACTTTTTACCCAACCCCATCACACAAGTAAATGTGATTTAGCTCTTTTCATCAAATTTGTTAAAGTTTCAAAGGACTGCGGCATGACTAGAATAAATAATGTTCTGTTACCAAAAAAAAAAAAAACATTAATTTTACATTACATAGAACATGTTGCAGGTGCTAGGGGCAGAGCTCAATGTTTAAAGCACTTGCCTAGCATGCACATGCCCTCGGTTCAATTCCCTAGCATCACATGAAACTCAGGTGCTGCACTCCTTTAATCCCAGCTCTCAAGAGGACTGAAGCAGGAAGAGTGCATGAGTTCAAGGCCAGCTTGGGCTATTCAATGAATCCAGAACCAACCTGAACTACAAAGCAAGAGCCTACTCAAAAATTAAAAAAAAAAAAAAAAGAAAAGAGAAAAGAAAAAAGAAAAGAATATGTTGCATTAGTCCATTTATATAATTTTCAAATAGTAAGTAGGGATCAATCTAGCTTTTAACTAGGATACTAAGAACCCTGTGGGCTGAGACCCAGGCAGACCACAGAGAAGGGCCTGGACGCTGCTGGCTATGTGTGTGTGCTCACAGCAAACTACAAACTCAGGATGTGCATAGTTTTCTGTAAGGATATTATACTTTGACTTTTAAAAAAGTTCAAAATTGTTGATTTCAAAAGTGAATTTCAAAAGTGAATGGTTTTAACCAATGGAAATATAAAATTAAAGATTTCTTATGGATTAAGATAACCTGTGTAACACAATTTCTATACTGTATTTTATACAGCTCCAAGGAAATATACAAAGCTAGTGAAGACCACCAGTGCTACTCGGGAATACCACAGGCTTTTGTAGGTCTGTCTACTCACCGTTCTCTTTGTAGCCCATGCCCAGGATGACTTCAGGGGCCCGATAATATCGAGTCACCACATAGGGGGTCATCATAAAGTTGGTACATGCTGTTCGGGCCAGGCCAAAGTCAAGGATCTTAAGGGTGCAGTCTGATTTTACTACAATGTTGCTAGGCTTCAAATCCTAGGAAAGAAATTATTTTTAAATTGACAAAATGAACCAAAGCAGACTAAAGACAGATTTTCATACTGATAATAATGCAAAGTTGGTGACTACTGACGAATGTGAACATGTAGGGAAAAGAACAGGTAGAACTGAATTCTGGGACTTGGGTTATACAAAATCCTACTCTAAGAACTCAGAGGTTCCCCCAGCCCCCATTTGCTTCTTTGCTTAAGACCTAAGAGTTCAGAAGTCCCTAAACCCAGCTTTCTAGGCCCTCTAGGCTGCCCTGTCCACCACCTTCATGTCCACTCCTATACTCCATCCACACCTTGTATTCCTTAAGTTCCTCCAACTCTGATCTCCCTCTAAGGTCTTCCCATTCGCCAGTCCACAGCCCTTCGGTTCAACAGAAATGGATGCAGACAATATTTGTCCATTTTCCAGTAGACATGGATAACTTACTAACACAAGTGAAATTAATTTTAATAATGTACTTTATATAACTTAGTATGTTTATATTATTATCAATTTATGATGTAACCAACATAAACATTATTAATAAGCTATTTTATATTCCTTTTATGCACTGAGTCTTTGAAGTCTAGTGTGTATTTTACAATTACAGCTATATCCTGAGTACTCAATGGCTTCATGTGGCTTATGGTTACCACACTAAATAGTCCAAGTCTAGAATCCTCTGACCCTGGGATCTTCCCATAGGTCTTTGTTCTTTGGAAGAGGAACTCCATGATTATTAACCTTAATTTTTTTTCCTCCCCTTACAAGGACTCATTAGTTCCTACCACATCACACCTGTTACTGGCTCCACTGCCCGAACTCAGCGCAAAAGAAATCACCTGCTCATTTTCTGGTTCCTACTTCTCATCCTGTTCCCAATGCTGTCTCTGGACCTAGCCAAGCTGCAGGACTCAGAAGCTTGCCTGACACAGGAACACACTGAGCTGTTTGATGAGTGAACACACATGTCACGCTATACTATACTTCCAGTGCCTTAATACAACTTCAGCTTTCTTCCTTATAATATAAAGGACCTTTTTTTCGTACTGTTCCCACTCCTCCCAGACCGTTTCTCAGGCCACAGGATATTGACCTTTGTTTGTGGAGTCCAGCCTGCAAACTTACTCTAGAAAGTGACTTCTAAACAATCCACTATTTTTCAGAAGTACAAACATTTGGTTGCAATGCCAGAGCATTGCACAGAGCAGGGGCACAGGTTATCAAGCCAGGTAGGCTACTGTCACATGGTAGAACATGGGGTATTTTAAACGTGAGTTTCAGATTCCATAAAACTGCCCAGCACTAACTTTCCAACTGATTGACTACAACTGAGCACAAAGGGGTTCCTTGAGATAGATGGCTGTCAGGATAAGGAAAGGCAGGAAGGAAAAAGGGAAGCAAAAACAATTAGATAAAATTCCCCAAGTTGAATGTAATTATTATGTATCACAAACACACACTAATAAAGAGTAATTGGATGAAAAATAACAATTTATAAAAGCTACAATTATGTTTCAATACTGTTAAATGCTCTCGAGAAATCTTCTGGATTCTGTGACATTTAAGTGGTAAACATATAATGTTTAAAAGCAATGCATACAGTCTCCTAGCCTCTAGCCTATCTCAGGGTGTTGTGCAAATACATCCATCCCTCAATTTCAGTGGAAGAATGGTTCTAAGACCTCCATGGATACCAAGATCCACGGTTGCTTGAATTCCTTATATAAAACAAAGTATTTCTATAGAACATATATGTGTATATATACATATAGCATAAATATATAAATTATATATACATATATCTGCATCCTACCATCACTTTACAGTCATCCTGAGATGATTATAACACATTATACAATGTAAATGCTATGTAAAGAGTTGTAATACTATATCGTTTAGGCAAGAATAAAGTTCGTACATGTTCAGTACAGATGCTGTTTTTTTAAAATACTTTTCACCTGCAATGAGCTGAGCCTGTGGATGCAGAACCCAAAGGTATGGAGGGCCAACTATATGACTCAGTCGTTTCTGACATTTATATTGGCCTAAAACTAACAGCCCAGACACTTAGTGAGATCACAGCAGCACTAGCTCAAAACAAAAACAATGGACAACATTAGAGATTATCTTAATGTACTAACTTGATGAACCCAAATGAATTAATAAGCATCCCTATCACCCACATTGACACCTCCCAGAAAAGCTGAGGAGATAAGGTGATTTTGTTAGGACAACATACTTTACTGCCATCTGCTGAAAAACTAGAATAATATAATGCAGTGCTGGGATGTCTGCAATGTGGAGAATTGTCCTCATCTGTGGCACCCAGTTCAAGTCTTCATGGTCAGGACAGCTAGAGATGGTCAATGTCTGCCAATGTGGAAGTGGGTAAAGAGCTCACAAAGCTCCTGGGGCCTCTCCCCACATCACAGAAATCAGCCTCCCTACATCAGCATCCGTAACAAAGTCAGCATTCTAAAACCTAACACAACTTTTCAGTTTCCAGATGGCAGAATCTAGTTACTCCTCTTCAATTCTCTCTCTGTCTTTTTGGAGATAGGGTCTTGCTCTGTAGTCTGGACTAGTCCTGAACTCACTATTTGGCTCAGACTGGCTTCGAACACACAGAAATCCTCTTGCCTCAGATGCTGTTTTTGTTTTTTAAATACTTTTCACCTGCAATGAGCTGAGCCTGTGGTTGCAGAACCCAAAGGTATGGAGGGTCAACTATATGACTCAGTCGTTTCTGACATTTATACTGGCCTAAAACTAACAGCCCAGACACGTAGGCTCTTCGAGCCTTTAAGAAACATCAGAAACAAGGAAAGAAAGAAATACAAGTCAAAGATACAAAAGGACACATGACCCAGGGGTCTGTCTTGATCCACGGGAGGATGTAGAGATGGTGACTAGTGGATGGCATGTCTAGGGACAGTGCAAGAGGTTGGAGGAGACCACATGACCAACTACCATCACTATCTGCTCAACTCCCAGATCTAGAACTAGATCTAGACACACCAAAGAGAGAACATCTTTCACATCATAACAAGTACCTCCTACCTGGATTGCCCAGGTTCTTCCCCATACGCACCTATGCCATTTACCCAGGTGGCTGAACAGTAGGAAAAGAGAATCACCATTTTGAGGATGAATGGAAGCAAGTTCTGAGTGGAAGCTGAAAGCTGACGACTCCATATACCACCATGCCTCCTCTACTTGGGTAGGTCAGGTAGCAGCCAGGTGGTAAATGAGTCTGTCTGGATCTCTCCTAATTATATTATGACAGAGGTGAGAGAGTTAATCACATCTGAGTCTATGATGATTCTCTAGGATCAATCTAGTGTCTTCAAGGGATGGACAAACGAATTAAATGGAAATGTGAGAGAGACTACTGTTCTGCATCCTTGAAGTTTTAACGTTGGCACTAATCTCCCTTCCCCATTCCTCTACCCCACAGGGTACAAAAGTGTTTTTTATTTATTACCTTGAGGGGGTCAGTTTCAGGTTTCCATTTGGCCTTCCTCAGCCTCAGGCCAAGGAACTAATGTGGGAATTACTCCAACTGCCAAGTGTATCAGATCCAGCCAGCCAATCAGAGATGAGAATCCACATGGTGGGTGAAGACCCAGGGGTCATCAGTGACCTACTGGCCTCAGGTTTGGGTCGCATGCCATATGGGCCATAGACACCTGCCAAAGTGATGGCTGAGAGAATAAATAATGGAGAAGCAAGAGAATGAGCACTCTTTAGTAGAAGTCTGTGTTCTGTCATATGAGAATCTCAGCCCTGCCTCATATATCCTTAATACACCAATAGCCAGACTTCTTTCTATTCCTCTATGAGAGACTGAAGAAGCATTTTCTAGAGAAACCAAATAACTCCCAGGGGAAAAAAAATATCTGCAGTGACACCTGTGGCTATGTGTCACCCTAGAGATCTGCCTATTAGCAATTTCTACTCATGTACTTAGCACCTGCTGTTAGTCTTCTGATGTTTCAACCTTAAACACCATCAGAACACAAAGGTTGGCCATGCATCTGGGGAAAGCCTTGCAGATGACAAGGAGGGACCAAACAGATGAAAAAAGAACCCAAGGAAGAGAAAAACAACATACAATGCTATGGCTTGGGTCTGGAGTGTCCCCCAAAAGCCTCATGTATTTGTATGTAGTGGGATAACTGTGGAACCTTGTGCTGCTGGGAGGTAGGGCTTGGCTGGAAGGGGCGGACACTTGGAGTTTGACTTGAGAGGGTTGTGTCATCTTGCTGAGAGTGGGAGTTGCTCAGGGCAGAGCTTTCAGGTCTCCCTTATTGACTTGTGTAGGCCAGGAAGTTACTGAGGGTGATCCTGGATATGGGGGGGCCAATTGGCAGCCTGAGCTAAGTAAAGGAAGTAAGAAGAAACACTGTTGCAGCTTCCACCTGGGAAAGCTCTGGCCTTTGCCTGAATCTCCAGACTTCACTTGACTCCTCCTTCACTTGGCTTCTGCTTATAATGCCATGAGCAGCTCTCCAGCCTATGCCATGTACTTCTACTGCTGCTGGCTGCCCATGTGTGGATGGTGTAAGACCTTCTGAAACTGTGAGCCAAAGTAAATCTTTCCTTCCTTATGTTGTGGGTGACAGGCATTTTTTCCCAGCAATGAAGACACACAGCAAGTAATTAAATACGCCAAAAAAGTATATCCTCAGAGGGATAACAATGCATCTATTATGCAAAAAAACAAAATGTTATGAAACAGAACCTCTAAGGATTAATAAAAAGGGGTCTCAACTAACTTGTGTTTCACAGAATGAATAAAGAGCAGAGGAAAGAGGGAGGGCATTCTAAAAGAAATAACAAACTGCTTAACAATTAATGAACAATAAAAGTCCCTAACAAGGCAAAGAATAAAGAAATAATTTAAAAATTTACCACCAAATGAACAAAAACCAGGGCACCAACAAAGGACAGTAATGAGAAGTCATTAGAAAGCTCCAGAGCCATGTCAGATATCTCCCTACAACAGGGCGGTATAAAACTTTGTTTTTAAGTAGTTATATTTTATGTTCCATGTGAAATCATTTCAATATAAGCAAAAAATAAAGGGGGGCTGAAGGAATAGCATAGCAATTAAGCACCTGCCTAAGAAGCACAAGGCCCAGGGTTTGATTCCCCAGCACCACATAATCTGGGTGCGGTAGCACATACCTGGTGGCACATTCCTGGCATATACCAGGAATTGGGAGGCTACGGTAGGAGGATTGCCATGAGCTGGGCTACATAGTGAGTTTAGGACCAGCTGGGACTACAGAGCAAAACCCCATCTCTGTATGTATGTATGTATGTATGTATGTATGTATGTATGTATGTGTATGGTACCAGAGAAAGGAAAAAAGGTCTGGTCCAGTCCACACAAGATGGTTAACATGCTCAAGGTTTCATTTAGAGTTTCTGAGTTCCTTTACTCCTGGGATAACAATAAGGGTGAGGTGAGCTGGCAATACAGGTCTTTCACCCTTTGTTTTATACACTCATACACTGTTTAAAACTTTTCCTCAGTGAGTGCATATTACTTCTACAAGTGACACAAATATAAGCATGTGACAAAGAAGAGTGCAGGAAGATGAGGAAGTGGCAAGACCTGGTGTGGTGAATAAGGTGCACAGATAGGCCACAGAATCATTTTCTCAGGTCTTCGCGAGTTTCCAAATGCCATGCTATGAAAATCACATACTGCTTCGGGCCCTAGGTGACCTGCTGGTTGGCAGGAGCGGATCCAGGACCAGGGACTTATTTTTTTTCCTTTACTACTGGGCCCAAGTGGAGAGAAACAAATAAGACAGTTTCCCTTCCAAAATTACCAGGACCTAGGAATCTGAGAAATTATTCTAAAGCATGAACTTAATAAAAATGTATTTAAGAGATATTAAGAAAGTCATATTATTTAAATTTTTAGAAATAGAACGGTTTCTTTAATTTATAGGCCTATTGTTACTATTTTTTAAGTGAATCTTAATAATTTATTTATATCATTTTGTTAACCACTTGGTGGCAGCAGAGGCTATGCTACTAGTAACAGCACACTGGTAAGCAAAGTGAGATTTATCAGTGTGCCAGGCCTAGGCAGATACTGTCAAGCTTCAGAGGAAGGAGATGTCATGCCCTGACACTGGCCTTGTAACATATTTATGAGGTTCAAAGAAGTGACCGGTCTCTGCCCTTTCTGAAGTGGTGGACCCTGCCACACCAAGAGGCAACTTCAGTGACTGTGATGAACCCAATTTCCTTGGCACCTAAGAGACATGAATCAAGACAGAAGGAATGTGAATGGGGTGGGCCATAATCCCTGCCATGTCTGCATATTGACTGGTGGCTGCAAGTTCAGTCGACAGCATCCTAGCATCAGAGAGGCACAGGGATGGCAAAGTGCCTTCTGGTGGAGGAGGACAGCTACCATTCCATTCTTGCTACTGCTATTAACACCCCCACCACTACTTTGCTTCAGTGGGCTGGAAGCAGTCCAGCACCAGTAGTGACAGCAGGTGAGAGGGCTGCAGAAGTAGGTTAGGGAACAAGCAAGAAAGGGCAGTGAAAGCTGAGGAGGCATAAGCTGTCACTACTGCCTACTCTACATACACTGGATACCTAGAGGCCACCAAAAGAAAGAAGAGGGGAAGAGAAAAGAGGTGGAGCTACCTGTGGGGGCCACTGTGGAGGAAAGACCTCTCCAAGGCACCTCAGGCAGCAACTCCAAGGCCTGAGCTTATTGTGAAGGATGGCCCAGATGGGGAACCTCCCAGCTTCCCAGATACCATGTTGGACATCTAACGGGCAACACATGAGACAGCGATACATAAAACTGAATCTCATCACTGGAATTGAGAGATCACCTAGACAACCACCACTGCAAGCCAGCAAAATTCACATCAGTGAAATAAGAAAACAGGAACAAGATGTATCAGACAGCCCCCAGTCCACTGAGGGAGGCCCAAATAGGATTAGAGAAAGAATAAAGCTTCCTAAGCCTTGAAAATAGAATAATAAATCTTCTGGAAGAATATAATATAGACTTAAACCACATCTTCAAGATGTTTAATGAGGGGCTGGAGGAATGGCTCAGTGGTTAAACTGCTTGCCTAGCAAGCACTACGTAACCTGAGTTGCATTCCCCAGCACCACATAAGCTGGGCGTGGTGATGCATGCTTGTAATCCACCACTTGGGAGACTGAGATAGGAGAACTGCTGTTAAGTCCAAGTCCAGCCTGGGCTCCATAGTGAGTTCAGGACTAGCCTGGGCTACAGAGCCAGTCCTTGTCTCAAAAAAAAAAAAAAAAAAAAAAAAAAAAAAATAAAAAAAAAAAAAAAAAAAAAAAAAAAAAAAGATGTTTAATGAAACTAAAGAGCTCAAGGAAGAGACAACTATGAGGCCAGCAGAAAAGAAGAAGTCAATATAAGAATGAATGACAAATTCACGAAAGAATTTTAAAAACATGAAAAGACACTGGAAGAGTATCAGGAGATGAAAACGTCACTGAAAAGTCTGGGGAAAAGAGCAACTCAAAATGAGGACAGGATGGAAATTATGGATCAAATCCTTAAGGATGCTAAGATAACACTATGCCAATATGGAAATGGGTACCAACAAATGCTCGATGATTAAAAAGAAAAAAGCCAAATCACAGAATTACAGGAATATAGGAAAAATATAGGAAGAAATCTAAGTCAAAGGAATAAGAAATTTATTCACTGAAATCATAAGGAGAAACTTCCCATATACAGGAAAAGAAAAGGACGTGCAAGTAATGGAGGCGCATCGTACACCAACTACGACTAAAACAGCTCTTTAAGACACATCATGATAAAAGTTACAGACATCCAGTGCAAAAAGAACTTCCTAAGAGCTATAAGAGAAAAACAGAAAGTACTATACCAAGGCAAATCTACCAGAATAACAGCAGACTTCTCAAAACAAACTCTGAATGCCAGAAGAGTGTTAAGTCTTCAAAGCCCTAAAGGAAAACAACCAACCAAGACTCCTTATATTCTTCAAAGTTATCCTTTAAAACTGATAATGAAAAAAAAAAACCTCTCCCCATAACAAAGAAAACTTGAAGAAAAGGTAAGAAGATGGAGTTCTACATTCCACCCAACAGGGGGTTGAAACAAGCAGTGGGTAGTGATGCTTTTGCTGACAAAGTAGACTTTAAGCCAAAACGGGTCAAAACAGACAAAAGTCACTTAATTCTTGTAAAGGGAACAAATCAACAAGAGGAGCTAACAATAGTAAACATTTATGCTCCATGCTCCAAACAATGGTGTATCTAACTATATAAAACAAAAGCTACTGGACATAAAAAAAGACAGACCCTAACATAATTATACTGGGGTTCTTTAATACTCCTCTCTCCCATGAATACAGGTCAATTAGACAAAAAAAAAAAAAATCAACAAAACCATAGCAGATCTGAACAATACCATAGAAGGGGACTTGACAAACATCTAGAGTTTTTAACTCAACAACAATGGAATACACATTGTTCTCAGCTGCTCATGAAACATTCTCTGATAGAACCATATTCTAGGCCACAAAGCATGTTTGAATGAGCACAGAAAGTGTGAAATAATCCCATGTTTTCTATCATGTCACAGTGGAATGAAACTACAAATTAACAACACGAACAACATACCATTCAAACAAATAGAAACTAAACAGTACCCCACTAAAAAAATGTGGGCCATAGAAGAAAACAGAGAAGAAATCAAAAAGCTCACAGAGACAAAAAGCCAATGGAAGCATATCACAACACAATCTTTGGGACACGATGAAGGTAGAGTTAAAAGGAAAATTTACTACCATAAATTCATGAATTAAAAGAACTGAGCGATCACAAATAATTATTCTAATGATGTAACTCAGATCTCTAGAAAAGCAAGAACAAGCCAATCCCAAAACTAACAGAAGGAAAGAAAAGAGATCATAAAGATCAGAGCAGAAACAAGTGAACTGAAAAACAAAACAGAACAAAAAAAATACAGAAGCTGGAAGAATGGCTCAGTGGTTAAAATGCTTGCCTAACAAACACTAAATCAAGTGCTAAGCACCTGAGTTTGACAGCACCACATAAACTGGGTATGGTGGCATACACCTTTAATCCCAGCACTAGGGAGGCGGAGGCAGGAGGACTGCTTTAAGTCCAAGGCCAGCCTGGGCTTCATAGTAAGTACAGAACCAGCCTGGGCTAGAGTGAGACCCGGTCTCAAAAAATAAGCAAACAATACAAAAGATCAATGAAACAAAAAGATGCTTTTTTCGAAAAGATAAACAAGATCACAAAAAGAAGGAAAGGAAAAAGCTACATCAATGTGATTAGAAATGAAAAAGGTGAAATTACAATAGACAGTACTGGAATTCAAAGAATTCTAAGACGTTACTTTGAAAATTCATACTCCAGTAAGTTTAAGAACCTAAAGGAAAGAATGAGTTTTTAAATGCATAGTAACCTTAAAATTGAAGCAAGAAAAAAATAAAACATCTGAATAGATAAATAACCAACTATGAAATTAAGGAAGTAATAAAAACACTTCCAATGAAGAAAAGCCCAGGACCCAATGGATTCACAGCAGAAATTCAGGGAAGACTTAATGCCAATATTCAGCAAACTCTTTCATGAAACCAAAGAAGGAAGGAAAGTTGCTAAATCCATTCCTTGAATCCAGCGTAAGTATCAATTGGTCTCCCTTACATGAAATTGCCATAAACACATGCATAAAAAGACTCTAACATAAGAGGAAGTGTAGAAAGAACGGCACTGGGCTGTTAGGAAAGGGAAGAATCACTAAGAATTGGGGAAGAAAAGGTAAGAGGGAGGGAAAAGTGGTCAAAAAGTGATATAAGGGGCTGGGGGCACAGCTCAGCATTTAAGAGTGTGTGCCTAGCAGTCCTGCATTTGATTCCCCAGAACCTCATAAGCTGATTATGGTGGTCAATGCCTATAATCCCAGCACTCAGGAGGACTGCCATGTGTTGGAGGCTAATCTGGGCTACACAGTGAGTTCAGAACCAGCCTGGACTACAGAGAGATCCTGTCTCAAAAAAAAAAAAAAAAAAAAAAAAAAAAGTTGATACAGACACTATTTCCCCCAGCTGTATGTTATCAACATGTTACTCAATCTATAGTTCATTCATATTCAAATTAAAAAAGAAAATAACCTCTTCATACTTTTCTAACTTCAAAGGTTTCATTAGCCTTACCTCTTCTCCACATAGATTTTAGTTCAAAGAGGGTATTTCACTACTAGAACATGAAGTCTAGTCAGCCTGTCAACAAAATTAGCATAGTAAAATTTAAGGAGTGCTAATGTGTCCATTGATGGGATTATGTCAACTTGATGGAATTAGGACCCACACCTCCGTTAGGATTAGGATGTGTCAACCGCCCTAGATTGAGATCAAGAACTGGCCTGGATTAGAGTGTCAGTCATTTGTGGGCTGGCCAATGAGAGAAGAACACCCACCCAGATGTGGGAGGGCCAGCTGGAACTGGGAGGAAGGAAGAGGGACAATTATTACAGCTTCTTCCTCTGGGAAAGCTCTCGCCTTCACAATTGTCTACAGACGCCAACTTGCTACACATTACAGATCGTCAGCACAGATTCGCTCCAGTCTCGACTTGTGCCTGTCTGCCTGTTGCTGCTTTTCAGTGGCTGATCTTCAAGCTTTGGTCTTCACCTGAGATCTACAACAGACACTCACCTCACCAGCTGTTCTGCAGTCCCGGATAGGAGATCTACCTCATGGCTGGGCAGCCATCTTGGATGACCTCTATCCTTGGATTTGTAAGCCTTCCCAATAGACCTTTCTGTGACAAAAATCTGTAAATTCTGTCTTTTGAAAGAACCCAAACTAATACAGCTAAGAATACCTATTTCCAATTAAATTATGTGTAACCAGTCTTACTCAACATTTTAGGTTTTAAAAATAATTACATCATGATGTTTCCAAAAGATTAAAAAAAAAACTTTATAAAATAGCCTAGAGAACTGCTTTCCATATCTATCCTGGTTCTTCAATGTTGCCTCATGACTGCACAGACAATACCATTATACTGTTTGGCTGCTAGCTTTCCTTCATCTCAAACCCACGTTCTTGGGGAGGGTTTTGTTTTGTATTTTTTGAGACAGGGTTTTGCTGTGTAGTCTAGCCCGGACCTGAACTCACTATGTAGCCCAAGCTGTCCTTAAATACACAGAAATCTTCTAGCCTAGGTTAAGTGGTAGGTCTCATCCTAAATCTAAAGACTGTGCTTCACTAAAAAGATAATTTCAAATATGACAAAAATATTGAGTAAATCTGGGTAATGAGTAAATCTTTATTTTATTCTCATATTTTCTCTTTAAGTTACAATATGAATTTTAAAAATATATTATGTTCTTTTGTACCTAGAGGACAGTGCCAAGCAAATCATGGTTACTTTAAAAATAAAACAGGTCATCACTACTTACTCTATGAATTATACCAGCTGAATGCAGGTGTTTAATACCACAAAGCATCTGGTAAAGAAGGTAGGACATCCTTTCGTGGTCCAATTCCATATGAATAACCTGACATAAATTAGCATCCATTAATTCCATAACCAAATACCTAAGGATGAGAAAAAAATCACTCATGTACATGAAAGTTAATCCAAAATTCCTTTGTAGTTATTAAACCAGAATTGTATAAAACAGTAATGATATATGACCTAATCACTACACTGACTAAAGTAAAAGGACTCAATTTTTCTAAGCATTTATGAGGTATAATAGAAACTGGAAAATTTTCCCAAGGGATATAAAAACAATCAACGTACCCAATGTCTTTCAAATAAAAAACAAAACAGCTTTTATTTTATGGAAAATTGAATCTTCTTACTTCTTAATTTTTTGGCTATTTGATTATTTCTACCAGCAGTGTTTCAATGCTGCTAGAGATTTAACAATCTTTAACAAATGTACAGCTCAGGTGGGGGATGGTGATAATGGAGAGGCTATATTTGAAGAAGCAGGAGATATGTGGAAACTCTGCATATTTTGCCCAATTTTGCTATGAATATAAAGTACTTTAAAATATAAAGGTATTTTTAAAAAGTGATCATATAATCACAAAAAACCTTAGTTCCACTTCCTTTATCAGCTACTGTCCCACTTTTACTTTTCTTTGCAAGCATTAATCCCCAAAGAGGCATTCACACTCGTCATCTCCAATTTGCCCTTTCTTTGAAGGCTATTCTGAGTATACTATGCCCCACTACTCTGCTGAAACTATCTTCCTCAAGGCCACTGATGACTTCTGTTGCTAGAGCCAATGCCCATTTCTATAATCCTGAATGATTATCTTGCTCTCTCTGTCCCCAGTAACTCCTCTCTGTTGGAATGTCCTGTGGTCAGTCCTTGGCTCTATGCTGTCATCTAACTCCAGTCACCTTCTCTGGGATCTCTTGTCTCATAGCTTTAGGAAACATGTGCAGACTCCCACATTCCTAACTTTAGCCCAACCTCTCCAAAACCCTAGGCTCACTTACCAGTCTGCCTAGTTCACAGTTCCACCCAGACTTCCAATGGACATTTCACATCATGTCTAAAACTGAACTGATTCCACTTGCTCCTTGTCCCCAGTATGCTTTTCTCACAGACTTCCTTATCTCAGCAAGAGCTATTTTCTCTTGCAAGTCCTCAGGCCAAACATCCAGGTGTGGTCTTCTCTCTCACATTCCATTTTAGCTGTCAACAAATGCTGTGGCTTCGCCTTCAGAACAATTCAGGCATCCGGTCTCTTCCTTTTACTCTACATCCCACTGCACCTCTCAGGTGAATTACTGCAATAGCCTCCCTTACTTGAGTTTCTGAGTCCCATTTCTACAGTGGGTTACTCTTAAAACCTAAGAAGGTGAGCTCACTGCTGTGCTGGAAACCTTACTCTGACTTGCTTTACAACAAAGGAATTTCCTTCTAGTGGCTTAAAGGTCTCTGCAGTGTCTGACATGCTACTTCCCTTAGATCAACCTGTCCTCCTGCCAGGCATACCCACCCATGCCAAGAAGGCAAGAACCCAAAAGAAAAGCAGCAGCTTCCCGAGAAGGCAGGAACCAGGAGGCACAATGTAGTTCCTTTGAGTCATTAACTATGCTGGGTGGGCTTTCTGTTGATGTGACTGTCTTTGAGTCACCCATGTTCCTGTAAATAACCCCAAAAATGCCACTGGTTCACTAAGTTGGCATAATTATTACTTTGGTCTGTCAGCTGTGCCCTAGCTGGGGTGAAGGGATGTTCATTCACATCTCCCTTTGTCTCTTGACAATCATGTGAGGGGTTTCTCACAGGAGCATGAATGAGGAGCTCCTTACAGAAGCATGGGTGAGGACTCACAGAACTTAAGTGAGCAGTTCCTTATAGGAGAATGAGTGACTCAAAAGCATTTGTATTACCGAACAGCCCACCCTAGCATTGATGAGAACTCAATGTCTCTCCATTTCTTCTTGGGTGGCACCCAACCCTTGCTGTTCCTTGCACTATTTGTTCCTCTGATCTCCATTCCAGACCCAAAACATCTCTAAAACCAAACCCCTCACCTCCACAATTCCCTTCAAATGTCACTAACGCACAAAGGTCTTTCCACAACTACCCTGTGGTGGTGAAGTTAGAAGTCAATTGAACTCGATTAAGAAATCCTGTACCTAGAGGGTACCCGCCCAGCCCCCCTCCGCTTCTTTGCCAACAGCTTTGCTTTGTTTCTTTTTCTCTTTCTCTAAGGGAGACCTGCTTGGGTTTCCTCTTGGCTTCTCTGCCAAAGGCTGTTCTTTTCTCTTTTGTTTTGTTCAATAAACTGCTGTTTGCATTTAAAAAAGAAAAGGAATACTATAACTAAAAACTTGAGCAAAGCATTATCTTGAATGTGTCTGAAGGATGTTTCTAGAGGTGATAGTATGTGAGTGTGGGTGTACTAAATACAGATATACTCTCCTTGTACATGGGAAGGGGGACACCATCCCCTCTGCTGAGGGCCTATGGAGACCACACAGTGGGTAAAACACTCTTCTCCAAGAGCTCAGATAGACTTATTCTGCTAACTTGGACATCAGAACTCCATGCTTTCTAGCTTTTGAATTCCAGAATTTATGTACCAAAAGCATCCTGGTTCTCAGGCCCTTGAGTCAGACTTCAAGATATACTTCTGGCTCTCTTGGTACTAAGACCTTTGAACATGGACTGAGCCATGTTTCCAGCATCCCAGGGTCCTCAGCTTGCAAGTGGCCTTCATGGGACTTCTCAATTGTCATAATCATAGCAGCCGAGTTTTCTCATACATTCCCTCTCACATATCCATATGCATCTCTGGAAAACCCTGACAAATACACCTCTCTGTTAAAACTGCAGTCTGAATCCCAATCCCAGCATGCCTGATTCCCTGACTGAACAATGAACATGTTGTAATAGACTAACACATTCTTTATATATTAAGTTTATTGGCTACCTTCCCTGACAGGCTTTGGGGTGTGGGGTGCTTATCACCTATAATTTTTAAGCAATAAAAGGGATTTTGCTTGTGCTGGTCACTAAATGTATGCCAAGTCACACATGCATGCTGCATGTGGGCAATCAATTATTTGTTAAAAGACAGCACACTAATAAACTTAGAATGAAATTAGGCATTATGCCTCAATATGATAAATTAATACTTAATTTTCCTCTGAGTCATTAAGGTAATTCTACTCAAGACTCCAGAAATAAGATGGTGGCACACATCTGTAATCCCAGCATTCTGGGAAGCTGAGAAAGAAGGATTACAAATTCAAGTCCAGCCTGGGAAATTTAGCAAGATCCTGTTTCAGAAAAATAAAAAAGGGGTGGGGGGGTGTGGCGGCAGCTAGAGTTTTCATTCAGTATGAAGGTCCCAGACTCAATATTTAGTATAACAAAAAGCCTGTAAAAACACAGTATTTAATGATATAATCACTGATTGTAAACTTGTAAACACCTGAATCCTGCAGTCCTAGCTATCAGAGCCTGGAGAATAACATTTTCTAGTTCAATAGAATAAGGCACCATCAGTAATGGCCACTGTGTGTTCTGAGGACTTCTCTCATTATACTTTGTTTATTAGGAAGATAATAATCCTCTAGATACAAACAACAGATTATTTTTATTAGTATTTAAATATCTATCCGTAGACAAAGTATGTCATCATTAAAAAAATGTATAGCCACCTACATTTCCTAAGTATAAAAGGCAGAGTTACTTTCAAGTTTTCAGTCTTTGACACATGCATTACTGAGCAATAAATGATACTTACACATCTTGAAATTCTTCTAGAGTCTTTTGTGGTGTAAAAACATTTAACAAACTAATTATCTGAAAAGAAAAAATCATACCTCAGTATGTCAGACAAGTACTTTAACAGTAAAGTTAAATGTTAGAAAATATCAAAATACTAAAGCTGGAGAAAAAAATCACAGCAGAGCTCAATGTTTATTATTATAATTATGGCTTTTATAAAAACATTTTACTATATGTCAATTGAAAAAATTAAACATGAATTAATTTTAATTAATTACTTTTATATGCCCCTATTAACCTTAACTATTAGTACAGAATTTAAACAGTTTGTCTTTTGGGCTCTAACTGTCAATGAATAGAAATTATGGATAGAAGATACCAAATACAGGAATATGTCAACTCTGGAAACTTTAACATTATATTAAATTTCTAAAAAGTTTTAAAATATGAAAATTAAGCTTGTATATTAGGAGTTATAAAAATGAGTTGTTTCATGGCATTATAATGTTTAATTTATTAGAGTTAAAAAGTTGACTGCACTACCAACCTCCTGCCTAGTTGTTACGGATGCAAATAAGGACCTCACTGCTTTGAGCATCAAACACATCCTCAGTCATTTCAACTGAATAAGGCAAAGATGAATTATTCATTGTATAGGACTGGGGTGACAGGCCAGTCAAGGGAGAAAAGAAAACTGCATCCATATTTCAGTCTTTATACCAAGACAAACTAAAAATAAAACAAAGACTTAAATCTAAAACATGAAATAATGAAACATTAAAATATGGCTAAGAACTTACTTATGATTATGGCAGAGAAAAATAATTTTAAACATGATAGGAAACTTAGGATATGTGATTACATTAAAACAAAACCAGAATCACAGAAAAAATCAAGTACAGCAAAAGCCACATGAATAATTTCTAATGAGCAAAGCAAAGGTTGATATCTTAAAAAATAAACTTCCACAAATTCATAAGAGACCAGTAGTCTGAGACAAAAAGGTCTGTGAAAGTCAAATTTTAAATAAAACAAAAACAAATGACTAATAAACATATGAAAAGACTCAACTTCACAAGTAGTAAGATATGACGTGTCATCATCAGATGGCAAAAACATATCAATATGCAGTGTTTGTGGTGTTGGGGTATTTTGAAGTAAAACACCTTCTCAGATACTTGTAAGAAAAGTATAAACTGATAGTCTTCTTGAGGCCAATTTGCCAGAAGAGATGAAAACCAGAAGTTCACATATTCTTTGACCAACAATCTTGGCTAAGTAATTCACCTGGATAAATGTGCAAAACTCCATACTTGTGGTTTTCATTGCAACATGTTTGTAACAATGAAACACTGCAATCCTTTTGCCTCAGCCTCGGTACTGGGATTACAGGTATGCATCACTATGCTCAATTTATGTGATGCTGGGAAATTGAACTCAGGACCTTGTGCTTGCTAGGCAAGCACTTTTAACTGCTGTGCCATTCCTCCAGGCCCAATGGGTGACTTGTTAAATAAATTGTGGTACAACTGCACATAATCATTTAAAAATAATTTATATGTTCACTAAAGTATATGAGATCTATTGACATTCCAGCAGGGGAAAAAAGGAGTAAAGAATAATATAATTGACTTTATTTCTACATGTGCACACATATGCCTAAGATGCTTCACCAAAATGTTAATGCTAGTGATCAGTGGGTGGTAGAAACTTGGGAATTTTTGCTTTTTTATTTATGCTGTTTGAATTTTAAAGTTAATAACCACATTTTTGTAACCTGGAAATTTTAATAAAATGCATTAAAGAAATCTAAATCAACTCAACCCAATAAAACTGTCAGTCTCATATTTGAAGTTCCATTCCAAAAGATCCAGCATAAATGTTAAAACAAAGGGAGTCATTTATTTTAGTGTAATCTTAAATATTCTTCCCTCTTCAAGAAAACAGGGAGAGGTCATTCTCATATGCTAATTTCTAAAACCTCTTCCAGATTTCACATTTTATGATTTTAACATAAGTGTATCTAAATCATGCTCAGAGACCACTCCTAGTAGGATACCGGGTGTGTTTGAGCAAAACTTCATTTTTCTAGATACATATTACTTTTCTTTAAAATCAGTGCTTTGATCATTGTGGAGATACCAGGTATAGCTATCCTTACTTAATGTAACATTATCTATTAATGTATATTTAATTAAACTGAGATCTCTGTATATAAGGCAAAAGCAACTTATGTAAAATTTTTTTCTAAAAGTATTTGTCATTTCTCAATTTGTTCCCATTTTATGAGAATAGAAATAGCAAAACCAAATGGCAACAAGATTATTATTTCTACCTTAATTGATTGACCTAAATTCTTATAGAACATGATGCTCTGAGTTCAATTTTCTTAGTGTTAATTCAAACTTTCACCAGCAAGCTGGGCAAGGTGGTAGAGTCCAATATCTCAGCACTTTGAGAGGCTAAGGAGGATCATAAGTTTAGGCCTGCTCTTGGCAACTTAGTGACAGAAAGTCCAGCTAGCTCAAAATAAAATATAAACAAATATAAAGGGGCTGGAGATGTATTTTAGAGTGAAGGCCCTAGGTTTAGTTCCCTGTATAGCAAATAAATAAATAAAATTTACAACAGTCCTTGTTATCATTAGTTTAAGTTCAGACTTAAACTTAAAATACCCAAAAAATACTTGATGGTTACCACACCATTGACCACACTGAAGCATACAGAAGGAACATACACATGACTTACATTTTTATGATTGACACATTTTAAGAGGACAAGTTCACGATAAGCTCTCTTTGCATGAGTCTGATTCTGAAAAGGACGGCTTAGTTTCTTGACTGCAACATTTATCCCAAGAACTGTATCAAAAGCAGCACTATAATTAGGAAATATAAATAATCCATTAGAATAGTCTTTGGGGAAAAAGCAATGGAAAATACATACTGACTATATTATCTTTTTAAATGAGTAATAGATATGGAATTGCTTGTTCCAATCACGGTACTTTACATGTGAAGAGCAAAGGGGACTGGCTGAGACTGCAGCAGGGACCCCTCCCCTGGAGAGGCCTAAGCATGTCAGCTAGTTAGTATGGCACTGAGCAATCTTTTGCACAAGGAATTTTCATTGTTAGCCGAGATGATGTTCAGAATTGGATAGCTTAACACACAGCATGTAAAACTTGTCAAGAAATGAATTTACAGTTCAAGCAAGTTGAAAAATTGAAAAAATTCAGTCATCACTGATTAAAATATATTTGAGTTAAATGAAAAGAAACTGTTGAGTTCATGACAAGAACTCAATAAATCTAAGATTTGGTTGAATGTGTTTTTCCAAGATAAGAGCATATAAGAAGCAAACAAAAACCAAAATCTCAGTTCAAGGTAAATCCCCAAAATACAAAATCCTTATCTAAAGGAAGCAATCACTACATGTAGAATTCTGCTGGAAATACCTATTACTATTTTACTAGTATAGTAAGAATGAAATCTAGATGCTATGTTTCCAGCATCTCAAGTTTCCTCATTTTCTCCAGAAAAAAGACATGAAAAATTGAGTAGTGTGACTGCACATTTTCAGGTAGTGTAAAAAGAGAACTAACGAATAGTATCGTTAGTGTTGTTATCTTTTGACTACTATTTATCAGGGGTTAAAAACTGCTGAGGACCTCCTCAGAACCAAGGTATCATTTTAAATATTACATCTACTTATTTCTTCTATTAGCTTTAAAAATACTGTTCATACTCTCTTTCTACTAATAATGCTTTTGGCCAAAAATAACTCCAACTTAATTCAACTCATTTTTAAGTTAAAAGCTGTTCATTGTAGCATTTAGTTAAAAATAACAGTCACATTTCTTGGATTGCTTTTTCTTTACTTTAGTTCATAACACATGCATGTGCATACACATGTGTAAATCCATATGCCCATAAGTAAATGTACCACTCATGAATCATAAAATGTTGATATGTATTTGTGAAACAAATCATTAACATACATATACACATGTGTATATTTATATATTTTTAAGGTTCAAGCGTTTGATAACAGCCAGACCAGGTGATGCAGGCATGTAATCCCAGCACACCGTGAGGCTGAGGCAAGAGGGTCAAAAGTTAGAGTCCAGCCTGGGCAACTTAGCAAGACTGTCTCCAACTACAACATGGGTTTGGCATGTATCTCAGTGTGAAGACAGTGAGTTGGCTATGCAGTATTGCAAAATAAATCAATTAATTAAGTTCAAACAGTAGAAAACCTACAAATATTTTTGGTCTCAAATTTTTGCCCAAAATTTCACCTAGAGAGAAATTTTGAGAAAGTTCAAGAGCTCTACTCTACAACAAGCTGACTACAGTTAATAACACTGTGTTCTTAAAAAATGAAAGATTTTAAATATTCTTACTGCAAAGGAATAATGTATAAGTAAATCAACTTTGTTTTGCTATTCTACTATATATATATATACACACACACACACACACACAATTCTAAAACCATATGCTGTGCACATGGACGTTCTGTCTGTTTTGTCCAAAATGAGCCAAAATGGACCAGTACTTGGCATCTAAGCCGAGTGAACATAGACCAAATATAGTATCTTTTACTTTTTAAAATGAGTAACAGATAAAAAAAATCTTTCTGCTTGTTCTATCAAGGAACATGGATACATGCTGAACAAAGAGAGGTGGCTGAAATGCAGAGTGGATTCCTCCTTTGCAGAAACACAAGCATTTCAAAATGCTGTGTTTCCAGGATCCAACTCCAGGAGTAATGACCTTTGATTATTCATGGTTTTAGTCTTTGTGAACACTTAACTCCCAAAAGTATATTTTAAACACTTTTTTATTAACTTCAGAACTCTCTTCTCCCTCTCCATTATGAAAACTGAGGACTTACCCACTTTCTCGAAACCCCAAGTTTGTTTTCATGCTTTTAGGTTTTCCTTTGGTTACTTATGTAACTTTAAATAACATGCCTAAACTTGTTCCATCCACGTTTAAAGGAACTTGTTCCCCGGTATGTAAAACAGACTATTATATTCTATTCCATTTTCCTCCATGTCTCCATTCTACTCTCCTTTTCTTGAAACGTCTATCTTAAATTGTCAAGCTAGCTAACACATTTGTATTTATAGGAAAGCCTTCTGTGCTTCTCTTTAGAACATGCAAAACTTGAAAACCAGGAAATTGAGTGCACACATGTAATATGCCAACAAAAATGCTACTAGTTACAGAGTTGTGATCACATTTAATTTTCAAAGACCTCATGACCTTTACAAAAAATGAGGATGTTCCCAGAATCAAGGAGAAACATGTTTTCTTAGAGTTCATTAAATGCTCACACTTCATGGTCTTGTATTTTCACCATGACTCTTTAAAGCTTCTCAGAGCCCTCTAAATGTCTAATAAACATTGTTTTTCTTATTAAGAGAAAAAATACCTTTTAAACCTATCATTAGTACTTCCTAGTGTCTTACATTCTCTATTGCCTGCACTTTCTTTCTACTTGAACACATTTTTTCATGGAGTATCTTTCAAAGTCAGCTACAAGGCCAATAACCTGTGATTTCTTTTCACTAGTTTCACCTATTTCTTGTACTACTGGTTCTTGTACTGAATTTCTAGTTGCAGTACTGTTGGAGGAATTTCTCCAGAAAAAGTATATAGAAGATATGTGATCTTACTCTGCCTTCATCCTTGATTGAGAACTTGTCTTCTAAATTGAAAATCAATTTTCTCTCAGAACTTTGAGGTAGCTGTTCCACTGAATTCCAAGTTTCAAGTGTTGTTAGTGAGGAAATTTATGCATCTAATACTCATTCCTTAGCTTTGGTTTCTGTTCCTCAGTTCAATAATTTACCACAAAGAGCCAAGTGCCTCTAGGTACCCAAAGCCGTCACCTCACATCCTCCTCCAGTTGCTATCCCTCTTCCAATTGCTATCCCTCTTTTCAACAAGGTCAATAATTACTTCACTTTTTATGATAGTCATTTCCTTGCTTTGCTTTTATCCGTTACACATGTATTCTTTTTATAGTTTTTGAAAAAAATTTCCCCATTTATTTATAAGTGCATAACATAAAGTCTACATTGATCTTGAGTATTTTGCGCATATATATATGTGTGTGTGTATATATATATATATATATATATATATGTATATATATATATATATCCTGGCAAAGTGACAAATTCTACCCATCTTCCTTTTTGACCCTCCCACTCCCTCCCCTTCTCCTCCAGTTCCCATTATCTGCCACATTAAGTTCTGTGAAATATATGTGGTCTGGGTTTCTCATATCAGAGAAACCATTTGATATTTCACCTTCTGCTTCTGACTCACTTCATTAAGCATGATGGTCTCAATTTGCCTCCATTTACCTACAAAAGCCTCCAACCTATCTGACTTTACAGACGAGTCGCATTCCATTGTGTTTATGTATCCATTGGCCCGTTGATGGGTATTTTGGTGTCTTCCACATTCTAGCTATTGTTAGCTGTGCTGCTATGAACATGGGTATACATGTATCTGTGTCATATGTTGTTTTTAACTGTTTTGGAAAAATTCTCACAAGAGGTATTGCTGGATTGAAGGAGATATTTATTTCCAGTCTTTTGAGAGACTGCCATACTGCTTTCCATAGTGGGTGCACCAGTTTGCATTTCTACCAGCAGGACAGCCTCTCCAGCACTGTTACTTGGGTTCTTGATATACACCAGTCTCTCTGGAGTTAGATGGTATCTTAGTGATGTTTTGATTTGCATTTCTCTTATGGCTAAGGATGCTGAACATCTTTTCATGCATTTATTGACTATGTGGGTTTCTTAATCTGGTAACTGCCTATTCATTTGTTTTTCCCATTTTTCAATAGGATCTTTGATTTTGAGGGGCTTTATTTCAGTTCCCTGCATACTCTGGTTATGAGCCTCCTATTTGAGGTATTGGTGGTAAATATTTTTACCCAGTCTGTTGGTTCTCTCTTTACACTGTTGATAATTTCATTTGCTGTGCAGAAACTTTTTAATTTGACATAATCTCATGTTAATTCTGGGGCTATTTCTTTTGCTTTTGGTGTCTTATTAAGAAAATCTTTGTCTACACTTATGCCTTTCAGATATTTGTCTAATTTGTCTTAAACAAGGTTCAGTGTTTCAGTTTTAATATCTGTGTCTTTAATACACTGATTTGATTTTGGTGCATACAAGGGTGTGTCTATATTCATTTTTCTGTCTGTGGGTGTCCAATTTTCTCAGCACCATTTGTTGAAGAGGTTGTCCTTTTTCCAGTTTATGCTTTTGGCTCCTTTATTGAAGATTAGGTAGCCGAGAGTATTTGAGTTTGTCTCTGCATCCTCCATTCTGTTCTGGTGCCAGCACCATATTGTTTTTAAAAGTATTACTTTATAGTATAACTTGATGTCTGGTATTATAACACCTCCTGCTTTAGTCTTGTTAAGAATGCTTTAGATATTCTAGGTCTTCTTTGGTTCCATATTGATTTAAGGATTATTTTTTAAAGTTCTCTGAAAAAACAGCTGATATTTTGATAGGAACTGCATTGAATCTGTGTATGTTTTGGCGGCATAGTCATTTTGACTATATTGATTCTGTCTATACAACAGGGGATATCTGCATTTTCTGATGTTGTCTACAATTTCTTTCTTCAATGTAATATAGTTTTCTTTATACAGGTCCTTCACTTCTTGGTTAGGTTAGGTATACTCCTAGGTATTTAATTTTTTGCTGGGCTATTGAGAATGCGATTATTCTTCTGAGCTATTTCTCAGTGAGTTCATTGTTAGTGCAGAGAAAAGCTACTGATTCTGTAACCTATGATTTGGCTGAATTTGTTTATTATTTACAAGAGTTTCATAGTGGAGTTTTTGGGATCTTCTATATAGATAATCATATCATCTGCAAATAAGTATAGCTGGACTTCCTCCTTTCTGATGCAAATTCCCTTTATTTCATTTTCTTACCTGATTGCTATGGCAAGTGTTTTAAGGCCTATGTTGGTAACAGTGGTGAGAGTGGACATCCTTATCATGCTCCTGATTTCAGAAGAAACACTTTTTTGTTTTTCTCCACTTACTATATTTGTGGTAGATTGGGCATATATGGCTTCGATCAGTTTGAGATAAGGTTCTTCTAAACCTGTTTTTCTCAGTTTTTTTTTTTTTTGTCATGAAATAGTGTTGATTTTTAATCAAGGCCTTTTCTGCAGAAATTTTGATGATCATGTGGTTTTTGTTTTTGTTGACACGGTATATTACACTGACTGATTTACGTATGTTGAACCAGCCTTGCACCCCAGGAATGAAGCCCACTTGATCATGGTATAGGATCTTTCTGATTACTTGCTGTATTCTATTTGACAGAATCATATTAAGAATTTCTGCATCTATATTGATTAGGGATATTGATCTATAACTTTCCTTAAGTCTTTGCCTGATTTTGGGACTAAGGTGATGCTAGACTCAGAAATATGTTTGGTAGTATTTCTTCTCTTTCAACTTCATGGAACATTTTGAGAAGAATTAAGAGTTAGTTCTTCCCTGATATACTGAAAAAATTGTGAATCCATCTGGTCCTGGCATTATATTTGTAGGAAGAGTTTTGTTGCTGCTTCAATTTTTGTCTGTAATTGGTTTATTCAAGATTTTTATTTCATCTTCATTCAATTTTGGTATTTTGTATGTGTCCAGGAAGTCATCCATTTCTTCCCAATTTTCTAACTTGTTAGAATACAGGTGTTCAAAATAATTTTTCATATTCTGAATTTCTAGTGTATAGTAATTTCACCTTTTTCATTTCTAAATGCATTAATCTGTGCCTTTTCTTTCCTTCTTTTGGTGAGTCTCACTAGAGGTCTGTCAATCTTGTTTATTCTTTCAAAGAATCAGCTCTTTGATTCATTAATTTTGTTTTTATTTCAATTTTGTTAATTTCAGATCTGATCTTTGTAATTTCTTATCTTCTACTGCTTTTTGGCTTAGACTGTTCTTGTTTCTCTAGGACCCTGAGGTGCATCATTAGTGTGTTTGTGATTGCTCTATTCTTTTGATGTCTGTATTTATGGCTATGAATTTTCCCCTAAGTACTGGTTTCATTGTGTTCCACAGATTCTGTTATGATGTATTTCCTTCAACGTTTAACACTATAAAGTTTTTGATTTCTTTTCTGATTCACTGTTTGGTCAATAGTAAGTTATTTAGTTTCCATGTATTTGTTTATTTTCTGCTTTTTTTCCCTTTGGTGTTGTTAATTTCCAATTTTATTCCATTGAGATCTGAGAGTAAACAAGAAATTATTTTTATTCCTTTGTGCTTATTTAAGCATATTTTATGGCCTGTAATATTATCTATTTTAAAAAATGTTCCTTGTGCTGCTGAGAGGAACGTGTTTTCCGGTGTTGTTGGATGAAAAACCATGTAAACATCTGTTATGTCCAAGTTTTCTACAGTGTCATTTCACTGTTGAATATTTTTGTGGATTTTCTGTTTGGTTGATCTATCTATCTGTGATAGTGGAATATTAACACCACCTACAATAATAGTATTGGAGCATATATGTCCTTTCAGATCTAATTATTTTCGGTTTATATACTTGGGTGCTCCAGAGCTGGAGGCATATATATTGATAATTGTGAGTTCTTTCTATTCTACTGTTCCCTTAACCAGAATATAGTGACCACCTTTGTCTCTCCTAATGACTGTTTCGAAATCTAATGAGTCTGAGACTAATATAGCTACCCCTGCTCTTTTTCTGGATACTGCTGCATGAAATATAGAATTCTGTCCTTTTATTTTCAGTCTCTGAGTTTCCTTGTGGGTGAAGTGTGTCTCTTGTAAGCAGTAAATTGTGGGTTTCTATTTTTTGATCCAGTCAACCAGCCTATGTCTTTTAGTAGGTGAGTTGAGGTCATTCACATTCAGAGTAATTATCAAGGTATATTTAGTATGTCCTGCCATCATTATAGTTTTTCAGCTTTATTTACTTGACTTACTTTCTTCTCAGCTCATTCTCCTGTATATGTTGTCCTTTTTTCTCTGGGGTCTTTGGTGTTGTTAGCCTTCCTTTTGCTTTCTAAGTTTTCTTTAATTATTCTCTGCAGTGCTGGCTTAGGAGCTGTATATTACTTTAAGCTTTGTATATCATGTAAAGTTGTAATTTCTCCCGGTAATTTCAAAGATAATTTTGCTGGATATAGCAGTCTGGGTTGGCATTTATGTTCTCTTAATGCTTGGATGACACTGCTCCATGATCTCCTGGCTTTTAGGGTCTGGTTTAGTAATCTGTAGTTATCCTGATAGGCTTATCTTTGTAAGTCACTCTGTTTTTCTCTTATATCTTTTAATATTCTCTCTGTGTTAGGTCTGTAGCATTTTAATTATGATGTGCTGTGATGAGGTTCTCTTCCGGTCTAAGTTCCTTGGTGTTCTATATGCCTGCAATCGCTCAATGCTCATTTCTTTGCTTAGTTTTGAGAAATTTTTTCCATAATTTCAGTGAACATGGCCTTTAAGCCTTTTGCTCTGTCCTCAGTTTATTTTCCTGCACTCCTGTAATTCCGACGTTATTTCTCTTTGAGTCATCCGTCAGCTGTTTTACACTGTGTTTCTTCCTTTTGTTTTGCATTCTTTATGACCTGCCCGTTGCAGTTCCACCACTTCATTTTCTATGTCCGACTTTCTAGTTTCAGAATGTTCAAGTTGGTTATATTTTCCCATGTTTTTCACATCCTGAATGTCTGCTTTCAATACTTTTTACATCTCTGCTGTATTTTTCTCTAATTTCTTGTACTGACTTCATTATCTTCTTGCTTATGTCTTTGTTTTCCTCTAATTTCTTGTCAATGTTTGCTGATACCATAGCTATGCACTGGTGTAGCTCTTGTATTTCCTGTTTCATTTCTTTTTTCACTTCTAATTAGTTCTGAGCCCAGAAAGTATTAACTTTTTTGCCTTTTTCACCCTTGGATTCTTGTATTACAAGATCTCTGTTATCTTTTTCTTGGATGCCAGGTCTTAGTGAAGAAGATTTATTATCATGTTTCTTCATGGTTCTTTTACAGTGAGTTGAAGCTCTGGTATTGTTGATGGGCTCTGTTTCTTTTCCTGAGATTCTTAGACTCTCTGTTTTTAGTGTTACCTGGCTCTTTCTGGGCAGGATGGATGGGTCTTGCGAAGGCCCAGTTCCATGAACTCCCAGTTACAGGCAGAGCTCTGGCGGCAGCTACCTGGCTATCTCTGGCATGCAGAAGGGACAAGGCACTGAAAGGCCAGTCTCATGAGTTCCCTGGTGCAGGAAGGGCTCTGGCAGCAGCTATCTTGCTGTCTCTGGCTTGCAGGAGGAACAGCTAAATATATATTCTTAAGCATCTACTATCTATTTTTGCCTGGTTTTAAAAAATGTTCTAACTTCCTTCACACATAATGAGCTTTATCCATTATTCTATGTAGCTATTATTCTTTCTGTGGCACTGATATAATACTCCTTCATATGAATATATCATGTAATGCTGATAAGTACTTCAGTTGTTTTTCACTTGCAAATGACTATAAGAAATATTGTCATAAACTGTCTTGTATGTGGCTCTGATCCCTCATGCATGCACTTTTGATAAGGATATAGCTACAACTGGAAACGACTGTATCACATTTTAGTACACAATGGCAACCTCTTTTCCAGGGTGATTCTATCAATGTGTAGACCCACCAGGAGTGCATGAAAGGTTCACCTTTAAGAGTTGTATGTGAGCTCTTCCATTACTTCACCAATACTTGACATTATGAGCAGTTTAATTTTTTACCATTGTGCTGATTGTACAGTGGTATTTCACTGTTGGAATACAATTTTAACTTTCACTTTATTGATGAATAATAGCAGTAAGTATATTTTCCCATGTTCATTAGTTATATAGTTACTAGTTATATATAGCCTCTCTTGTGAAAAACTATTTTGTTGCCTCTGGCATCTTATTGATAGGAATTTCTTATATATTCTGAACAAGAGACTGCTGTCAGTCATGTACTTGTCTCTTGGCATTCATGACGGGTTGAACTCAGGATAAAATCCCCAATGGGCACTCAAATACACAGATGTTCAAGTTTCTCATATAAAATTACATAGTGTTTTCATGTAACTATACACATACTCCTGCATAGTTTAAATCATGTCTAGATATTTTATAATACCTAACATAATGCAAATGCTATATAAACAGCTGTTCTACTCTAAATTTTAAACATAGTGCCAGTAAAAAAGTCTGCATACATTTGGTATTGATGCAATCATTTTTTTTGAATATTTTGATCTAAAGAATCAGAAAGATGGACTGCATCTTCTCGGGCTCCATGTTTATCTTTTAATAAACAGAACATCTTATTTTAATAGGAAAATATCAATGTTTTCTTTCATATTGGATGCTTAAAGAAGTCTTTCTTCAAAGACAATGAAAAACTTTCTATATTATCTTAAAATTGATGCATCATTTTCCCTCATACATTTATAATAATTCACTGAAACTGACTTTTTGTTTTAACATGTGACTGAAGTCTAGTTTCGGTTTCCAATATGAGTATTCATATGTCCACTTATTTAAAATTCTATTCTTTCCTCACTCTTCTGTAAGGCCACTACTATCACCAAGTCAGAGGCTCAAATGTGCCAGACATGGTGGCACATACCTGTAATACCACCACTCCATTCTGAAAGGTTAAGGCAGAGGACTGCAAGTTCAAACACAACCTGAGCAATTTAGCAATTTAATGAGATCCTGTCTAAAAATAAAATGGGCTGGGCATTAGAGAAATGCAAATCAAAACAACACTGAGGTTCCATTTAACTACAGTAAGAATGGCTGGTAAGAACTCAAAAAACAGTGAATGCTGGTGGGACTGTAAACTCTTATAACCACTAAGAAAAGCAGTATGGAGGTACCTCACAAAACTGAAAATAGATATTCCATTTGACCCAACTATACCTCTTCTGGATATCATCCCAAAAGAGTTAAAATCATCATATAAGAATGATACATGCATACCCATGTTTATAATAGCACAATTCATAATAACCAAATCCTGCACGAAGCCAGTATACAGATACACAGATAAAGAAGATGTGGTATATATATATGTATACATACACACACACACACAGACAGTGGAGTACTATTCTACTATAAAGAAAGAGAAATTTGAGTCACTTGTAAGAAAATGGAAGCATCTTCGAGACCACCAGGCTTAATGAAATGGATCAGACCCCGAAAGTTAAATATTATATGGTTTCTCTAACATGAGAAAACCAAACTGTAAAAAAAGTAAGACAGAATAAAATAAGACAGAGTTCTTCTTGGAGAAGAAAAGAGGATGTGGGGAAGGTTGAGGGGTGGGAAGGGTAAAGGAACATGATACATAAATTTTAAAAAGTTAAAACATAATAAAAATGGACAGCAAAAAAGGGGGTCTAGGGATGCAGTTCAATGTAAAGGTTCTGGACTCAATCCTTAGTTCTACAAACAAACCAAAAAAACCCATCTACATGTGGTATTCTTAGGTCTGTATGGTCTACTGTTGCTGGCTGTACTCATACCACATTACCTATCACCACAGTTTTCTAGTGAATCTTTGTATCTGAGTGAATTGGGTTTTTTAAACAATGTTTTAACCACTTTTAGAACTTTATTTTTACATATGTATTTTAGAATCAGTTTATTAATTTTTTTAAATGCTGCTTAAGTTTAGGTTATAGGGGCTAGAGGAATGACACAGCAGTTAAAGTGCTAGCACTGCAAGCATAAGGCCCCGAGTTCAATTCCCCAGCACCACATAAAGCTGGGTGTGGTGGCACATGCCTGTCATCTCAGCACTTGGGAGTCTGAGACAGGATTGTCATGAATCCAAGGTCAGCCTGAGGTCCATAACGAATTCAGGATCAGCCTGGATTACAGAGCGAGACCTTGTCTCAAAAAAAACCTTCAGGTTGCAATCAGTCTCTAGACAAGTTTGAAAAGTGATACGTTGGCAGCATTTATTTTAATTCATGAACATGATATGCCACTATGCTTACTTTTCTAATATTTTTATAAGAGTTTTAAATTTTTTAAAAAAATTTAAACACATCATTTTATTTCTGAGGGAAGATCTCCCTCTGTAGTCCAGGCAGGTCTTGAACTATGTAGTCTAGACTGGCCTCTAACTCACAGCAATCCTCCTGCCTCAGCCTCCCAAATTCTAGGATTACAGCCATACACCACCATGCATGGATTATGTGGTGCTGGAGAATTGAACCCAGGACCCTGCACTTGGTAAGTACTTTATCTACTGGGCTATTCCTCCAGCCCCCAAGAGGCATTTTTTATATGAGGAATTTCACCTATTTTTAGACTTTCCCCCTACATATGTAATAATTAAACATTTTGTCTGATATTAAATAGTATTTCAGAACTTTCATTTCTTTCTTCCTCTTTCTCTATTTATTTACTTATTTATTGAGGTAGGACCTTCCTATGTTGCCCATGCTAGACTTAAATTCTAGTGTTCAACTGACTCTCCTGCCTCAGCCTCCTGGGTAGTTAAAACTATAGGTAAGTACTACTGTGCTTGGCTACTGAATTTTCATTTTCTGTATACTGCTAGTCTATAAAAATACATTTAAAAGTTTTTGGATGTGACCATGTGTTCTGCAAAAGGGTTACGTGTACTTGTTAACTTAGCAAAAGGGAAATTATCCAGGTACTGGCTGATGAGAGAGGGGGGAAAAAAAGCCAGATCTGATTCATAACAACTATCAGGTATGCCATTGTTGCCTTAAAAATAGGACAAGGAAAACAGGCAGCTTCCAGGAGTAGAGAATGGTCTCTGGCTAAAAGATAGGAAGGAACCAGGAATCTCAGATGTAGGAACTAAGATTTTACTCACAACCTGAATGAGCTTGAAAGCCGATTCTTCCCCAGAATCTAGAGAGTCCAGACCTGTCAATGTCTTGACTTTGGCCTTTATTGACATGCTGAGCAGAAAAACCACACAAACCCAAGCAGATCTGTGACCTCCAGAACCCTGAGACAACAAATGGAGGTTGTTTTAAGCCAGTAGCCTTTCATTCCTTTGTTATGAGTCATAAAAAATAAATACAACCATCTAAATTAAATTCTTCTACTCTCTTTATCTCATTGGGCTTTATTATGGATATTTTTGCTGACACATTTTCCAGGTCACTAATTCTCTCTTTGATCATATCTAAAATGCTGCTATACTCATTCACTAAGTATGTAATTCAATCACTGTTGTTCTTAGTTCTTATGTATCTCCATCAAAATTTTTATCTTGGGGCTGGAGGAATGGTTCAGAGGTTAAAGTGCTTGCCTAACAAGTGCTGTGTCAAGCACTAAGTACCTGAGTTTTGATTCCCCAGCACCACGTAAGCTGGGCGTGGTGGTGCATGCCTATAATCCTAGCACTTGGGAGGCTGATACAGGATTGCTGTGAGTCCAAGGTCAGTCTGGGCTCCCCAGTAAGTTCGGGACTAGCCTGGACTACAGAGTGAGACCCTGTTTCAAAAAAAATAATAATTATCTTGCCTTTTATTACCTTCAACATACCTTCGTAGCTACTCAAAAATTTGGACATAATAACACCATTATCTCTTGCAGATGTTTCTTTTGTCTTTTGTTTCTTTTAGACTTTGTCTTATAACCTTGTGTATCTAGCTGACTTTTTTGTTTTGGTTTGGTTTTTGAGACAGGGTCTTGCTCTATAACTCAGCCTTGTCCTGAACTCACTATGGAGCCCAGGTTAGCACTGGACTCACAGCAATCCTCCTGCATGAACCTCCTAAGTGCTGGGCTTACAGGCATTCGCCACCACACCTGACTTTTATGTGGTGCTGGGGAATTGAACTCAGTGGCCTTGCACTTCCTAGGCAAGCGCTTTAACCACTGTGCCATTCCTCCAGCCCTCTACTTGTCTTTTTATTGTGTTGAATCTTATAAAATTAATATCTAGAAATAATATGATACAGTTATACTGTGTCCTCTTCCATGGAGAATTTACATTTTCTTTTGATGGGCACATGTGGGCACTTACAATTTACATTCATTCCTATAAAAACAAAAGTTCAGCAAATGACATGATATGAAGCTGAGTACATCCAGGATCTTGTCCCTCCAACCTTAACTTCTAGGATGTAGCCCTTTGATGACACCAACATAAAGCAAGGAAGCTTGCTTAGCTACTAGAGAGTCCTGGATTCTGATCCTTATCTCCCAGGAGTAAGGCCAAAGTGCTACACAATCCTTCAGCTGCCTCTTCTAGAGTTTAAATAAGTCTAAGGGAAAAACAGCTCAAAAACAGGGCTCCCTACACTAGGCTTCTATCCTTTCCTATTTCCTAATGTAATTCTTTACTATCTTATTAGCTTTCTATGTACAAAGGCTGAGTATAGGGGAGGGAGTGGGAATATTAGCAGCAAAATGACACAGCTGTTTCATAAACAATTTTTTTTAAATTAACATCCTTCATTTTAGCTTCCCATGTCATATTAACTTTCTGCCCCCACCATCTCTATATGCACAGCCTCTTTGGGTTCTACTACAGAGAAGCTCAACAAGAATTGCAAATGACTCACCTACTTATTTTCACTTCCTCAACTATTTTATCTTTATTAAGTTAGATGTTTATTTACCATCTTAAATCTAAAGTTCCAAGCCATCACTACAGAAGTGAAAATACTAAGACCCATGAAGACACAGTGGCTATTATAGGTCACAGAAACCATGGCTGTGAGGATCAGAGCTGGACTCAGAACTCAAGTCTTCTGAATAATAGCCATTCCATGCCTTGTTTCATGTATCTCCATCACAGAATTTTTGTTGTGCATATTATTTATATTTTTATTACTTATATTAATTTAGAGAAATAAAGCAATTTAAAAACAGGGCAATGCCCATGCTTATAGAGAACTGGAGGAAGAAGGGAATAAGAATGATACCAATTACTTATTATGAAGCTGGTAACTTATTTCTATGTAATGTCAGACCTAATTTTTTTCAAAAAGTTATTATTTTTACTAGAATGCATTTGTGACACATAATAATTGCAATCAATTTGATGAACTGCCGCATACACATATCACCTCTTATCATTTTTACCTTTCTCCTTCATACCCTCCCAAATCCCCCAGACCTGATATTAAACACTTAAACATTTCATAGGCCTGTTTCAGAAAATAAAAATTATTTCCTATTTTGGTTTAACAGCTTGAACAGTAAGAGAAAAAAGTATGCACATATTTTTCCCAGCAAATGTCACAATTAATATCATTATATAACAGTTGATTTTTAATGAATACTTTAAAATGATAAGACATTAAAAAATTATTTCCTAACAAATCTTACTAGCATCTTCTAATGAACAAAAAACATAAACAAATCAATAATAAATATAAACACAATTTAAATTTAGATGTCAGGGCATGGAGGTGTGGCTCAGTGACAAAGCCCTTGTCCAGCATGTGTGGGGAGGTCCTAGGTTGAATCCGTAACACACACACACTTACACTTACACACACACACACACACACACACACAAAATAGAAGTCAGGATAGTTTATTCTGCTTCCAGCTCTTCTGTTTAATTCTGTGCAACTTACTGGCCTGACCTGCACTTTGGTTTATGTAGAAGTATCCCTATGTCTCAACCATGCTCTTAATTTAACAGCAGAATAGTTTCATACACCATACACTGCCGCTGTTCTATTTCTCAAAACAAAAATACCTATATGCCTTATATTAGTTCCTGAGTGTTATTGTTAACAAGTTACCACAAATCATTGGTTTAACACAAAACGAATTTATCATCTTATGGTAAGAGGTCAGAAGTCCACAGCATATCCTACTGGGCTAACCTAAAGGGTTCAGCAGAGTTTCATTCTCTTTAGAAACTGTAAGAGAATCTATTCTTTTGTTTTTACTGATTAAAAGTAGAAAAAAAAATTGTCCAGAAAAACAAGGGATAAGTTTGGGAAGTACTGATAACTGTAGTCTAGAAAACATGTTAAAAACTTTACCTTTGGCTGGCCAGTGATGTTGCAGCAGCTGACTGTCTTACCATGCAAGAGACTAAGGTTCAGGGTCAGACTAACGGTTCTGACGTCCTGGGTTGGACAGAGTTGAAGAGAGACACCAAGGAAGAGACGACCAGCCCAACCCCTCACACAGCATCCCTTTCTGGTTAATCCATGGTGTGATAATGATACTGACTGGCCTCATCCTGCCAATGAATGGCAAGGCACTGCAATGATGGCGCCTAGAAATGAACAGGAGTGATTGGGAATAAAAGGGGGAAGGGGGAAAAAGGTGGCCATGATGAAGAAATGAATAAAACTCCAAATTTGTTACACCTCACTGTCGTACCTATTACTCTGATACCATAATGACGGGCAATGAAAAAAAAAGGAAACAAAGAAAAAAAACAAAAAAGCAAAAGAAAAATTGATATCTATTCAAATTTATGCAGCATTCTAAGAATTTGGGTTTGTATCCTTGACTATATATAACTATAGCAAAAGTTTTGATTCAACTTAGCTCATAAATCTATCACAAGTATACTTTTTTATCACTAGTGTTTCTAAGTTCTAATTTATGTTTTACTTTCTATGAAAGCAGAAACTCAATCCATACCATTAAAACAGACCACACTTACCAAACAATTCCTTGGGCTCCAGAGCCAATTGGTTTCAACTGTTGATAACGTTTTAGGACAGTGAAAGTTGAGTCTGCCACTTGCACACTGTAAAACTGACTATCACATTTACTGTCACTCATGATGTAGTGTCATACAATATTCCGAAGAACTGGTACTGTTGTCAGATTCCTTAAAACAGAAACAGAATAAATGTGCATTCTCACTTAAGTACACATGCACAACTCACTTAACAGTGTTTCAAATTCACTGGGATATAAGAGAGCGTGGCTGTAAGCTGATAAACTCAGTTTGACCATATCCTGAGCTGAAGCAAGATGCACATGGAACTAATACCAAGATATTTCAGCGGTACAAATCTGTTAAGAAAGCAATTTTGAAGTTCAATAAGATCCCATTTTAAAAACTTGGGTTAGAAAGTAACCACATTCAAAGAAAAAAATTTACACATTACTAACCATGGTAAGACATAGTAGTTATGGTAAGATGACTATGCCATGAAACGCTTCTCAGGACTTTACTTCCTGTGGGACCAGTATATGTATAAGCAGTCTTAACCAGAGATGGGGGTATTATCTCAGAACAGTAGCTTCTAGAATTCCTGAAGCAAAGCAAATGTGATGAACCAGAAAGAAAATTCACATGCCAGAGTATCAGGCTATGATATGGAAGATTGGCTACACAACTGTGTACCATGTCTAGTCATGGATGTGCCCATTCATGAGAGGACGGGTCTGGAGCAGGCCTGCATCCCTTTTATCCCACAACTCTGCTGTGCCCTACAGGTGAATATAATGCTACAGCTTATTCACATGTGCATAGGTATAAACTGGTGGCCACAGAAAGCAGCTTTTTAGTTTAGGCACTGGGCTAAAATTTCCACTCTGCAGAAGCCTGGGTGATGTTAAGTAGAAAACATGCCAACATTTACTTGGTTACTGACTCTTTCCTGATAATTTTATTGCAAATACCTGCCTTTTGTTCTGCCATCTGATACTTAACATCTGCCCAATGAATTTTCTGTAGTGATTTGCATTCAATCATAATGTCTAGTACGATTTCCCTTAAACATGGAAACAACAGCCTAAACAAAAACTTTAAGTCAAATTAACAAGTTTCTCTCAATGATTACTGTCCCATGTTTTCTTTCACCATTCTTGGGTTAGTCTGACCTGCTGAGAGCCATTAGGACACCTGGCCAGGAAGTGCCTCCAGGGTACGTATTGCACTCCATGCTAGATGTAAACACAACTATTCACCCTGACCTCCACAGTGGACCAACAGTCCCATTCCTGGAGCAACTGGAGGCTTTGTGAGCTAGAGCACCTGCCTGGGCCACAGTGGGTTGTGTAGAGAGGACTTAGGAGCAGCCACAGGCCAGCAGGTACCTTAAGGCCCAGGAAGGCAGCTGCAGGTCTGTCTTGCTCACCCCAGCCTCCCACATGTCAAGGACAGGAGAGGGAGAACACTGAGATTTCAATAAGTCTCCACTGATCTGACCCATACTATAGCATTCAGTGTGCTTTCTCACAATGCTGTTCCATTTTACTACTGTCTGAGTACATATACTTTTGTAAAGACAATCTTGTTTATAGCTTGCAAGAGGCTGAGACAACTAATTCAACACTCGGGGTTGCCTTTGTATAGGAAAGTGACAAGTATTACAGAGGAACCGTGAGGAACAATTCTTGAAGTAGCATTCAAGTCACTGTTAGGGGGAGAAATATAAGGAATGAGTCTGTTACCTCTATGGTAATACAAGTTACACTGTGGTAAGAGCCATAAGAAAAATGTAAACAAAAGGAAAAGGCAGAGAGATTCTACACACTTGGTAGGGGTGCAGAAGACAAGGAAAGCTGCCTAGAGGAGATAGCATCTGCCTAAGACTGTTTTGCCAGGGACAAACAGCAGAAGCAGAGCTCAAACTGACTGGCTACACACAGTAAATGGTTCAACTTGGTCACAAGGTGCAAGTGCAAAGGACTCTAGAGAGGAACAGACACTCACTAAAACTTGCTCTTCCGAGGGGCAGCTGGTTCTCTGCTGTATTATAAATATTCCAGCAACACTGGTCATTTGCAATACAGTCATTTTTAAAATACCCATTGTAGATGAGGCTCCATGCCAGAACGTAGCACCCTCAGTGAATTTATACACTATGGGCCATGGGAACATTCACAGAGACCCAACCTCAAAGGATGGGGGAAAATTTGAGGTCTATTTGCTGGGGAACAGGGAAATGAAGACACAGAGAGAAAATGAGGCCAGATCACCACAGGCTGTGGCAGGTACTCAGAGTGACCCGGGCCTGGTGCGAAGGGGCACAGAACCCATCAAAGCACCATAAACACATGAGCAGCCTTGCTTTTCAGATGAGTTATTCAGGGAGCTAAGAAGAGAGTGGATTACAGTGTGAGGTGCTATACAGACTAGATAAATTTCGTAGCATAGTGGCAGGTCGGGAAAAGAAGAAAATGCATGGTTTCATGAGCATGTGGAAAGACTTTACACATGATGTGCTAACCTGGAGATGAGGGAATGAAATGTGATAAGGCTGGAAATAGGCAGAAAAATCCATGGAGTTAGTGAGTTCAGTTTTGGACAGGGGAGTATGAAAAACTGAAGGACAAGCAGTTACACTTGTAGCACAGGCTGTTGATATGCTCCCAGATCCAACCTCCTTTTTTACCTCATGCCTACTGGCCAAATGGCTGCCCAACTAGGAATGACAAAAGGCAGCTTTCCTGGCAGGTAGGTATGTCAGATGATCTTTGAGATAGCCAATGAGATGTCAGTAGAAGTGACATGAGTGATCCAGACCAAGTCTGTTTTTTTGCCAAAACCTGCTTCCTCTCTAATGTGTCCTTCTTCCTTGCTGCTGTATGAACCATCAAATGTCATAGGCTACAGATGAGAGAGCTATCTGCCAGGTGGATTCCTGAATAATCTTGTGGCAGAGACGCACACCCCCACATTCTGGACCCCCTGCCCACACTAGAACTGTCACAAATCAATCTCAGCCTCTTACTCGTCTCTGGAACTCTCCCTGGTACAGCTGCTTGTAACTCATACAATACCAATTCAGCATCTTCAAATTTTGACAGTATACCCACTCATATTAGATTGTAGGATTATTAATATAATTTCATTTTAAGATTTAAAATAAGTCAAGAATTAAAATACAGAATCTTTATTAGGTAGAAAAAATGACTTAAGGGAGAACCTGTCAAAGCCACTTTCCGTGTCACATTTGGACTTCATGAAAGCAATAGAATGAAGATCAAGGCAACCTGAGAAAGCACATAATCTAGCTACTAGTGAATTCACTCTGTGGGGCTCAGAAATCCAGTTTTACAAACTGGGAAAACAAGAATTCTTCCTGCAACCACATTAGCACACACCAAGATAGGCATTTGCTGCCTCTACTTTGTGGCTGCAGTTCCCATGATGTGCTGCTATGGCCTTCATCATTGGTCCAGCATGGCACTCCATCCATAGTGCTTCTGCATAGGGCAGCAGCTGCTGGACTAAACCAGCGTTTGCAAATCTGTCATCTCCCTCAGACTGAGCCCCTCAAAAGTAGAATGAGAGGGGCTGCAGTGGTACAGTGACTACCAGCATGCACAAGGTCCTGGCTTCAATCTCACCTCCCCAACACCAAAAAAGGGGAGACAGGGAAGGAAAGAAAAATGACTGAACAAATACAGATAGGGGGACGCAGAACATGAAGGAAGACTCCATGGAGGAGACAAGATCTGGACTTACCTGTTCAAAGTATCAACCAATGAGAACATAGATAATTTCACATGTGCTGGTGAGAACTATAAATTGGTAAAACATTTTTTGGAAGAATGTAAGTACTGGCTAATAAAATATTTAAATGCATACAAACCCTATTCTGACAACTACAATTCTATAAATGCACCTGCAAATATATATGTATAAGTATTCAAAGATATTTATGCAAGGAGGTCTTGGCACTTGTAACAGGCAAAACCAAAACAAAATCAGCACCCCCCCCCCAAAAAAAAAACTCTACAAATAAACTGTTCAGTGTGGATAACTGAATAAATTATAGCACAAAAGTACAATACAGCCGTTAAACACAATGCCGGAACCTTAAGTATTCAAGTATTGATATGCAAAGATGTCTAACATACATTAACTAAATAAAGCTAAGTTTAAGAATGCATGTAGTAAATACCAATCTTTGTGAAAAAATACACACATGTACTATGATAGTAGAGAAAAATAGGGAGAACTGAGAAACTTTCCCTCAAAAAGTACATATTTCACATTTTAAAAACTGACTAAACAAAACATGTTACATGCAAAGCTGAAGAATGATTTTTCTGATATATGCATGGAGAATGGTGTAAGGCTGAAAAGACTGGAGGGAGAGGGGGCCACGCATTGAAGGCACATTACTACCACTGTGTAAATGAGAACACTGGGGTCTGAGATGGTAAGGGAGTTAACCAAATTCCCATAATGCTTCAAATTTGAACTAAGGGGTGTTTGACCACAATACTTATTTCCTCCCAACACACCACTCAAATATCTCTAATTTGATTCACAAAGTAAAGCCAGGGGCTGGTCAGGACCGGTCCAGAAAAACACAAGTTTTCTCCTTTCATCTTATGGCTTCCTCCTCAATGCTGACACTTCTAGATTACTCAGTCTCATACTCAGTTAAACCTCTAATTGCACCAAAGCTTCAACATACCCACAATGTACACTACCTAAATGAAATAACTGCTGTGGTTAAAGGCAGATTCTCAGGTTTTTATAATTACTCTCTGTTTCAGCATTTGCTTCTGAAATACTTAGTATCAACCTAGTTTCCTATTTTGATTCTCACACACACAAAAAAATAATTTAGCACAACTAAACCAGTGTTAGTGGTGGGGCTGGGGAATCAAATTCATGTTCTGTAAGCACTCTACCACTGAGCTTACCTCACCAAAATCTTACTTTGATAATCAAGACCCTTGACAATCAGGAATGGTGGTCTCACAGGGCCACCTTTCTGAACATCATTTCTTAAGTTACTGTGTATACCATGACACAAAATAACAAGTAGTATTTGCTCACCAAGTCACCCACTGTTGGATCCAAAGGACCCAGAGAGGTTTCCTTTGGGCCAGTTTTGCTTCTGGGTACCTGGGCCTGTCCATTTTCCTCATCTCCAGCCTTACTTCCAGCTGTGGATGAGGCGTCTTTGCACAGCTTCCTGGACATAGCAACAGCAAAAGCACTATCTCAGCCTCTATTCTTGCTATTCCAAATTACCTCTCATGACAGATGAGTACATATGACAACATGTACAAGAATGCTTATAGTACCTTGTCTTATTTTCTCATTGCTGGGACACAATACCCAACATGTACAACTTAAGGGAGGAAAGGTTTGCTTTAGTTCAGTTTCAAAAGGTCTCATGGGCAGCTGGCAATAGTGGGAAAACATGGAGGAGGACCTAAGCAGAAGAAACTGTTCACATATGGGACAGGAAGCAGAGAAAACAAAGGGTCAATCCACCAAAAAAGTTATGTCATTCCAGTCATGCTCTTCCCTGAAGGCCCACCTCTTGGTAACATAGGAAATTAATGGATAAGGTCCCAGGATTAAATCACCTTCCAAACATATGAGGCTTCTGGGGGACATGCCTGACCAAAACACAGCTTTTTTTTTGTTACAGATCAGAACTGAAAACAATTCAAATGTCTTTCAGTGGGTGAATGGCTAAATGGCTGAATCATAAATGGACAATGGAATACTATTCAGCACCAAAAAGAACCAAATTATCACACAACAACTCAGGAGGATATTAAGGACCCTGTACAGCTGGCCCTCTCTATTTGTGCAATTTCCATCCGCCAATTAAACCAACCATGGATAGAAAATATTTGGGAAGATCGATGGTACTAAATTACAGTCAGACAGAAGCAAGTTCTGGTACAGTAGGTGACTACAGATAGCAATAAAGTACTATACACTTCAAAAAGCTAGAAAAAGTATTTTTCTTTTTGATTAAGCAGGGGTTCTCACATTGTAGTCCAGGCTGAACCCGAACTCACTATGTGGCCCAGGCTGGCCTCACCCTCACAGCAATCCTCCTACCTCAACCTTTTCTAAGTGCTAGGATTTACAGATGTACATCACCACACTCATCCTGTGTGGTGCTGGGGAATCAAACTCAGAACGCTGTGCTTGTTAGAGAAGTGCTTTAACCACTGTTCTATTCCTCCAGCCTGAAAAATGTTTAAATTTTCACCATAAAATATGACAAATGTAACTGTGAGGCTGAGGCAAGACGATGCAAATTTGAGTTCAGCCAGAGCAATTAAGTGAGTTAGCAAGTTTTTATCTCAAAATAAAAAATAAAGGGCTAGGAATACAACTCAGTTCAAAGACCTTGGCTTTAATCTCCACTACTTAAAAAAAAAAAAGTCTAATGTCTAAGGAAATAGATTTGTTAATTTGTCTGACTTTGCTTAAATGTCATTTAATGCAGAATATACATGTAACATAACATAACTAGTGTTACCCATTTATGTATACTTTTTACGTTTATTTATATTCTTGTTTATATTTTTATGTTATCAGTTAAAATAAATTTAAATTAAGAGAAAGAAAACATTTGGGGAAATGACTATCTTATGCATGTTCAGTACAGACATACTTCTTCCCATTACCCCCTAAATTATGTAATAATCATTTACATAGTATTTATATTAGGTTAGGCATTACAAGTAATCTAGAGATTAAAGTATATGGGAGGATGTGCATAGGTTATATAGAAATATTATTTCATTTTATATAAGGGACTTGAGCATCCATGGATTTTGGAATTAATGGGGGTCCTGGAACCATGCTCCAAGGATATTGAGGGACAACTGTATTTAGTAAACAAAGCCAATCTCCAAAGGTCACACGGTATATAATCCTACATAGTCTCAAAATGACAAAATTACAGAAATGTATAACAGATTAGTAATTGCCAGGGGTTAAAAATGGTGGGGGAGGGGCAAGGTGGGTAATGTGGCTATACAAGAGAAGTACAAAGAGATCTTTAAGATGATAAAATAGTTCTGTATCTTGATAGTTGTGGTGGTAATTATGCAAGTTTCCACACGTGACAATGACATGAACTGTATACGCACTGTACCAACGCCAATTTTCTGGTTTTAATACAGTACTATGGTTATGTAAATATACAGTCATTGAAGAAAACTGGGTGAGAGGTACATGAGATTTTGTAAATGTTTATGGGCCTATAATAACTGCACAATAAGGAATTGAAAGAGATTTGTTGAAAATATCCAGTGATCATACCAACTCCTGCTTGGATTCCTTTAAGAGTAAGATTTAAATCCTAGCACAGCCTATGAGATTGCAGGCCCTCTGACCCACACTTGGGATAACAATGAACACTTGGCTATTGTACACTGGCAGGCCTCTGCCCAGACAGACTCATCTGTCTGAAATTACTTCCCTCCCCTTTCTTTTCTCCTGATCAATCTTTATCTTCCTTCAAAATCTATTTCTAGCACCTGTTTCTCTTACAAGTTTCCATCTGTGTTGGAATGGCCCCCCCTTTTGGCATCCCAACTTTATTCCTTTTATTTTGCATAGTTAAGTCTTTCACCATCTCTAATGAGCTTCTTAAAGATAGAAAATATGTCTGACACTTATTTCTTAATCTCTTACTAATTCCACAATTGGTGCCAAGTCAATGTCTATTAAAGGCAAAACCAAGGAGAATAAAGGTAGGGGGCAGTGGTTAAGATAAGGACTTTTAACTCACACTTTCAGGGGGGTCAGCAACTTAACTGGGCGACTAGGGCAAGTGACTGAACGCCTCTTTAAAACAGAGATAAGCACAGAATCTTAGGGTGCCTCTCACCTGATAAGGTACACAGTCACAAGTACACCCTGAATCTGACCAAGTGTCATCTAGATCCAACTATTAATTTTCAGGAAATATAGGGAAACACACTGAAACACAATGCAGTTCAATAAATTCCCTATGGCTACAAAATAATCTAATTACTTCGACAAATAAACTGCAAGGAAAACAAAGGAAGAATCTATAGCTTAGATGAAATTTAAAAGACACATCAATAAATCACAACATATGGACTGTATTTGGACCTACTTTCATATGATTAAATAAACTATAAAATGTATGAGACAATTAGAAATTTGAGTATCAAATGACTATTTGATGATATTAAGGCATTGTTTTTTTTCAAGTTTGAGCCCTTACATCTTGAGAGAGATCTATACCAAGAAATTCATGGACAAAATACTATTTAGGATCTGATTAAAAATAATACAAGGAAGTGTGTAAGTAAATGAGGTCAGGGATGAAACAAGATTGGCTAATGGTTAAAAAATGTTGAAGCTGAGTACTATTCTGCTTATTTCTCTAATATGTTTAAAAGTCCCCATAATGAACAGTAACAGTCTGATGCTGAAAGTAACTCACACAATCACAAAAGGCAAACTGCAAATCATGTAAGAATCATTCCTAATGAAAATTATGTAAAACTGTTACTTTCCTAACCAAGTATAAAAGATAACTACATAATTAGATAAAAAAGTTACACTACTACTAAATCATATCCTTAAGACAAAAATATCAGGTTTATTTTTTATCTTGTACATCATGAAAATAATTGGTTTACTCACTATTGTTTTGTCTGGCACTTTTATTTCTATGGAAAATTAAGATTTTTTACTTTAAACATATTTAATAATATACTCAAACATTTATTTAGGGAGCCAAGTAAACATTTTAATCTGTTAACAAATTATGAAGTTCTGACACCCTGAGAATCAAATTTACACACAAACACACACACACACACACACACACACACACACACACACATCAAAGCTCTCCAGAGATTATAGCAAAAAAGATTATTTTTAATCGTGCAGAATTCTTATGGAAGGATAAGGGGGAGGGTTAAATGGAAGAAAACATTTGGCTATGATACAGATTGGCTATTGTTCTTCCAGACCAAATTAAAAGCCAAACAAGACTTTCAGAGCTGGGGACCCAGAAAGAATGCTGATCTGGGTTTAACTTTCACTTACCAGCTGCTTTCTAAGAAGCAGAGTGCTGAAAAGCTGGGTGCCTCTTCTTTCTCCTCTATAAAGACAAGTTTCAAGCTGCTACTCATAAGTTCTCAGAGACAACTGAGTAAGTACCAGGGCTGGCAAATGGGCAAACAAGGCCTGGTTCCCCTGGCCTCAGGCTACTTTTCTAGTTCCTCATAGCTTCTCTCTCTCATACAGCCCGTTCTGCAGGTTGATAATTCCGTTACTCAGCTAATGAGGTCTGCATTTGGCCTGGTTCAAAGTGTCTCAGGAAAAAAAAAGTTTTAAGATGGGCCTGGTGGTGCAGGTCTGTAATCTCAGCACTTTCGGAGGCTGAGGCCACAGAATCGCAGGTTTCAGCATAGCATGGGCAACATAGTGATCTTGTTTCAAAATCTAAAATAAAAATGGACTGGGGATGTAGGTCAGTATGAAGGGCCCTGGGCTCAATTCCTAGTATGCCACCATCCTCCTCCCCCCCCCCCCCAAAGAGCTTCAGTTAGTTATTGCTAACATTTAGAAATTGGGTAGATACACATTCAGAGCTCTTGACTTCCTTTTTTAAAAAATCAGTGAGTAAGGTTCTGATTTTCCAGGGTCCCAATACTTCAAGATCTAGCCTTGAACACCTGGCCTTGAAAATGGATGGATTTTCAGCCAACAGCAGACTGAAGTGTTTTGCTGGCTCTGACCTTTTATTTCTGTGCCTCTCCCTGTCTGGCAAGTTTCTGGTCACCATTAAAGAACCAACAGCACCACCTGTCACCTCCTCCACATTTCCATGGTAAAAAAACTTCCACTATAACAGGCATCATCTCCTGTCCTGGAACTAACTATATGCACGTGAGCACTTTCAACTGGGCTCCTGGGCTCTCTAGGGTAAGAGACCCTGTTGATATCACCTTTGTGTACCTAGCAGAAAGCATGACCCAGATAAGGCAGAATTCAGTAGATGTCTCTTAAATGTGTGGAGGAGCGCCAAACAAAAAAAGTAAGATTTGTATCACAGCTTGTTCTGACAGTTACCAAATAAAACGGTCAAGGACATTAAAATGTTTCATACAAAATGAGAACAAGCTTCCATCTGCTTACAAGTTTCACAAGCTGATCAGAAGTCACTAAACGAACCGTGAAATCACAGACGACACGCAGTCAGAGGCTCCTTCGTTCAACGAACTGAATACTTACTGTGTTTCCTAAGCACTGAGGAAAAAGCAGTGGACAAGTTACACACCTACTATTTCACAAAGATACACAGAATAAACAGGCAAAGAAAAAGCACAGTTTCAAAACAAAGTGCTAAGAAGAAAGTGAAACAAAATAATGAAACAGAATGACTAAGGGAAGAAAGAGGGTGGTCAAAGCAGGTCTCACTGAAAATGGGGCATATGACCAGAGGAAGGAGAAGGAGCCAGCTTTGCTTTCTGGAGACAACTCTAAACACCGGAAACAGCAGGTGCAAGGGTCCCGCGGCAAACATGGGTTTGGCACGTTCGGAGCAGATGAGATGAGTGGGCTAGGACAGCAGCACCCTGGGTGTGGTGGAGAGGGAGTGCTAGAGGAGGTGGGCAGGGCAGAGCCCTCTTTGGCTTTGCTGGGCACTATGACAAGGCATTATAAGAGCGTGGGATGCCGGGTGGGGGGCGGCTGGCGGATAGGGAGGGGTTTCCTGACACACTCACAACAGCCAAGGACGGTGTCCCGCCCAGCTCTATACAAACGTGCCCAGCGTTCCTGCCCAGGCCTTCTATACAGTCACACAGCCGCACAACTATCCCGTCCAAAACCAGCAGACATTTCCCTGCCTTCCCGGGGAAGCGTGAGGGTCAGTGCCCGGGCCAAGGTCGCGCGTTCAGGACCATGGGCTGCCGAGCATCGGCACGGGTGTGCAGCGGCGCGGCTCCGACTCGCTCGGGAAGGCGCCCACAGTGGCCCTGGCAGGTCGGCTGGGGCCCGTCCAGGAAACGGGCCCCGCAAGGCTCGGACACCTGACACAGAAGGGGGCGACTGCGGCATCCGGCACCCCGCAGACCCCACCACTCCGGCCCGGGCCGTGCACCCTCCCCACCTTACGGACCCGGGCACGCAGCTCTCCCGCCGCTTCCCCAGCGGGCCCGGCCCCGCAGCTCCCGCCGGGCCTAACCCGCCCGCCGGGCTCACCTCGCCTCCCCGCCGCCGCGCCGCGGGGACAGGGCGGGCGGGCGGACTGGCGGCGCCGCGCGCTGGCCGCTCCCGGCTCGGCTGCCCGGCCCGGCCGGCCGCCCCGCCCCGCTCCGCTCCGCCCCGTCGCCGCCGCAGTGGGTGTGAGGGGCGCCAGGGCGCTGCGACCCTTCCGGTCCGGCTCCCAGCTCCCCAGCTGCCGCCGCCGCAGCCGCGTTCTTCTGACCGACCTGCAGGCCGGCCAATCAGCTCGCGGACAGCCGGGCGGGCGCGGCCAATCGCGCCGTGGGGGGCGGGCCGCTTTCGGCGCACAGAGGGGCGGGGCGGGGCGGCGGGCGCCCGAGGCCTGAGCTCGGGGCGGGAGGGGAGCGGCGCCCTCTGGGCAGCTTCGCGCTGGGCTCCGCAGGGGGCGCGGTGAGCTTGGGGCCGCAGCCGTAGCTCCGCCCGCTGATGAGCCTGCGAACAGACGCAGCTAGGCGGCGGCAGAGGGTCCGAGGAGATCGGGAGGCGTGCGGGACCAAACTGGCGTGGGGGCCGCGGGAGTCCGGCCTTCGCCACAGGTGCGAGCCCGCGGTGCTGAGAAGCCCGCAGGATTGGGGACAGGCTGGGCGAGAGCGCGGGGCGGCCAGGATGAGGTGTCCGGGGTCTCGCGGGTAACAAGAGGAGACAGGCGGGACGGAGGGAGGAGAAGCCGGGCGCTGCGCGCGCGCTGGATGGGTTTGTGGGGGCTGCCAGGCCGGCCAGTGATTGGGGTTGGGGCGACGGGACTCTCGGTGCCAAAAGGAGGGGCAGGGAAGCCGAGTGCGGTGCTGAGGGCACCTAGGCACTGAGGACCTTACACACTAAGCTCCTTCCGAGGCGTTTCGTGCAGCCCTTGGGCCCTCAGATGGGATTACCGCAGGCCCAGGGTCACGTGAAATGTTGAGGAAGGTGGGGTTTTAAGTGTTGATAGGTGTCTGTTTGAATAGTAAACCTGTGAGAGGCACGGAGCCCGGACACAATGGGAATTGCTCAGAGATCTGTGGATGGGATGCAGTTGGAGACTGAACTTCGGGGAGCTTTGGAAAAGTTGGAGTGGGCAGTCATTGACAAACGGTGACTCTGGAGCTATCGGGGTAGTCACAGGATGCCAGGATCCATAGAACGACCAGGATCAAAGTGAAGGGTAAGGGCAGAACCCTGGAGATGGGTAGATCGAAGAACTAGGTGCCAGTGAGCGTTGTGGCAGGGTTTGGGGAGGCCGTCATGCGTATAGCCAAGGGACCCAGCTCTGATGTCCCCCTTTGGCTACCCCTACCATGGCCACCAGAGGAAGTTTTCTAAAACTGAGTGTGGCTCATCCTTGTTCAAAATTTTGGCTCAAGCGTCGCGTACCCCGAGGAAGGGCCATCTGGGGGTCTTCTGCCACCTCAGCTGTACCTGCCACTGCTGAAGGTGCACAATAGAAAACAGAGCACCAGGTGTCCTTATGGGGAACAAGTAAAAACGCTGGCCGTGAGAACGGTGGTTTCACCAAAAATCATTCACCTGTGCTTCATTCTTGATTAGGAAGGGTTCCCGGGTTCCCAGAGGGAAACAGAAGCAGTTGAGGAAGACCCTCTGGAGAGGACAATGCCCCAGTGGATATTGGAAAGCCCGCAGGAGTGGGCTGGACCTGTGGCTTAGGCAGAAGAACTCTCCAGTCCAAAGGTTCAGGGATAAGGACCCAATGTACTGTGATCGGAGAGCTACAAATCACTTGGAATTGCTGGAGAGAGAGGTGGTGGGCTGGTTCCAGGACATTGTTACGCTTGTTTATCCCCCCAAAACTGTGAGTTTTTTGTTTTCTTATTAGTTACCAGTGGCACAAGCTGGTCCTCCCAGCACTCTGGGGATGGGAGGGGAGAACTGACACGGGAGATTGACAGTTTCAAGCCCAGTCTGGCAACTTGGCAAGAACCTCTGTCTACAAAATCTCCAGTACTGCAAAAATAAGTAAATAAATAAATGAAGGAAGGAAGGAAGGAAGGAAGCTTAGCTTTGTTTTTAAAAAGAAAAGCTCATTGTTGACTATTTGAAAGTAGATCTGAAACTATGGATGCTGCATTCTCAAAGGACAATGGCTGCAGGAACTGATTGGCAATTGCCCTTTTAGGTATGTCCCCATTTGCCACCATCCTGTGCTTCTATACTGCTGCCTGACCTGCAGCTTTGCTGTTCCTTCCCCATTGGCCTTAGGGACATCACAGTGTGGATACCTGGCTATGAAAGTAAAGTACAGCTATTGAAGGGGTTTAAGCAAGGAGTTAAGTGATACGGTTAAATGTTCACTTTGGAAAGATCTCTAGAGTACGTGAGATTTTAGGGACTAGGAGGTTAAGGCCACAAGACTAGTTGGGAGATATTTCAGAGTCCCTTTTGAGAAGCTGAGAACTGGTCTGGGGCCATGGCAGTAGGTACTGAAAGGAAGGAATTGATTCTAAAACTGTTTCAAAATTTTAAGGAAATACAAATTATTCTGCTACTCCAAATACCTTCAAGGTACCATGTGTTGCATGAAACTTTTCCTGGGGAGACATGAATGAACATTTCTCTATCCCATATAGGACACAGCTGACAGACCAAAGTAATTATTAAACCACAATTCAACTTGGTGAAACAGTGAGTTTATTGAGGTTACTTACAGGACAGTGGGTGATTGCATTAGAAAATAGTATCAAGTGTTGATGATGACATGGACCAATGGGAAATTTTGTGCACTGTGGATGGGAAAGCATACTGGTATAGCTACTTCATAAAAACAGCTTGGCAGTTTCTGATAAAGTTGAACATAAAGCCAGTGATACAATCAGCAAGCCCATTGCCATGTATTTATTCATGAGAGATAAAAAGATGAATGCATGCAGCATATTCAAAATAATAAACTAGAAACTAATCCACATGTCCATAATCAAGAGACTGGATAAACTGTGATAAAGGACTGACTTTTTTTTTACAGTGTATGTTTTAGGCTCCTTTACTGAAGATTAGGTAGCTGAGGGTTTTTGAGTTTGTCTCTGCATCCTCAATTCTGTTCCACTGGTCTACCTGTCTGTTTTTGTACCACTACCATATAGCTTTTACAACTATTGCTTTATAGTATAACTTGATGCCTGGAATTGTAATGCCCCCTGCCTTAGTCTTGTTACTTAAGATATCTTTGACTATTTTAGATCTCCTTTGGTTCCATATGCATTTAAGGATTCTTTTTCCAAGTTCGGTGAAAAATTGTTGGTATTTTAATAGGAATTGCATTGGATCTGTATATCAGTTTTGGCAGTATAGTCATTTTGACTCTATCGATTCTCCCCATCAAAGAAAAGGGAACATCTGTGCATTTTCTGATGTCATCAACAACTTTTTTCTTCAGTGTAATATAGTTTTCTTTATATAGGTCCTTCACTTCCTTGGTTAGGTGTACTCCTATGTATTTAATTTTTTGCTAGGCTTTTGAGAATGGGATTACTCTGAGCTTTTTCTCAGTGAGTTCATTATTGGTGTAGAGAAAAGCTATTGATATTTTAGTATTGATTTTGTAGCCTGTGATTTGGCTGAATTTATTATTTTCAGGAGTTTCATAGTAGAGTTTTTGGGGTCTTCTATGTAGAAAATCATATCATTTATAAATAAGAATAGTTTGACTTTCTCCTTTCTGATGCAAATTCCCTTTATTTCACTTTCTTGTCTGACTGCTATGGCAAGTGTTTCAAGGACTGTGTTGAATAAGAGTGGTGAGAGTGGATAGCCTTGTCATGTTCCTGATTTGAGAGGGAACACTTTCAGTTTTTCTCCATTTACTGTGATATTTGTGGTAGATTTTGGCATGTATGGCTTCTATGAGTTTGAGATAAGTCCCTTCTATACCTATTTTTCTCAGAGTTTTTATCATGAAATGGTGTCGATTTTTATCAAAGGCTTTTTCTGCATCAGTTGAGGTGATCATGTGGTTTTTGTTTTTGCTTTTGTTGATGTGTATTACATTGATTAATTAATGTATGTTGAATCAGCCTTGCATCCATGGAATGAAGCCCACTTGATCATGGTGTTTGATCTTTCTGATTACTTGTTGAATTCTATTTGAGAGAGTCTCGTTAAGAATTTTTGCATCTATATTCATTAAGGATATTGGCCTATAATTTTCCTTCCTGGTTAAGTCATTGTCTGGTTTTGGGACTAAGATGATGCTAGCCTCCAGAAATCAGTTTGGTAATATTTCTTCTCTTTCAACTTCATGGAACAGTTTCTGAAGAATTGGAGTTAGCTCTTCCTTGAAATACTGAAAAAATTCTGCTGTGAATCCATTTGGTCCTGGGCTTCTATTTGTAGGTAGAGCTTCTATTACTGCTTCAATTTCTGTGTGTGTAATGGGGTTATTCAAGATATTTATGTCTTCTTCTTCTTATGTGTCTAGTAAGTCATCCATATCTTGCCAATTTTCTAACTTGTTAGAATATAGGTATTCTAAATAATTTCTCATAATATTCTGAATTTTTGCAGATCTGTTGCAATTTCACTCATTTTATTTCTAAGCAAATTAATCTGTGCTTTTTCTTTCCTTCTTTTGGTGAGTTGAGCTAGAGGTTTGTAAATTTTGTTTATTCTTTCGGATCATCAGCTCTTTGACTCATTGTCTTTTTAATTTCAATTTCATTAATTTCAGATTTGATCTTTGTAGTTTCTTCTGCTGCTTTTTGGCTTAGATTGTTCTTGTTTCTCTAGGGCCTTAAGGTGCATCATTGACAATGTTTATTTGTGACTATTCTGTTCTTTGGATGTTTGCATTTGTGGCTATAAGTTTCCCTCTAAGTATTGTTTTCATTGTGTTCCCTAGATTGTGATATGAAGTACTTCCTTCATCATTTTACTCTATGATGTTTTTGATTTCTTTTCTGATTTTTTCTATGATCCATTGTTTGGTCAGTAGTAAGTTTTTTAATCTCCATGTATTTGTGTATTTTCTTCTGTTTATTTTGCTTTTAAGTTCCAGTTTTATTCCACTATGATCTGAAACTATGCAAGGAATTATTTCTATTTCTGTTTGTTTATTTAAGCATGAGTTAGATATAAAATACGGTCTGTTTTAGAAAATGTCCCATGTGCTGCTGAGAAGAACGTGTGTTCTTTTGACATTGGGTGGAAAACTCTGTAAACAACTCTTAGGTCTAAGTTTTCTGTAGTGTTATTTAATTGTATATCTTTGTGGATTTTCTGTCTGGTTGATCTATCTATCTGTGGTAGTGAAGTATTAAAGCCCCCTCCTATAATTATATTGGGGCCTTATGTCCTTTCAGATCTAAATTTTTTGGTTTACATATTTGGGTGCTACAGAGTTGGGAGCATATATATTGATAATTGTGCATTTTTCCTGTTCTATTGTTCCCTTAACCAGAATATAGTGACGATCTTTGTCTCTCCTAATCTGTTTTGTTTTGAAACCTGATGAGTCTGAAACTAATATAGCTACCTCTGCTTGTTTTCTGAGTACTGTTGCATTAAATATTGAATTCTGTCCGGTTTCTGTTTTTTGATCCAGTCAACCAGTCTATGTCTTTTAGTAGGTGAGTTGAGGCCATTCATGTTCAGAGTAATTATCAAGGTATGTTTGGTATGTCCTGCCCTCGTTATAGTTTTTCAGCTTTATTTACTAGACTTAGTTTCTTCTCAGCTCATTCTCCTATATCTGTTGTCTCTTTTTCTCTGGGGTCTTTGGTGTCATTAGCCTCCCTTTTGCTTTCTAAGTTTTCTTCGATTATTCTCGGCAGTGCTAGCTTAGAGGCTGTATATTTCTTTAAGCTTTTCATATCATGGAAAGTCGTAATTTCTCCCGGTAATTTCAAAGATAATTTTGCTGGATATAGCAGTCTGGGTTGGCATTTATGTTTTCTTAGTGCTTGGATGATGTTGATCCATGATCTCCTGGCTTTTAGTGTATGGGTTGAGTTATCCTGATGGGCACTCTGTTTTTCTCTTAGAGCTTTTATTATTCTTTCTTTGTGTCAGGTCTGTAGTATTTAATTGTGATGTGTTGTGATGAGGTTCTCTTCTGGTCAAAGTTGTTTGGTGGTCTGTATACCTGCAGTAGTTCAATGTTCATTTCTTTCCTTAGACTTAGGAAATTTTCTTCCATAATGTCAGTGAGCATGGCCTTTAAGCCTTTTGTTTTGTCTTCAGTTTTTTCCTGCACTCCTATAATTCCAAGGTTATTTCTCATTGAGTCATCCATCAGCTGTTGTAACCATTGTCTTTCTTCCATTTTTGTTTTGTGGTCCTTACGGCCTGTTCATTCCAGCTCAACCATTTCATCTTCTATGTCTAATATTCTAGTCTCAAAATGTTCAAACTAGTTGCTTATTTTTTCCTGTGTGTTTTTCACATCCTGAATGTCAGCTTTATTATCTTTGATGTATTTTTCTCTAATTTCTTTTATTGCCTTCATTATCTTCTTGCTTACATCTTCTTTGTTTCCCTGTAAGTTCTTGTCCATATTTTCTGATATCATAGCTATGCCCCTGTATAGCTTTTACATTTCCTTTTCGTATCCTGTTTCATTTCCTGCTTCACTTCCAAGTATTTTGGGGGGCCAGAAATTTTCATCTTTTTTGCCTTTTTCATCTTTGGGTTCTGCTATTTCATGATCACTGGTATGGTTTTCTGGGTTGTCAGTTGTTTCTATAGGAGATCTATTAACATGTTTTCTCATGGTTCTGTTATAGTGAGTTGAGGCTCTGGTATTGTTGATGGGCTTTCTTTCTTTTCCTGAGGTTCTTAAATTAGACTCTTTCTGTTTTAAGAGTTACCTCACCATGTCTGGGTGCAGGAGTGACTGGGTGCATGAAGGACTAATCCTGCTGAGCTACCTGGTGCAGGCTGGGCTCTGTTGGCAGCTACCTGGCTGTCTCTGGTATGGAGAAGGTCTGAGGCAGAGTAAGGCCCAATCCTGCGATTTCCCAGATGCAGGTGGGGCTCTGGCAGCGGCTACATGGCTGTCTCTGGAGCACAGGAGGAATGGGGCGCTGGAAGGCGCAGTCTTGTCAACCTCCCATGTACAGGCAGGCAGAGGACCTACTTCAAAGCACATAACTGAATCACGTTTCTGCCCTCTTAATATTTCATAGTTAGGATTAAATTTCAACACATAAATGGTTTGGGGACACTTATTCCATTCCCAGAACATTAATTGGAATGTTCTTGTGATGTGACACAATGTGGGGTCAGGTAGAACTGCCTCAAAAACCACAGGCTCATGAGCCAAGTCTTGGATACCAGTGGCATACTTCTCATCATATCCTGTTCTTCACTGTGTCAGCATCCTTTTGCTGAGGGTGTCACATTCCGCTCTTCCACCATTCAGGGAGTAGGGGTGGTCTTCTGTCCCAAATTGAGTTTGAAAACTATGTAAAGGACTCTTTGCCAGCCCCTCTGTGGCGTGCAAGGGGCTTCTATTGTGTATCAGTGAGCTGGACTGGGCTCATGTAAAGACACAGCAAGAGAAGGAATTTGCAGGAAAGGCAGAAGTCTTGGGCATCTTCTCTGGCCACCATAAGAAAGTGTCTTTGTGCTAAGGCAGAGCTGCATCATGAAGGCCATAATGGAAATGGTTATTCTATGGCTTGGCAACTGGGTGACCTGCTCTCTTCCTCCAGGCAACTACCACAGAGATTCAGACTCACTGGACTCACTGTCAGGCAGGGGATCAGGAAGCTCTTTTCTATGAGTATGACCAGTCCTAAAGGAAAAGCCTGAGATACTGACATTATCATGCCCCACCACCCCAAGTCTAGATTCCCCCTAGATTTCCAAACAGAAAATCTTGGCATTAACAAGTCCCACCCCACCCTATACTCACAACTTTTGATCAGCCCACACCTTGTATCTGAGAAGACAACCCAGAGTCACATGGCAAAGAAAACTAAGGCAATTAAACAGGAGTACATCTTCAAAGAAACAGATACTATGGAGAAAAACTTTAAAAATAAAAAATACCAGTAGCTTCAGAGAGAATGAAAAAACATTATATCCTTAAAACAAACATTCATTTAAAAATATTTCACTACACGTATACCTATGACCTTTTTTTCTGCACTGTGATGACTTAAAAATAATGACATCCAGTGCAGCAAGCACATGCACTGCATGTGGTTTCCAGTGCTGTTCTCCAATAAGCACAACCAAGGATCCCCAGAGAAATGGCTGATTCTAGGGGTGGGGCATGAAATATACATGATGAGCCTGGAATTTATGGTAGTGCAAGTAAATGCAAGTAAGAAAGTACTTATAGAATACGCACACACACACATACATTCACACACAAACATGATGGATAATGAGGATAGACCAAGCAACACAAAAGTTAACTGAAATAGCTGTATCTAGAACTTTTTGAACAACAAAATAATATAGACTTCAGTACCATTATCTTTGTAGCAGAGAAACATGGCATATCTTGCCACAGACAGACTGAAGTCAACTAACTTTTGCAGTGATTAGAAATGGTAATAGTATGTATCCTTCATTTGAAGTCCTAAGAATGGAGCTCTCCTTTGTGATTTTCCTCTCTTAAACCCATAGCTCCATTCAAATCCTGAGAAAAGCAACAGACAGCCCAACTGGGTTACATTCCACAACATACACTGACCAGTACTTTTTTTTAACCACTGTCAAGGTCAGCCAAAACAAGAAAAGCCTGAGAAACTTTCACAGCCAGGAGGAACTTAAGGAGATAGGTAATGTGGTATTCTAGGACAGGAAAGTACACTGGATGAAAACAAGTAAGATGATTATAGCATAGACTTTAATTTTTAAAAAATTTTTAATGATATGCTTTTATTTATATATTCAAAGTAAAGAGCTCTTGGAAGATAAATTATGTTGGCAAAAATAAATAATTTAATTAGTTAGAGAAAAATAAACTTCACATTTAGTAAAGCAAGAAAGACAAGATGGACATTAGAAGAGACATTTTAAAAATTTAGAGGCAAATCCAGTAGATTCAACCTCTGACTAATAGATATTCCAGAGAGGCCAGAGAAAGAGCACTACAACAAAGTAATGTAAGATTACTTGCCCGGAAATGCAGGGCATGAATTACTAGCCTGAAGTCACACAAATTGAAAACGATATTCTACGGTTATGCTTCAGAACACGTGGGGCAAAAAGGGGATGAAAATGCCACCTACAAAGATGCAGTAGGGTTACTTTGGACTCCTCAACAGCCATGCTAGGAATAAGAGAATTACCTTTAAAATTCTGCAGGAAAAAATTGGCCTAGAATTCCATATTTAGGTAAGCCTTTAATCAAGTATGAGTAACAAAGTCATTTTCAGACCTGCAAGCTCTCAAAGAATTAAGCTGCTTCTATGGACTCTATGAACTCAGTGTGTGTGCCCCCCACCCCAATTCATATGCTGCAATCCTAACTCCCAATGTGATGGTATTCTAAGGGGGGGGGGCCTTTAGAGAGTGATTATGTTATGAAGGTGGAGCCCTCATGAATGGAATTGGTGTTGGTATAAAAAGGCCCTGAGAGTTGCCTCACCTTTTCTGCCTTGTGTCCTCATGTGACTTCCACATTCCTCTTATGAACCAGGAAATGGCCCTCACCAGACACCAGATCTGTAGGTGCCTTGACCTTGGACTTCCTAGCCTCCAAAGTAGTAATAAAAAATTTTAATGTTTATAATTTTACCTAAAGATACTGTGATTTGTCATGGCAGCCTGAATGGACTCCTCCCTGTTTGTCTTTTCCAAACACACCCTGTTTTAGTCCTTTTCCTGTTGCTATAACCATGTGTCATAGACAGGTTTCTTTTTTCAGCTCATGGTCCTGAAACCTGGAAGGTCAAGACTGGACTACTGTATCTGATGAAGTCCTTGCTGGTATAAACTCTGCAGAATCTCAGGACAGCTCAGGACATCATATGTGAGGAACAAAGCATCTGGCTCAGGTCTTCTCTTCTTGTAAAGCTACCATCTCGTTGGATTAAGGCTCAAGCCCTTATGGCCTCATTTAACCTTCCAATTCCCTCCAAAGGCCCCACCTCTAAACACCACCCACCTCTTCCAGCCAGGCCCCACCTCCCAAACCTACGCAGTATCCATAGGAACATGAGGCTTTTGGGGACACTCCAGATCCAAACCATGACAATCATCCCCAGACTTTAGGAATTGAATTTCTACCCTTTAATGCTTAACAATGGGAATTAAATTTTCTTTTTTTCTTCCCCTCCCCACCTTTCTTCCTTTTCCATTCTTTTTTTGCAGTCCTGGGAATTGAACCCAGGGCCTTCACACAAATATATACTACCAATAGGGATTAAATTTCAACGTGCATTTTGCTGAGGACATTCAAATCATGGCACTTCCAGAGCATCTTTTCTCGAGGTGTGTCCCACTGAAACAAGACAAGGAGACTCAGAAGAAGACACAAATATAGGAGACAGGACCCTAAAACATGAGAAGGAATTCCTGGGGGGGAAATAAAGGGCGATCCTGGATGACAGTTCTGCCCCAGATATGGAGGACAACCATAGCACTGTGACTCTAGAGATAGACTATCATCACAAAAACCCCCATTTCCATAGCATGGGTTGGGGGAGCAGTTCCCAGAGGAGCTTGGATCAGATTCTCATCAGTACTTAGTTTTGGCCATGTTCAGCTGAGGACACACATGTCACCTGCAGGAATTTTCAGCTTTTCTCCCCAGAGCCAGAGGCAGCCCACAGTGAGCTCAGAAGCAGAAGCCACTCAGTAGTACCTCCTCTGCAGGATTCCTGCTGCTTGTCCATTACTAGTTCCACACCTTCCTGCCAGGTGCCCAATGCTGCTTACCCTATGTCTGCCAAGACCCTTTGTGAATCAACTCCCCAAGAAGTGGAAGTCAGGCCGTGACCTGGAGATTGATCTCATTACCTCCTCCTGAAGCCTCCTCCCAGCAGGGGCAGTGTGCTTGCTCTCTATTTTAAAATTAGGCACCCACAGAGGACTGATTTGAAGATGCCCATGGATACCAAAGTCTGTGGATGATTTGAAGATGCCCATGGATACCAAAGTCTGTGGATGGTCGTCATGGTTTGGGCCTGGAGTGTCCCCCTAAGGTCTCATGTTCTGATGGATACTGTGTGGGTTTGGGAGGTGCAGCCTGGCTAGAAGAGGGCGGGTGCTTGGGCCTTGACCTCGAAGTGCATGTGCTGGTTCTTCCCTTCCTCTCTCTGTCTCTCTGTTCCACCTATTGGGAGGATCTCTGCCACTGGAGCTTTGGCTTTGACTCTGGCTCTGGCTCTGGCCCTGCCACTGCTCCAGGCCTGCCATGTGCTTCTTCCATTTTCCAGCCACCCATCTGTGAGTGGACTGTGACCTTCTGAAACTGTAAGCTACAGTAAATCTTTCCTCCCTAAGTTGTGGATGTTGGGTATTGAGTCACAGTGATGAAAAAGTAAGACAATGCTCCAGTCCCTTGTGTAAAATGGCATAGGGTTTGCACAAACTACACACATCCTCCAGTATACTTTAAATCCTGGTTAGATTACTTATCACATCTAATATAATGCCTATCTACCTCTTTATTGACATGGATTCAACGTAGTACTTGGTTTGCAGCAAACTCAAGTTTTGCTTTTATTTTCTGGGTTTTTTTTCCAGATATTTTCAATCATCTATGTTTGGTTGAATCCACGGATGTGGGACTCATGGTTACAGAGAGCCAAATGTATAGTTTGAGAATAGATACACGGGGGGGGGGGGGGGGGGCAACAAGTTAAAGCAAAGAAATAATCAGTACAAAAGCCAAGGTGGTCGTTTCCTTTTAGGTGTAAGGTTGAAATACATTTTTTTCTAGATATTTCAGATAAACATGTCTGGCTAATTTGCAAGCAGTCCCCTATAATCTTTTGTTCTTTTTTTTTTCTTTATTAAGGATCAAACCCAGGGCTTCACCCTTGCTAGGCAAGCACTACTACCACTGAGCTAAATACAACTCACAGTCTCCTTATAAGTTATATTGACCATGGTTTCATCAGGAAAACAAAAACTAGTCTAGTTATTTGCTGCAGGAAATACCCCCTTGTTCTTTTGTAAGGACTGAAAGATGGAGGTCAAGAAAAGCCACCACAGTTCTTGGGTTCTCTGGCTGGAGTTCTGGATCATATGCAGAAAGGTTGTGTTCATAGCCACCACTATCTGGAACCCTGAGGTAGGTGAGTTTTAGGGAGCAGCCAGTGGCCATGTCCGAACCCACTGTCGGCTGAACCTACATTTCTGTCTGCCTTTGCTAGGACAGAAATGAATACAGGTAACTGCTTGACTTAAAATGGGGTTGTGTCTAGAAAAACCCATCATAAGTTGAAAGTATCCTAGGTAGAAAATACATTTAGTACACCTAAACTACCAGTCATAGCTTTTAGCTACCCTACCTTAAACATACTCAGAATACTATTAGCGTACAACTAGACAACATTATCTAATACACAGCTATTTTATAATAAAATGTGGAAGATCTCATGTAACTTGCTGTACTGCAAATGAAAACTGCAGTGGTTCTGTGAGTAGTATATGGTTTCTGCTGACTATGTATAGCAGCTCCACTGTACAGTCTAAAAATTCAAAGTTGAATCATGATCATCAGTTGGAGATCAACTCTGATTTCTGTACCTCCACACACTGTTTTCCAAATCTCCCATGAGTGCCTCTCATTGGTAGAATTTAACTTGACAATGTAGTTCTTAATTTTTCGGCCCCTGTGACACAAGGAAGAGCATAGAAGATTGGGAGAGTTGTTGAGGCACCCAGAGGTAGTCCAGAACAAAAGTTTAATGAACTACAAGTACTATTTCCATCAGGTAGTCATCATGACATCACTCAAGCTGTGTGAGAGCCCATAGGAAGGGAGCCTAAATTCCAATCTCACAAACCTTCACAACCAGCTCTGAATTTCTACCTTATTGCATGGTTGCAGTAAGATAACTGACTGTACTAGGCACATAGGGGAAAATTACAGATTTACAAATTTCTCCTTTCTATGCTGACTCCAGGCTCTGGTAACCATCACAAGCAGTATCACATGGCCCAACTCCCTCCAAGTGTAGTGGACCTTCAGCAGAGAGTCCCAAGTCTCCTATACTTTGTGCTATTGTATAAAACAGTCCTTCCTTTTTTATTAGGAGCACATGGGCCACAGGTGTGTTGAAAATGCCAATGGTTAATAATTGGATTGGTCTGTTTTGTATTATCATACTACCTGAGACTGGATAACTTAGTAAAGGAGATTTTTGTAATCCTAGCATTGTGGGAGGCTGAAACTAGAGGATTTCAAGTTCCAGCCCAGTCTGGGCAATTTAATGATTTGGTAAAATTCTGTGTCAAAAATATTTTTATATTTATTCTGTGGTATTGAGGATTGACCCCAGGGCCTTCGCACTAAGTTACATCCCCAATGCCCCCACCCCTTTGTAATTAAGACAGGATCTTTCTCAGCTGCTAAGTTGCCCAGACTAGGCTTGAAGTTGCGATCCTCCTGATTCAGTAGTTCAATGAATGTTCAATCCCAGTACAAAAAAAATAAAAAATTAAAAAAACCCAAACCAAACCAAACCCTCTGTTTACTTCCAGATCGAGGGACCACATCTGGTGACAGCTTTCTTATTGGCACAGTCCCTAGGTGGCACAACTCAAGAGTCAAGGACAGTGTACACGTGTCCTGGTGCTTATCTCCCTTATAAAGCCACCAGTGATTTAATCATGGTGTCACCACCTGATGACTTTATGTAATCCTAGTCACCTCTCAAAAGACTCCACCTTGAACACCATAGTCAGATTAAGCTTCCATCCTCTAATGCCTCCCAGTGGGGTTCAACACGTGAGCCCCAGGGAGACAGTAGTCAAAGTCAAACCCAAATCATGACACTAACAAAGGAAGGCTCTTTCCACCAGACGCTGCTGAGCTCGTTCAGTGTTCTCAGTATCAAAGTATACGAACACAATGAGGTGAACCAAATCCAGAAACAGAACACACACATAAACAAAAATTTTACTGTCTTTATTGTCTTAAAATTGCATAGTACTTTGATTATGCATGCTCTTAAATAAGGAGCAGGGCAGCCCACTTGAAACTGCCCTCTCGTAGGGCAGATTTCAAGCTGTTTCACTAAGGATAAGAGCAGAGTCCAAACTGCTGCCTGGGTTTTAAAACAGCCCATTGTGTGATTAAACCTACACTGTAGAGTTGGTGGGGTTTGGGTCCTAGAGGAGAAGAAAACATTGAAGACAGCTGAAATTGCAGCTGGACAGAGTTATGGGACATACAGGAAGATGGCTGGAGGGGCTTCAGTGACATCAGAGAATGGACTCAGGAGCAGCTCAGAGAGGAGAGAGAGGGGAGAGGAGTCCAGAGGGTCAATGCCTTGTGCTCAGTCTGAGATGAATATCACTCGCCAGGAGCAAGCCCAGAGACCACGCACCGGGCAGCCGAGGTGCAGAGCCTCGGTGACAGAAAGCCACATACTAGAAAAATAACTTAAAAGCTATACAGTCATCATTATAAATACTCTGTCTTTTAAAACTAAATATTGTTGGTTAAAAAAAAAAGGTTCACAGTTACTCTAAAGAGCCATATCTCTATTGCACAGCAGTGGGAAAGTCTGCTCCGACCCCCGGTGTAAACAATGACTCCTCCTCCTTGGGCCGGGACTTGCTATAAGCAAAAGCACTTGGGTGCAAGGCACATGGAAGCGGTCAAGCTCTCCTGGGAATTTGTGGAGCATGTGGAATGCCCACTTTGCCCTCAAGACATCCTGCTGTCAGGACAGATCTTGACTCAGACTAAAGGTGGTGATGGTCTTCTCATTCCACAGTGACAGACTTGGCCAGATTTCGGGGGAAGTCAACCTGGAGGGAAAGAAATCAGATGCTCAGGACCCCACAGATACCAGCACTGTGCTGTGTCTTGGTGGTCATTCTTATAGTGCTCGGATATAGGACACAAGTGTTCCCAGTTACCTCTGAGTTACCCAAGTTGTCTCTTGGAAGTAGATTTCTTACTTTAGAGCATTGCTTCCCTGTATAAAGTTAGTTCCTTCAATAAACATTTATTGTGCACCTGACGTGTCACTCTATTATTGATAGCACTATAAAAGAATATGATTCATGGATTTAAAAACAGGTTGCTTGATATGTGCTATTCAAAATTCACTTTTTAGGGCTGGGTGTATAGCTCAGTGGTAGATCACCTTTCTACCACACGTGAGGCACTGGGTTTGGTCCCCAGCATCACAAAATAAGTAAATCCACTATTCATGGAAGAATACATACAATTTCACCAAACTTGTTAGTTTAGGGTAGAGGTTGGGAAGAAAATATGACTGAGAATAGTTGATAAAGAGGGCTTCAACTTGGTCTATAATGCCCTATGTTAAGAAAAGATAGGGGCTGGAGGAATAGCACAGTGGTTAGAGCACTTGCATAGCAGGCGCAAGATCCCAAGTTCGTTTCCCCAGCACCATATTAAGTTGGGTGTGGTGGTGCATGCTTGTAATCCTAGCACTCAGAAGGCTAAGGCAAGAGGATTGCCATGCCTCTGAGGTCGTTTTGGACTACACAGTGAATTCAGGACCAGCCTAGACTACAAAGCAAGCCCTATCTCAAAAAAAGAGAAGAAACAAGCTGGACCTGGTGCTGGGGGTCCATAATCCCAGCACTCTAAGGAGGCTGAAGGATGAGTATCACATTCCCAGCCTGGACAAGTTAGTGACTTAGCAAACCTTCTAAAATCAAAAATAAAAATGGGCTGAAGATGTAGTTCAGCTTGCAGGATCTGGGTTTGATCTCCAGTACAACAACAACAGAAAGGGGGGGGAGGGGGAGGAGAGGGAGAGGAGAGGGGGAGAGAGAGAGAGAGAGAGAGAGAGAGAGAGAGAGAGAGAGAGAGAGAGGATGGAACAAATACGACAAAATGTTAGCAAATGTCAATTCTAGATCACATGTATACATTCAGGTATTCGTTGTATCGTTAACTATTATATATGTTTTAGAAAGCATCTCAAAATAAAAATTGTAATAAAATATTTCTTAGCATCTTTGCATAATGAATTAGGTATTCTTACCCATTTGATGGTGAGATCATACATTTGTTTCTTTTCTGGAATGTAATTTGGCAATATAAGGAATATCAAAATTTTTACTCATTTACTAAACTAAGGACAAATGTTAATGTGGATCTAAATATATATCCAGTGATGTTAACTACAGTGCTATTTATGAAGTTAAAAAATCGGGAATGATTTAGATAATAGACTGCCTGAGTAACTGGTTTTGCTTTTGTTTTGTCTGGACATTGAGGCCAGGCCCTTCCGGCTGAGCTTTTTATTTTTGATTTTGAGACAGGGTCTTGCTAAGTCACTGAGTTGCCCTAGGCTGGTCCTGAACTTGCAGTGCTCCTGTCTCGGGCTCCCAGAGGGCTAGGACTACAGGCCTGCACTACTAGGCCTGGCATGGCTAATTAACTGCTAGGAAAATTATGTTATAAGATTGTGATGTTACAAAATGTTGTAAGATTTAATCATTATGCATTGATTAAATGTATATAACGAGATCATAAAGATCTGAAAATGCATTGAATATGAAAAGGAAGAAGTAAACTTTTATTTGTGATATAATATTGAAAATGTTTCTCAGAAGCACATCCACAGAAAGTAAGACTGAAATGAAATACTAAATTTGCTGTTAGCATTGCCTCTGACTGCCGGTGTTACAAATTAATCATATGGTCTTTTCTGCCTTTTTGCAGTTCTTAGCTTGCTTTTAGAGTGTATAAACTACTTTATAAAATCAAAGTTTCTTGCAGTGAAATTATTTCTCCAATGACTACTCTAAATAGGTAAAGAAAAAGGAACGCTCGCATTACATATTGTATGTGTGTGCGGAGATGCCACGCTGTACTCTATAACTGTATACCAGTGTGTGTTGAGTAAAAATCAAAGGCATAGATAAAGGAACTCCGGGATTCTCCTCTTTGCCTCCTAAGTGTGCTTCCTGGACTTACATCATATCCTCGGAGCACGGCCAGATGAAAGGAAAGGAGCTGCAGTGGAATCACACTGAGGATGCCCTGGAGACAGTCCACGGTTTGGGGCAGCTCAATGGCTTTGTAGGCAAACTTGGAACTCTCTGTGTCATCCTTGCAGCACAGTATAATTGGGCGGCCCTGAGGTGGAGAAATAGGATGGTCAAACAGATCATCTGTATATTTCAGAGATGAAATACAGTCATACTCAGCAGTTTCGGGAATCGGCATTACTGCAACGATCACACTGATCGTGATTTTGCTAGAATTATGGGTGAGGTGAATTTTAGAATTCATGTAAGGGACAAAGTGTGTGACACTTCTTGGTACACTTCTGCCTCTTCCCTGGTGAGACTGCCACACTGCTATGTCATTCAGTGTGGCCTTTGTTGAGTAGCTTCAGGATGCCTTGCAAAGGTCCAAGTGGCCCTACTCCTAATTCCAAGGTAGCTCATAATCTAATAATGGAAAACAAAACCATAAACTATTGAATACAGATAAGTTTTATGTAAATGTCACAAGGGCAATAAAACAAAACAGGGTAGCCAATAGGCTTCTTGGAAAGGAGACTCAGGAAAGGAGATGTTTGGATTGAGGCTTCAGTGATGAGGAGCTAGCTTTCTGATTTGTGGGAAGAACATTCCAAGCGGAGGGAAGAGCTAACACAAAGGCCAGAAGTGAGCCTGGCATGTGCGGAAAACAGAAGAAAGCATGGAGTGGCTTGGAATGTTGGTGAGACAGAAAGGGACAAATAATGCAGGCTTGTGGGAAGCTGCCGGGGAGTTTTCAACAGGAAAAGACATGGTTGAGTGTGCTCATCTCTCTGACCACTGTGCTGAGCCAGATCTGGTGGCAGTTGACTTGCATACCTTACTGGGTTTCATCTGCCTACAACTTCATGAGCCATTACAAGATACATCGATGGGGGCTCTACCTTGCTACCTCAAGGATGCTGCTGTATAATAAAGAAATTGGCTGATTTTGGACTTTCCTGAGTTATAGAAGTACCTTTGTTATTCATGATGGGCACCCTAGACTACATCTGAGTTTATGCTGACAAGCTGAGTCATGATGGGCCCGTGGGCAGTTTCAGAATGGTAGATGGAAGAGAAGCCAACTATGTGATTACAGGATTGGAGCATCAAGACCTGAAGACAGAATGGGGATCTGGAGTTCAGGTTAATCACATAGCCAATGATCTAGTCAATCATGCCCACTTAAACCCCAATGAAAATTTTGGGCATCGAAGCTAGCAGCTCAGGTGAGCTCTCTGCTGATATACCAGGAGGGTGACTCATCTTAAGCTTCAAGTGGGACACACATACTGTGGGTTTCTTTTTTGCAGCTGGCCCTGACTGGTATCCTTTATAATAAAACTGTAAGGCTGGAAATGTAGCTCAGTAGTAGAGTGCTGTATGCATAGGGTCCTGAGTTTAAACTACAAAAAGAGTAATATAAATTAACAGTTTCTGAGCTCTGTGAATTATTCTAGGGAATCCTCAAACCTGCCAGTCCTGTGACGCAGGCCTATAATCCCAGCACTTTGAGAATCTGAGGTAGGGGTATCCCAAGTTCAAGTGCAGCCTGGGCAACTTAGTGAGACCCTGTCTCAAATAAGCAACAAAAAGGGCTAGGATACAGGTCAGAGTGAAGGCCCTGTTTTCAATCCGCAGAGCCAGAGAAAGAGAGATCAAGAGAGGGAGTCAGAGGGAGACAGAGGGAGAGGAAGAGAGTATGATCAAATCTGAGGAGGTCACTGGGCCTCTGCAATTTACAGGCACATAACAGCTATAGTGGCCAAACCATTTTGTTTTATGCCCTGATTTGAGATTAGCTTACTTTGCAAAATGGCCCCTTGTAAAGGCATTTGATTTTCCCTTTGCCCAGCGTTGTCACTGCTAAAAGAAATGCCATCTCTAAACAGCTGAGGTATTAATTACTATAGAGTTCCAGGAAAAGAGTGTGTCTCCATTCATCCCCAGACTCTTAACAGTAATCTTCCTTTAGGTTTCAGAACCAGCAACACCTGGTAGTCTTCAAACAACATCAAAGTGTAGGTTGCTGACCTGAGAATCCTGTTCTCTAATTAAAAGAAGAACTTGGGCTGGAGGAATGGCTCAGCAGTTAAAGTGCTTGCCTAGCAAGTGCTATGGCAAGCACTAAGTAGTGGAGTTCATTCCCCAGCACCACATAAGCCAGGCGTGGTGGCATACACCTGTAATCCCAGCACGCGGGAGGCTAGGGCAGGAGGACTGCCATGAGCCTGGGCTCCATAGTGAGTTCTGGACCAGCCTGGGCTACAGAGCCAGACCTTGTCTCAAAAAACAAAACAGAACAAGACTCTTACTAAAAAAAAAAAAAAAAAAAAAAAAAGTGATGTGTTTATCTAAAGGATTATGAGATTGGCCCACTGCCTCCCTCCATCCTCCTTCTTCCTCATGAAGACCCTTCTGCAGCAGGCATCATGCCACAGCCTGCAGTCCTAGCTCCCTAGGAGGTTGAGGCAGGAGATGCCAAGTCTGAGTCCAACTTGGGCAACTTAATGACTTAGCAAGGCCCTGCCTCCAAAAAAAAAAAAAAAAAAGGGACTGCAGGTGTAACTCAGTGGGAAAGCCCTGATTTAGAACCCTTAGTACCATAAAAATCTTAAAATACTTTTTGTGTACCGATTTTTTGTAAGGTAGCCATTAATTGCTTATCTTAAAACAAAAAAACTATTTTCCTACTAACTTGCATCTTCCCAATGCTGGCTGTTCTGTCATGAACAGAACTGCGCCTTGACTGGTACCGGCCAGTTTGTGAGTGACCAATAAACCTCAGAAGCCCCCGACTTTATGTCTGAAATGAGAGCAATCTTTTGGACTGTGCCTTTCGTGAAATCTAACATGAGAACTGCATTGCAGTAACCCTGGGAACGTCATCCCTGGGCTGTGCACCAGGAATATCTCCTCTGTCCCCCAGGCTTGAGTTTAGGACAGCTGGGACAGTCATGTCACTGGAGCTTGCTGAGGACCTGGTATGGGCTACAGCTATTCCTTTCCAAATGATGCACTGCTCTCAAGGTGCAGGAGAAAGTACACAGTCACACCCGCACCCTGGCAGCACAACCCACAGCTGGTGCTGGCAAGCTGCGGGTGAGCTGGGCATGCAGGGAAGACGAACAACATGGACAGGTGACCCAGTCCCACAGAGCCCACCTGGCGAGCTGTGACCTGCTGCAGTGCATTCTGGCACTTGGCAAAGCAGGGGTCCTTCATGATGACCATGATGACTGGCATCTGTTTGTCAATGAGTGCCAGCGGCCCATGCTTCAGCTCCCCAGCCAGGATGCCTTCTGAGTGCATGTAGGTTATCTCTTTAATTTTCTGGAGAAACACAAGGTGGGATCAGTGTCACACTGGGCAGATGGGGTGGAAGCAGATCAGCCACAGGGAGGAAGGGGAGCTATGGGAGGAATGACCCTCAGAGGCAGGAGCTGAGGGGCCCGCAGGCACGTGGACAGCATGTGCAGGCCAGCGCCAAGGGTGCACACAAAGCTCAGCTCCAGACGTGCCCCAGGCATTACAGCTTCATCCTTCTTAAGTTCCACACATGGCCACCCACCAAGGATGCAAAGTTGGCGTCAGTCTAATTTGCCTTCTTCCCTCTAGTCCATCAGCTTCACAACGACTCCTCAGCCATCATCTATAATGATGTCACTGTGTTCTGCTGACGTGTGTTCTTGTCCAATTAGTTGATTAGTCATTCCTCCAACTTTAGACCCTTAGCAACTTCCATAGTGTCTCTCCAACTGACCTATGAAGCAAAACCACTGGGCTATTTCAATTTTTTCCTCTGTTTAGGTAGATCCATTTTCACTCAGTGGCCATTAAATCCAGGTCATGTCATTGACCATTGAAGGCAACACCTCTGCACTCCCACAGACATTTTTTTTTGAGTCATAGAAACACTGCAAGGGTCGAGGATCCTCCCTGGAGCTTACGCAAAGCTGGGGGCCAGCCTTCAGTGACCACAGGTGGCCTCTGACTTGTGCCAGCAGCAGCTGAACACTTCTTTCCACAGCAGCTAACCTTGGAAAAAAACAGCTGAATGTGCATCTTTCTTCCTTAGCTGCTGCAGCTAAGCATTCCAGCTAGACAACACAACTCCCCGACGACTAGCAAAGCACACACATATTCCTGTTTTCTCTCTGCTCCTGAGAAGCAGCATGTGCCAGACCCTTCCTTTGGCAGCAGTCAGAGCCTCATAAGTAGTCTAAGTGCAAAGACCAGGAACTGAAATACAACTCTGGTCGTCATCCTTCTTTCCTGGCATACACCTCCTAAACACCTCAAAGTCTTCCAAGTACCAGGTGTCCTTCTGTGCTCATGACTAACTGAGGTCTTTCAGTTCTTCTGTAGCTTCAGAATGAAGGCTGGTCACCAGAAAGATCAAGGCAGGATCAGAGGGTTAGAACGTTCCACGCTGTCCCCCAACTTCTGGGTGAAGGTTAAGGTGACCATCAATGGCCCGTAATTGGATTAATTGTGCCTATGTAATGAGGCCTCCATGACAATACAAAATGACAGTATTGGACAGTTTCCAGATAGCTGTATACTTGGAGGTTCCTGGAGGAGAACATGCCAAGAGAGGGCATGAAAACTCCATGCCCCTTCCCCCACCCTTGCTATCTATATCAATCTTGTCACCTGATGTTCACTGCTATCCCTGGTAATATCCCATGTAATGAACTATCAAACCGAAGGAGAAAAAGGGCCCTCCATAGGATGCAAGTGGTGGGAGGTGGAACTCAACGGAGATCAGGCTTGGACTTCCAACAACGACTGTTTCTTGTGAATCCCTTGCACCAGAGTGAGTATTTGACTCAGGCCCCTGAAATACTACCCTCCTGTTAGCTGTAGGCTTTTGCCTCTGCTTAATCAGCTTTCTTTAACACATAGACCTTGATTGGCACAGGGCGTAAAAGCCAGTCACTGATTTTAAAATGCAGGGCCTTGGAGACTCCTTCATGCAAGGTCTCCAGCTCCCTCTGAAGCAGGAAGGGTAGCAAGAAAGCTCTGTGATTCTGGTTTATCCAAGTCCTCCCATACAGGATGCTTGTTGGAATTGGAAAAAAAAAAAATACCCAAAGACCATAATCTTCTTTATAATCTTGGGCAAGATTTGTCTTTCTTTTCTCTTTCTCTCTCTCTTTCCTTCCTTCCTTCCTTGATTTTTCTTTCTTTCCATGGGACCGGGAATGGAACCCAGGCCCTTCACGCTGGGCTACATCTCCATTTTTACTTTTGATTTTTAGACAAGGTCTTAAAAAACTACATTGTTCAGCTGCACAGGTTGAGTTGAACTTGCAATCCGCTCTTGTCTCTGCTTCCCAGGTTGCTGGGATTACATGCCTGTGCCACCAGCTGAGATTCATTAACCAACAGAAGGCTATTATTCTATTATTATTATTATTATTATTCTATTATTCTCCGTACCCCAGAAGCTGCTCATAAAATGTGACTGATCTGTTCCAGATGAAGCCTGGCATGCACTAGTACCTTAAGAACTCAGTCAAGGGTGACCTGTCTCTTTCTCCCTAGTAGATTGGGAGCTCCTAAGGGACTGGTACTCATCTCTGTGGCCCCACAGCCGCAAGTCTGTTTGACAGCTGGTTCTCAATGCATGCTTATGGGTGGCCAGCCCTACCATCCCAGGGCTCAGTGTTTGATCCTTGTTCCCGCTGTCTTCTCAGGGCATCTCCTGTGCCTGCCTTCATGCTGCCTGGGGGGCTGTCCAGTGGTCTGTGGGGTCAGAGTTTAGCAGAGGGGGTGCTTACCAAGGCTCCTTCCAGGCATGTGGCATAATTATAGCCCCTCCCCATCACCAGGAGTGACCTCTGTGTATACAGCTCCAGAGCAAGGTCATGAATCTTCTCTTCCAGTGACAATACTTCCTTGATCAGCTCTAAGACATGTACAGAGCGGGGGAGAGAGCCAGTTATACTGATTTCAAAGCAATATTCATGAAGAAAATGATGGGAGCATATCCAAGGTTCTGGAACTCACATGACTTGGCATAATTTGCTTCCCTGCATTAGGTTAAAAAGGATTTAAACTTAGATTACAGGAAGTAACTTGGATTACTGGCTACAAATTTGTTGGGATAGTAATCTGCATTTGTGTGGCTATTTTCTCAAGCATCTGGAAGGTAGGCAGGAACATAATATTATTTCTAGCTCCATTTTACAGGAAAGCAAATAAGACTCAAAGAGATGAAATCATCAGACCAAGAACTGACACGATAAATTAACATCCCTCTTTCCTGCTCTGAGCTATGTCTCAAGGCAAAGCCAGCAGACACTGGATCAGCAGTGCTCAGACTTTCTGATCCAGGACTTCTTTACACTTTTAAAAATGATTGTAAGCAATTTTTTTGAGACTGGGCCTTGTTCTATAGGATTGTAATTTAAAAGCCTTTGTTTTCATGCTTTTTAAAAATCAGATTAGAAAATAACACATGGAAATTTCAGATATTTATTCACTCATTTTTAAAAATCATAATAAACACATTATATAATTATATTTTCTTGAAAAAATAGGAAAAGAGCAGCAAAGGAGCATTATTGAACATTTTTACATATCTTTTTAATATTCTAATAAAAGTCTCCTTCATTTAATATGACGTGTGTGTGTGTGTGTGTGTGTGTGTGTGTGTTATATACATCCATTATATAGGTATGTATATACATTGATGTGTAGGAATATAATCTGGCGTTGCAGAGATTCATAGTTGGAAACAGTGGAATAGACGACTTTATTAAGTGATGGCAAATGTCCTTTCCAACTTAGAAGGGGTGGTGTTCTTAAGAGGATAGTCACAACTATGGAATCTGAAATCCTGTAACAAAGCTTTTCTGATCTGCTACATTAACATTTAGTGCTCTAGAGTACACCTTCAATAGCCCTTTTACACATGCAGAATTTTGTAACATTATGCATCAGCCATAAAACTATGCAAATCTTCTGAAATAAATGTATTTACTACAAAATATACTTTAGAAATTAATTTGTTAAAAATCACCATGATGTCATCAGAGAAGTTTTGAAATGTTGGGAAGTGGTTAAGCTTAAGATTGCACATACAAGTTTTCCAAAATTCTAAGTTATTCTTGGCAGCAAATACTGTTGTTTGTTTCTCTTGAAGTGGTAGAATAACTTGGTTCATTTTTGGATAGATGTCTGCCAACTACCCAAGATAGTTAAGACAGCTTGCTTCTGGGAGACTGAGAAGTCCAGGGAAAGGAAAGGAGGGCACAGGAGGGCATCAGAAGCGACAGGAGCCTAGTGGACAGGGCTCCAGGGCTTGGTGAGGAGTATGGATTGTGTGGTGTGTGCATGAGTATGCGTATGTGTTTGTGTGTGTGTGTGGGGGGGGTACTGAGGATCAAGTCCATGGCCTTCACACTAACCTACATCCCCAATCCATGTTTATTTTTGATTTTGAGACAAACTCTCACTAAGTTGCCCAGGCTGGGCTTGAATTTACAATCCTCCAGAGTGCTGGGATTATAAGCCTGTACTACTGGCCTGGCTGAGTATGGATTTTCATCTTGGCCCTGTGGGAGCTGCTGGAGGGATTCAGCAGTAAGCAGAATGTTCTAAAAGGAGAGAATGATCAGCTGCTTCATTTATAGAAGAGGCTCAAGGAAGGTAGCACCAAGATCTGCTCAATGGATTTGAAAATATGGACAAATGAGTCCTAAAACATACCAGGTAGAGATCTCAGGCCACGGATGATCTCTTGCCTCCTGCTTTGTAAGGAAATTCGATCTTCAGACATCATCAAACCAAACATCACCAGGGAAATGAACTGGCTGGTGTAAGCCTGTGGTCAGAGAAGGGCAGTAAAGACTTTCAAAAAAATGGTCCCAAGATGGTCAAAGAGCTAAAGGACAAGATGGATGAAAAGATGGAGAGAGGGACAGGGGCAGGGAGGAAGAGAGGGAGGGAGGGATGTACAGAGAGGGAAGGAAGGAGATAAGGAAGGAGGGAGGGAGGGAAGGAAAGGAAGGAAAAAAGGAAGAAAGGGAGGGAGGAAGGAAGGGAGGGAGGGAGGAGGCAGACCAGCAGCCCAGTAGCAGGACCCAGTTGAAGCCACCTGTCTCCAGAGAAGGGCAGCTGAGCTACTGGCTATTCCTACCCATCCACCTGGCCCAGGTTCTCCAAGAACAGCCCAGGCAGCTCCTACCTTGGTGCTGGCCACCCCAATCTCTGGCCCTGCGTTGATGTGGACGCCGCAGTCAGTCTCACGGGAGATGGAGCTTCCCACAGTGTTGGTGATGCCCACAGTCAGTGCACGGCGGTCCTTACAGTAGCGCAGTGCCAGGAGCGTGTCTGCAGTCTCTCCTGCCACACAGGAGCCTTTCAGTGCCCAGCTTCCCTCTGGCCATCCCTACTCATCCCACCACACCCTCCAAACAGGGGCCCAGAAAACTCAACCTGTTATCCTAGCACTGCAAGAGGCTGACAGCAGGAGGATAGCTAATTTAAGCCCAGCCTGGGCAACTTAGTAACTCACAGAGACCCTGTCTCAAGTAAACAACGAAAAGTGGCTGGAATGGATCTAGGATGACGACCCTGGATTCAATCCCAGTATCAAAAAACAAAACAAAACAAAAAAATTAAAAGAACCATCTGGGGCTGGAGGAATGGCTCAGCGGTTAAAGCTCTAGGCAAGTGGTAGGTACCAGAGTTCAATTCCCCTGCACAATATAAGCCAGGCATGGTGGTGCACGCCTATAATCCCAGCACTGGGGAGGCTCAGGCAGGAGGATGGCTTTGAGTCCAAAGCCATCCTGTGCTCCATAGTGAGTTCAGGACCAGCCTGGGCTACAGAGTGAGACCCCGTCTCAAACAAACAAACAAACAACCAACCAAACAAACGCACACCTAAATATACACTCAACCTTCTTTTTCATTTAATGGTTGATTCTTAGATTCAAAGCTTCATTACTCTTAATGAGGCAAGTGTTTTGTCATCTACTGCTTCACTGAACTCTCACGACAACCTGCAGGAGCAACAGCCCCTCTTTTCCTTGGAGCTCAGACACAGGATCAAGCCCAGGCCTCCATTCCCTGCAGCTGTAGTGACAGGCAGGCCTGGCTATTAGTGCCCCGTCTGGGCCCTTCAACTGCCTTGGTGAGATGGGCTGAGGTCTGACAGATTCACAACATAATATTTCTCAAACAGATCTCGTTTGAAAGGATATACCCCTTGCAGCATCCCAGTGTGCACTCAAATGGTATTTCTAATAAAACTGCAAAAACTGTGTTGTTAAGTCTTAAAGAATCCAAAGTAACTATGAAATAGGCTGTAAGACCAAATCCGTTGGAACCCACAGGCATGGCTGGGGGCTGTTCTGTGTACAAGGCCACTTTCCGCAGGGCTTTCCGCAGGGCTGCCTGATGGCCCAACTCTCCTCTCCTTTTTCTTCTCATAAGATTTTTTTAGTGCACTGAAGTATAACATGGACTTGCTCAATACCCAAAGGAGCCCAGTGGAGGGGTAGACAGGGAAAGGGGCAGGAAGGGGGCACCGCCTCTGATAGCTCTATGCTCTAGTTTTGGTAAGTATCTTTTGAGGGGACACTTGCTTTTCCTATATACCTAGGGGCTGCCACTGCATTCTATTTTTTTACATAAAATCCACCTCTTTTAAATGTTTTTAATTATTGAGGATTGAACCTAAGACTTTTGCAATGAACTATATCCCAGGCTTATTTTTATTTAATATTTTTCCTTTTTAAAAACTTGAGACAAGATCTTGCTAAGTCAATGAACTGCCCAATCTAGGCTTGAAGCTGTGATCCTCCCGCCTCAGCCTCTCAGAGTGCTGGGAGGCCTGTGTCACCATGCCTGGTTCTAGCTCTATTCTTTTATGAATGGTTCCCACCAATTCATGAAATACATTTTGGCTCTGATGGGATGGTCAACTCAAAGGCAACTATGGCAGCCGCTGGGTAACAAGGTAGCTAGCAAGCCACTGGATATGTTTTATTTAGCTTGTTACCAAAATGGAAATGGTATTAAAATTCAAATGAAAGCAGTATGAAAAGCTCTTGGTGCTGGGGTGCAGCTCAACAGTTAAGAGTGTTTGCCTAGCAAACGAAGGCCCTGGGATTGATTTCCCAGCACCACGTGAGTTAGGTGTGGTAGTGTGCATTTGTAATCCTAGTACTCAGGAGGCTGAGGCAGGTGGATTTGCCACATGTTAGAGGCCAGCCAGGGCTACATGGTGAGTTCAGGACCAGCCCGAACTGCAGAGTGAGACCCTATATTAAAAAAGAAAGCTTTTATATATATTATTAAAGCATGGTGGTCAACTTTTCAGTTGTGATAGTAACCTTGCTGTAATATTTTTTCCTTCTACGCTACATTCTTAAGTATTTATAGAGGAAATGACATGATGTCTGAGATTGGCAAGATAATCCAGAGGAGAAGAGAAGTTAATGTGGGTGTAGATTACACAGATCAGCTGAGTTGATCACTGCTGGGACTAGAAGATGCATTGTATTAAGAATTGCTTTATCTTTGTAAAAATTTGGAATTCTCTATAATTAGAAAATGTCTCCCAAGGCTCAAGAGCACTGCAAGCATATGACTATAGACTACCTGCCTGAGTGTTTAATCCAGGTACAGTAAACACCCTCAACTAGCGCAGGATGGCACTCAAGGCAATATTTACTGTCCATACGGAAGGGCCCTCCTCCCTAAATCAGCAGTGGCTCTCTACGACTCCCCCTGCTGAGCAGTATGGATATTACATTAAGCTTCCACAGCTGAGGCTCATGCTAAGTCCATGATGTGAACCTCAATCTAGCAGAATTTTGAAGAAAGCTATTTTTCTTCCACTAAATTAATTACAGATAATGTTGAGCACTTTGGTAAGTAGTCCTTGCAGTGCTGGACTTGGGAGGAAAGGAGCACTGAGAAGCGATAGGGTAGGGAGAAAATAAAACAAAACAAAACAACGGCCCTGGATTTCAGTCCAGTTTTAGAATACCACAACTTGGCTGGATGGCCCTAGAGGTCACTATCCCTCCCAATACAGTGGTGGCAGTAACTGATGCCTTTAATGGTTAAATGACCTGATGCATGAGAGAATGTGGCACATGGTGTGAGCACATGGGATTAGCCGGATAAAAGAGGGAGGGAAGCATATGGTGGGTATGGAGAGAGGATGGCTTGGAGGCAGACAGACACAAGGCTATGTTGCCTGCGTCCCTCACCAGACTGGCTTATGAAGAAGCAAACATCATCTCTGAACACAGGTGTGTTCCTGTCCAGAAAATCACTGGCAAGTTCAACCATCACGGGGAGTTCAGTCAGTTCCTCCAAAACTTGCCGTGTCTGAAGACAAGAAGAGTAGAGACTAAAGTCAATCATGACTGAAGAGAAATAGATCCCTCAAAATCAAAGATCTGATTGAAAAATGGGCAATGGAAATGAATACGCAGTTCTCAGATGAAGATGTTCAAATGGCCAGTAAATACATGAAAAGATGTTCAACATCCTCAGCCATTAAAGAAATGCACATCAAGACATCGCTAAGATACAATCTAAACCCAGAGAGAATGGCATATATAAAAAACTCGAACAGCAATCCATGTTGGTGAGACTGTGAGGAAGAAGGAACACTTCTTTCCTGCTGGTGAGAATGTAACCTGGTCAACCAGTATGGACAGTATGGAAATTCCTCAAAAAGCAGAAAATAAATATCCCCTTTGATCCACTGATACCTCTTCTGGGAATTTTCCCAAAAGAGTTAAAAAAGCATCTTATAAAAGAGATGCACATATACCCATGTTTATAGCAACACAGCTAACGATAGCTAAAATGTGGAAAACACCAAAATACCCTTCAACAGACCAATGGATGCATACACAATGGCGCACTACTCATCTATAAAGAGAGATGGGTTTGAGGCCTTTGTTCATTGTAAATATTATGTATCCCATGTATACATATCAATAAAATGGGGAAACAATTTAAAAGTCAATCATGAGCGCTACAGAACAGAGGGCAGCTGCGCTCTAGGGATGGCTTATCACATGGTGTCTTGCTGTCCAAGTGGTAAGTAGATGACAGTCACTCACAGGCCACCTTGCAGAAGAAAGGGCTTCCCAGGCTGGCTGATGAGAATGGATGCCAGCTCAATGCCAAATTCAGAATGCCAGTACGTAAGGAAATCTATGCTCAGTGTTTCATCCTAGACTTAATTTCTCCACACTTACAGCCACAGCAGCGTGGTAGCTGGTTCCACAGCCAATAACAATGAGCCTCCGGCATCGTCGAATCTCTTTGAGATGGTCCTTCAGGCCCCCCAGGAGCACTGCAAGACAGACGGCAGGATGTCAGTGCTGAGTGCATAGTGGCTGTGTTTACTGGTATAGGGCACAGCAGAGACTCCTTGCTGAATATTAGGATTACCTGTGTTGGTTTCAAAATTCACCCGCCCTCTCATGGTATTGAAAACGGACTCTGGCTGTTCAAAGATCTCTTTTTGCATAAATGCACTGAAGTTACCTGGTCAAATAAACATCAATGAGGTAGATCAGTTTTAATTTAGTTTCATTTCCACTGATTTAACTTTCCACCAGGAAGAAGTCCCTGCACATAGTGATAGGATTCCTGTAAAGCCCATTGTATAGTTCAAAGAGCACCACAAGTACTGTCCTGCTGGATGCTCCTAGGGGCAGATCAGAAGGAAGCAGGTCAGATACAGCGGCTATCTCCATATGAGACCCTGCAGCTTGAGGAAGGGATGGATTCACTCAGGTCTATAAGGAACAAATGGAGGGGCTGGTTCCCTTGGTCAATGCTCCTCTTACCAAGACCAAAAGACAGTAAAATGCTTTATTTCCAAAAGGCAGCCTGCTTGGGGAAGTCCAAAGAAACTCTTCTCTCTCTCTCCCCACCTGTCTCTTTCTTTTTCTTTCTACTGGGTTTGAACAAGGTTTTGTACACACTGGAAAGTGCTCTTACCACTGAGATACACCCAAACCCTGGAATTTCAAAAACTCTCCTAGCTTCTTTATTAGAGCAAACTCTCTTCCAGCCATACTATTTCTAGTGCTATAGGCAGAATAGGATTAGATGACCATTAAACACTGAAGAGTGTTTAAGCCCCTGGCTAAGGTGTTGGATTAGATAATCTGGAAGCTTCTATAGACTTTGCAGTCAATATTCTCTCCTGTCTGTAACCTAAGTTTGAGCACTTACATAGCGCAAATGAAGTGAAGAGACCACTGTGGGGCAGGAAGTCAGGGAGCGAATATGCTAAGCAGAGGATCAGAGAAAGGATCCCTGAAGGAATATGATTCATGGGATCTCAGGATGATCCAAATGAGCAGAACGGCCGATTAGGCCAGCTAAGTGCAGGCACGCCCCACTGGGTAGACAGGTGGATTGCCTGAGTAACAGGGAGGCAGTCAGACTGAGATGAGTGAGCACAGTGCGCAAAAGGCTGAGTGTGGTGGGTCAGACTTTTGCCTCTTTGAGATGGGGAGTACTGTGGGCTGCAGCAGGGACTTTGGATTTTATTCTAAGAACAGTGGGAAATAATTAAAGGGCTTGATAAACAGGATCTGATTCATGTTCTTTAAACTTTTAATTAGAATGCTCCATGGAATACAAAGTGGATGCAAGAAGCCAGGCTCTGCTCTTAAGAAAGTGGTCCAGAGCTTCCGGCCTCCACTACTGCAGACATCCTGCTCACAGATCTGGTGACTAGAGTGGAAGAAAGCACCCCAGGAGGTCAGATGATGGACTGGGGGCCTATCAAGAAGATTCAGAGTATATATAAGTATTCTTCTTTGGAGGTTCAGGCCAAGTTCTCCATACCCCCTCAGGTATGCAAACCACAGGACACCTGCAGTCCAGCCCTATTGGCCATGATGGGCAAGAGAACTGTTGCCCCACCAGGACAGCATGCAGAGTGCTAGAAGCATTCCCCACAGAGTATCTGCTCCCCAGGGCTGTTGCATAAACTCTTAGAGAATACCTGCCTTTCATGATTTGCTGTAATTCCATCTGCAAGGTCTGGATAGCTCGAGATGGGTCATCACTAGCTGAGCGTTTGACTCGGTGAATGGAGAGTTTCCCATCAGCAACTGCTGCGATGTCATCATCCTCCAGGAAGATGACTCTGTTGGTGTGTTCTATGATGGCACTAGAGTAAAAAGAAAAAATTGACATCATAATTACTCCAAGTTATGGCTTAGATTTAAAATGGCCCCCAAAGTACCATGCTTAAAGGTAGAGCATGACTGGGTCACTGTGGTTATGGCATGGAGGGGTATACTCTTATCCGCAGTTCCTCTTCCTTCTCTTTGCTTCCTGGCCACCATGTAGCGAACAGCATTTCTTCACCAGGCCAGTTTCTGCCTTGGAGCCGGCCAACCACAGACTGAACCCACTGAAACTGTGAGACACAATAAACCTCTCCTTTAGGTTGCAATTGTCAGGTATTTTTGTCCCAGTGATTGGAAAGTTACTAACACCAAAAAAATGGTAACAAGAGTATGACCATGTGGTTTAGAAGCCTTTGGAACTAGTTTTCCAGAACAGTTTAGAAAGGTTTGGAGAGGCTGGCTAGAGAAGCCCTAGAATGCTGTAAGCCAACCTTGATGGAAGATTCTGGTTGGAGAGCTTAGAAGACCAGAATGCTGACAGAAATGAAGAGTAATGGCCAGGCTCGGGAGATTTCCATTTGGAACAAGGACTCCACTGACAGTTGGACTAAAGGCCGTATGTGTTAAGCTGTGGCATAAAATCTGTCTACATTTTGCCCACATACCTGGTGGGAGATTAAGCTTAAAGGTGGCAGATTAATTACTCTAGTAGAGGAAATTTTAAGGCAGCCCAATATCCAAGCTGTGGCATGAGTACTACTGGCTGCTATAAACTAGATCTATAGTGAGAATTAGTAGAAAAATGCAAAACTAAATGACTTGAAAAGCCTGAAGTTTTAACAGAAAGAAAGCATCTGCAAAGTTGGGCCGAGGAGAGCGTGGTAGTGGAAAAGATTAGCATTAAAACAGAAACCAAGTACGTTGTATGGAACAAGAAGATTCCTTGAAGGGAACTCAGAAATCAGCAAGATCCCACCCACTGCAGGCTCAAAGCTGCAAAGCTGTACATCTTTTATTTCAAAGGAGAACTCCAGGGTACCTTCATCATTAAAGCCACAGAGAGACATACATCCCCAAGTTCCACCACACAGGCACTCAGAGCTGACTGCTGCTGTGATCAAAGGAAGCCTGGCTCCTGCATGAGCTTCCAGCAAACCCTGACATAATCCACATGATGATTTTTTTTTTTTTAGGCACTCAGAATGCAAGGGTTATAGGGTCATGGAGGCTTTCACTCAAATTTCAGATAAGGACCTGAGAAGTCACGTCAAACTTTGTGAAAAGGCTATAGCCTTTGCCATGAGCCCATGAGAAGGCAGTTCAAAAATTTGTGAGTGCAGCCAAAAATGAACTGGAGACCCCAAGAAGTTGGAGTTGTCAAGAATAAGGATTATCTGTTAAGGAGAGCTGTAGGCAGTGAGCAGAGATACCCCAAGAGACAGTGCTGCACTAGGCAATGCCATAGAAGTGGAACTGCCCAAGCTCGTTGAAGCTCACATCTACTCACAACCTGCCCTGGGTACTAGAATGGAGCCATACAACTTGGCATTTGCCTTGCTCGGCTTTGGTCTCTGTGATCTGATTACTTTCTATTTCTGTTATTCCTCCATTTTGGAATGTGTATGTTTACCTTGTTCCATTGTATACTGGAAGTATTTAGTGCTCTTTTTTTATTTTTACAGGGCTTCACAGCAAAGAGTTTGCCGAGTCCCAGAGGAGACTTTGACCTTGGATTTTTCAGCAATACTAGAACTAGAACTGCTAAGACTTAGGTGACTCTTCGAGATAGAATAAATGGATTTTATACAATGAGGACATGAGTCTTTTAGGGGAGGAGGAGTGGAATTTTATAGTTTAGATCAAATGTGTCCAACCTGTGGCCTGCCATTTTTGGCCTTGTTTTTTAAGAGATGAGAAATGGTCTTGGGCCACATACAAAATATATAATATAGTTAATATATTGCCTGTGAGTAATAAAACTTCCTACAAACAAGATGATAATATAGTCATGAAGGCCACTACTTCAGAAATTAACTCACCACTATCTCTTCCTAGTGCTGTGCTCTCTGGCAACACAGATAACCCTTCCAGACCTGGCTCAGATTCCTCTGCTATGGAATCAGGTGCCTTCTCCTGAGGACCGTTGTGGTTACTACTGGTGCAGCCCCTGTGATAAGGGAACAATACACACTGGCTGCAGCTGCCCTGAGGGCTCCATGCTGTGTCTTCAGATCTGGAAGGTCTCTCTTGTTACTCTTCTGTTTCAATATGTGTTGCTGCTTTGTTTAGGTGTATGCCCCAGAACTCACATGGAGGAAATTTAAGACTGAAGGTCTATGTTAATGGTGTGACTGTTATCATGGGGTCAGCTTGTTAAAGAAGAAGTGAGTTCTCCCTGTCTGGCCATGTGATGTTCTCAGCCATATCATCATGGAGTAGGAAGGTGCTCCCCAGGGGCTAGTACCATGCTCTTGCATGTCCCTGCCTCTGGAACCATGAGCTACATAAGCCTCTATTCTTATAAGTTACCTAGTCCTGGGTAGTTTGTTACAGCAACAGAAAGCAGGTTAGAACCCCCAGCTTAAGTTCCAAAAATGTAAATGAGCATAGAAAACAAACATAATTTTATAGATTACTTTTGGGAGAGAATCAAGTGTTTTTGTTTTTTTTTTTTTTAATTATTACTTGTTAAAGACGTTTATGTAACCCAGGCCGATCTTGAACTCACAGCAATACTTCTGTCTCAGCCTCTCAAGCTCTGGAATTATAGGCATGTATCGCTGCACCCAGTTTATATGGTACTGGGGAATTGTACTCAGGGCCTTGTACTTGCCTGACAAGAGCTCTAACCACTGTACTATTCCTCTAGCCTCTTGCAGTTGGATTTAAAAAGTATGTAAGTGTGCTGTCTACAAATAATTCTTTCATCTTCTTTTAGGCATTCGTGCCTTTTCCTTATATCTTTGGTTGTAATTGTGCGTACCACTGATTGTAGAAATCACAATTATTTGTGTATTTCTGATAGATAAAAATTCAGCAAATTACAATTTCAAGATTCTATTTATAGATACTAAAATGATTGTGTCTTAGAATTATTAAAATAGTATTAGCTTTTCAATGACATGATGCTCTCAGGAACACAATTTGGAGATTACTACCCCTACCTATCTCTCTGAAGTATGATACCGGCTCTGAGATTCATAACCCAAGCCTTGCAACCCTGTCTCTGGTTTCCTATTCCACTATGTTCCCCAGCAGAAGTAGCCTGGGGCCTATGCCTCAGAGCGAAGCCTTCCTGGGGGAAAGAAAAGAACCATGTAAAATGGAAAGAAAGAAAAGCTTGGATGAAAGCAGTAATGATGATGTTTATAATGGCTATTTCAATTCCAAAAGTGTAGTGCTTTCTCTTTTTCTCTCCCTCTTTCTTTTCCCCTCTCTCCCCTCCTCCTCCCTTTCCTCTCTCGCCTCCTTCCCTCTGAATATGTATATAATTTATGTATTGAAATAGACACGAGGCAGAAACTCACAAATTTAAAAAATTATTACCTTGTGAGTTGGTGAGAACATGAGGCTTGGAACCCACTGTACAGACTCCCTAAATCTTTACTCTGTTTTAGGGATGGTAGAAGTGACTGAGGCATGGAGACGTGTGCCCTACTTGAAGAGTTGCACCTGGAGCACCCCTAGGCAACAGGGGTGGAGGGAGCACAGCCCAGCAAGCTCAGATCTGTGAGTTTTACCAAAGAAGCTAGAAATTCAGGTTTTATGTGAAGTTTCTCAATTTTAAAATATTGGCAACTAATTCAGTTATTCTACATAGGCCTCAAACAGTGGACCAGTGTATGTGGGCTACGGCCATCAGGATGGCTTGTGATAGTCACACAGTTGCATGCCACATGAAGACTGCAGGAGGGCTACTGAGGGTGAAAGTCTGCCCTTGCTCTGGCCCTTCCTGAGCCATGAGAAAGCAACTCAAATGGGAATTTAAATAAATGGTGGGGCTGGGACTGAATCTCAGGGGTAGGGCACTTGCCTATCACACGCAAAGCCCAGCACTGAAAAATAGAAGGACATTTGTTGGTTACATCACCCTAGGAAAGAAAAGTGTGAGGGTTTGTAAAAGGTGCAGTCAGTCACCTTGCATCTGAAGCAAAGAAGAATTCCACTGCTTTGTCACCCACAGCGTGTAGGCAGGTGGAGCTGTCCAGCCTCTTCATCCTGGTTTTACAGATATTCTTCACATTCTCAATATTGCCTGGTAAATAAAGGCATAGACTGCAAATACCAGGAGACAAATTCATTTGCATAACAAATGGCAAGAACTCATTTCCTCTTTGAATATGTGTGGGAGATATTTGCAATTTTTAGCTTTGGCCGCATCAGCTAAATCACGCAAAAGCTCCCCAAATAGCACATGAGTATTTAAGGGGCTACAGCAGTAGAGCAGTGCAAACAAAAACAAGCCAGAGACAAGTTCAATCAGGGCCTGGCTGCTATTACACTGAGCTGCATGCTGTTCTGTTTTAGCATGTGGTTGAAAATACCAGCAATGAAAAGCTTTTAAAAAGATGAAGCCAAGTCTCCATGAGAACGGTAGACCTGGTGTGGCACGCAGCTGGACCAGGGGTGTGCCTGGCTCAGAGGATCTGACTGCCCCAGGAACTCTGCTCAGTCGTGGCACTGCAGGTTTCCTGGAGGAAACTTACACGTTCTGTATAAGATGGGGATCTGCTCTGTGGAGAGTTTGTATTTGCTCCGCACTCCAATGAGCAGTGGGCTGCCTCTCCTGAAAGGAGAAAAACAAAACAAAACAAACAAAAACAAAACACTGTTAGCTACAGCCTTGGACACCCAGATGCATGTCCTCCTAGCATCTGAGGTGGGATTCCTGAGTCCAGCCCTTTTCTGGAGCCCAGCATTGTCTATACAGAGGTCCTATAGTACGACCATTGTGACTGCAGGAAGAGGTTTGCAAGATTTCAACAGGAACCGACCAGCTAGAAAGTAGATGGATCCCAGCTCACTGACATGGTGTCATCCACATATTTAGTAGCTAGAGAACCTGACCTGAAATCACCTTCACAGGTCTGAGACTTCTCCAGTTCAAAGCATCCCCCTACACATGACTAATCCACCCAGGCAGGTCACAAGGCTTAGCACTTCCCTTCAGCATCGATGCTGATGGCTTGCAGAAGCACTGTGCATCCCCATACAGTTCGTCTGTGGGGAGCACCTAAAGTAAGAGTGCTGCGTGTCCTGGACCAGTCCCAAGACTCCAATTTAAAAAAAATGGTGATGATACTAAGAGTTGAACCCAGGATCAGCTACTGATCTCCTGAAGCCATTTTAAATAGTTAATGCTGGGTTTTTGTCAGATTTTAAAGAGGGTTTCTAAATTTGATAGCAGTTAATTCGTACTTTATAACTCTACAATTTGAAGAAAATAAATTCCAAATGGTAAATAAGTTCCAGTCCTAGAAAAATAAATCATGATAAATTCATGTCATTTTCTGCACTGATGCTGTGACAGTCTTTGAGGGACAACTGTACTCTTTCTGCCTTGGTTTCCCAGGAGCCCCAGCTACATTCTCCAAGGCTCCTCTGAGCCTTCCAAAGCCTGCAACCTGCAGGCCATTAATGCCCTTTACAGCTGGGCTTCTGCTGTGTCTGTTGCCATTCCCTGCCAGCCTGCAGCCTCACAGGGCAATGTCCACACCCCTCTTTGTCACTCTTATCAAGGCCCATCATGTCAGAAAGTGCGTGCACACACATGCACACGCACACACACACATGCTGAGTCTGGAAGTCTCACTCAGTGCTCTGTCCTGCCACCATTCTGGCCAAATTGAGACGCTGAAGTGCCACATATACCTCTGGAGGCCTCTTGCCATCCCCACACCAGTCCCCTGCCTGGAGCTGCTCCTGCTGCTGCCTGTGTCCCCATGACCATGGCTGCTCCCCACTAGGCTCCTGGTGCATGGGCCTCCCACTCCCATCACAGACTCTTATCACTATCTGCCCTTCCTTGTCTCCCTGCACAAGTGTCAGTCCTTAAGGGCAGAGACCACGTCAAGTGTCACTAGATCCCCAGGAACTGGCACATAGTAAGTGCTCAGCAAATACTGAATGGATGGATGGATGGATATAAAATTTCAGGAAGGCACTTGGTCAGCTTCCTTGAATTTGAGCAGTTCTGGTACCACTGAGCTGGGTACAGGGGGCAGGGACTAGCCATGTGGACATGTGGGCTAATCAGGCCTCCTGGGCTGATTCCAGGTTGCCCCTGACATGAACGGGATGCACATTTCAATGACAAGCTCTGTGCCTTCGAGGGCATTCTATTACTGGATCCAAGTCAGTGTTCACTGTGGATCCTAGTTCCATGTTGACAATTGTGCCTGCTTTTACTTAAAGGAGGGCTTCAAGCCCCACAAACTTGGATCTGGTTCCACTATATAATTTTATTTTTAATTTGAAATTGTTGTCAGTTTCAAAAATTTCAAGGTTTCACATAAAAATTCAACTTTCTGGTTTCTTTTTAAAACAAAATAAAAAACAAGAAAAAGAGCTTTGGCACCATAGGCCCTGAGATAGTGGCCTGAAGTCCCCGGAACCAGGCCACAGGTGTCCTTCAGATCCAGCAAGCACCTTCCAGTTCCTTCTAGGTCTTTCCTCTTCCTTCTGTCTCAACCAAAGTGATTGTATCTTCCTTGTCTATTTGTTATTGGAAATGTCAATGAATTTACCTCACCTTGTGGCTACAGCTTCTCCCGGGTAGTGGATGCTCTTGAAAACCAAGGCAAAGGCGCCCTCCTGGAAAGATAGAAGGGTGAAGGGTAACTCACTCTGCCTAGACAAGCCTCCCCTTGTCTCTCCACTGTTGGCAGCCCTGGGATCACGCAGTGAGCTGAACGCAGGGGTGGCTTGTGCAGGCCAAAGTCAGGAAGAAAAGAAAAAAAAAAAAGAACCACATTTACGTCCCAAAGACCAGAACTTATGACTTTCACCAGCAGTGGATTAAATGACACTTGCTAGCCCACATTCACAGGGACCCTACCTCTGTGATGATCTCAGATGGGGAGGGGGATCCAACTAAAACCACAGAAAATAAGAACCAGGCTAGCTGCCCTGCTCTGAGTCTATTCAGGAAGCACCTGTGAGGATTGACAATGTTAATCTGTCTGGACATAGTGGGAGAGGCCTGTAGTCCTCACTAATCAGGAGGCTGAGGCAGAAATATTTCTTGAGCCCAGGAGTTAGAGACCAGCCTAGACGAAACAGTGAAACTCCCTCACTTTTCAAAACACAAAATAAATAAAAAATAAAAATAAATCAGGGGCTAATCCAAGACATGAAGAATCCCATTTGTATGGCTATGTGCTCATAAAGCTAATGCTTTGTAAATGCTTAGGACAGTACTTGGCTTCTAGAGAATACCAGAGAAGCCAAGTTGTCAATATTATTACGTCTACAGCTACTTCTGCCATCTGCCTTCTGTGCCCCGGTTTGCTGGTTTATATAAAGCTGGAATTAGAATCTAACTCTCTCAATTCATGATTCCAAATGCCCTTCCTATTTCAATTTCTCATATTAAATTCTCCCCCACATTCTGACATCCTGTACTAACAAATCTCGTAAGTTCCAGTTACGTGCAACAGTTGTAAATCCAAATTTCCATGTGAAATCCCCCAAGTTTTAGAACCGTGGACACACCCAAGATCCTGGCAGCTGGCATGTTGTGCCCAGTCAGCTGATTCCATCACACTGCCAGGGGGACCCCAGGTCAATGTCCCCAGGCCTCCATGGGCCTTTCTCATTGACCACATGAAGCAGCTTCAACAAAACTTAAGTGGCCCGATACTGTCCCTTCCGCTTTTGGAAACAGCAAAGAGGGACTACAGAGAGAAGCACACTTCCTTTTTTCCCCAAAAGAGCCTCACGCTGCTGCATGAAAGGTCACACCAGCTTAAAAGTGCCATTGCGGGAGATGTTTGTAGAATTAAATACTACAAAGAGAACCGAAGGAACGCTGTGCTGCAATACCAAAACATTTTATTGTCCATTGTCCAGTGCAGTATATTGCACATTACGTACAGCTGGCCCTCCATACCTGTGGGCTTTTCATCTTACATACGGAATACGAGCATGCACAGATTTTGGTACCTTCAGAGGGCCCTGGAACAAATCCCCTTGGATAGACTTTGCACATAAATATGTCCTTTAAACTGTGGACCCCCAAAAGAGGGAGTCATAGGACAAAAGGTTTTGACAGTACATGACCTTTTAACATGAAACTCGGCAGACACACCCAGAAGGATGTATGCATGGTGATTATGGTAGCTTCTGACCTAGGATGTCCTGGATTTGGTCCTGGATAGTCTCACCAGATACCTCCAGGAGGAGCCTCTGGTTGATGCCAACATCTGGGAGGACAGGCTCTGGGATACTGGGTCCCTCTTATCTTCCTCATCCTCCCAATCCCATGTGGGCCTGTGTCTGCTCTGCTTTCTTGCTAGAGGCCTTTCCTTGGACAAGCTCCCACCATCATTTGGAAGGACATGGCTCCGCGGGTCTAGCGCCTTGGAACATTAACATTTCCCTTGTTCTCTCTCCTGGGCCATTCTCTTCAACATGCAGATATGCTCCATTAGCTCAGAACACACAGGGAATCACGAACACACAACCCTCCCTTGGAGCTGTGCCTTCCTTCCACCCCCAAACTATTTATTTGCATCATTCTATAATCAAATATCTCGTATCAGCACCTGATGGCTCTGCAGCTCACTTCCTCCTTTCCTCCTCCCTCCCCCCATTCCCTCTTGTTTCCTTTCATCTTTCCATGCTTCCTTTTCTCCTCCCTCCCACCCTTTCTTTGCTCCCTCTCCTCTTTCCTTCCAATCCCACCTACAATGTAGTTGTGGGCATTCTTCCTTGTGGCCAATAATTGCTTTGCTGGTAAGGAGAAAGGCTATAGATCTAAGTGCCTAATGTGAGTTCAAGTTATCTCATGTATGTAACTATCAGGGCATACAACTCAACTGATAAGACAGCACAAGCTGCCACAAACACATTCACATGTGAAGCCTGTGATCATAAGAAGCCACAGATTATAAGGCCAGTGGCCAGCTCAGCGGGGTGACAATGAAGCAAGGCACTTTCTATTGGGTATCTATTACTCAAATCCTAGGGCCTCGCTGAATTCTTTAAGGACATAGTATTTCAAGTCCTGGTGTTTTAGAAGAGCCATCCTTTCTCTTCAGCACATTGTGTAAACTTGTAACTAACTGCTTATTAAAAAATGAAAGCATGAAGTAATGATTTAGACAGATGGGACTAGCCAGGCCTAGTGGATCAGGCCTATAATCCCAGCACTGTGGAAAGCTAAGGCAGGGAGATCACAAATTCCAACCCAGTCTGGGCAACTTAGTGCCTTAGTGAGACTGTTTCAAAAAAAAAAAAAAAAATCTGGCTGGAGATTCAAAGGCACTGAGATTCATCCTCAGTACCACACACGTACACACACACAAAGAAAAGAAAGGATGAGACCCGTTACTCACCAACTGCTGAATGACCCTCTCGACCAGCGTTGAAAATGTAATGTCCTCAGTTTCCCTGTTGTCGAACACATATTTAATCAGCTTGGCGATGGTCTCTGTGTCTGTTTCTGACTCAAACTCATAACCTTTGCTTTCCTGGAACATGAGATTGGACATGGGATGACAGAAATGGTCATTGTGCAATGCTGGCCTGGCCAACTCCCTCTGGTCTCTTATGATTTGACTTAAGGCCAAACAAGCAAAATTGGGAGGGACATCAACTGGGACAACAACTGAGACAGAAAGAATATTTGCCAGAATCGCAAAGCCCAACACCTCTGAGTCATTGCAGTGCTCCCAGACAACACCCCTCCTTAATGTCTGTCCTTGCCATGAATCTGAGTATTGCAAAACAACAGCGGTCAAAATGATAAAGTAGGTTGAGTTAAATCTACCACATCCTATCCACACCGCATGATCTTATCACACTGGGATGTTCGTGTTGGACCTCCTACCCACATTCCAGTTGGTATACGAGTTGCTCTGTTATGTAGTGCAGCAATTTTAATAAAACAAACTTTGTGTTATTTTGATTCTGTGGATCTGCAGTGGCCCTGGGGCTAAGTGCCAGTGGCCTGGTATTTGCACAAACAACCTTCTCAAGATTCTCACTCAGTGGTGTGACATGGTGGACAGTGAGTCTTCCTCAGTTCCTGCAGCTGGTTAGAGCCAAGTGAGCTGGCTGAAAAGTTTCTGGGAGAAGGTCAGTATCATTTGATTTCACTGTTACCAGGGGAAGGAGCTTACCAGAAATTTCCTCAGATCTTTGTAATTTGTGATGATCCCATTATGGATGACAACAAATTCTGAAAGAGAAGTTTAAGAGAAAAATGTGGGTAAGAAATGAAGGTTAAGTCAGACATAAAAGAAAATGACTGGATGACCTGAAAACACTCTGCATATACCCCTCCTACCAGGACTTCCACTGAGTAAGCCTCAAGTACACTGACAAGGAACAGTGTTCGTGATGACTGCTATTTCCACCTGAGGAAACAGCATCTCCCAGTAACAAGCAGACCCAGCCTGTGCTGCCTAAAGCTCTTACCTGTGGCCGGTGATATTACACAATTACGTCATGATGCTTAACCCCTCAGGATCCAAAAACATTCCAGGCATGTCCAACAGGCTTTTACAGAAGCCACAAATTAACAGATTGCAGATGTGCTTTGATTTACATCGTATTATAAAGTGTTTGACTTTAATTTTTTTGTTTTGTTTTCACGTTAAAATTCTTAGGAAAAAAATTCCAGAAGTTCTGACATCCCTGGGATTCCCCCACATTTCTGTGCAGCTCTTTAGAAATTTGCCTGCTGCAGCTTCTCCCCTCTTCCCCAAGCACCAGCTGTACCCCACACTCACCTGGGGCTGCTCCCTACACAGGTGACCCTGGGAGCCCTGGGAGTGCAAGAGATGTGTTTGCCTCAGCCCCCACTGCATTGTCTCAGCAGACAGTGGATGAATGAGCAACCTGAAGGAAAGGTTTAATGCCAGCCTTGAGTTTTAGCTGGGGGTGGGGGAAAGGGGGTAGCGGGGGATGAGTAACATCCCTTCCTTTTCATCCCAGGTGCTAGACTCTTTTTGGCCTTGAGATCTCATAACATCCCATAATTACCCTGGGGTGAGTCTAGATGTGTGATGCCCTAAATAAACAGTGACTATTATTCTGTGATTCATTGTATTTCCAATTCAAGTGGGTTTTTTTCCCATTCAAGAGATATTTTCCTTTACCTTTTAAAACCTTTTCCCTTATCCTTTCTCCTTATGACCACTATACTTTCTCAGTTTTTAAGAAAACTATCATTTCTTTTGTGAGGTCACACAAAAATTAAGAGCTTGAATAAGAAAAGCCAGTAATTCAAACATTACATACATAGTATATATACATACACTGAAATACCCACAAGTATATATGTTTAATGTTTTTATGTATCAGCTTAAATTTAACAATTAAAAAGCAAGCAAGCAAGAAAAAGCCCAGTTTCAGCAGGTGTGGCACTGTCCGATAGCTTTAAATATTTTCTTCACTATCCCCTTTGTTCGATCCTTTCTTGGGAACACCGGAGTCTTTGTTTACTTTACCTCACAGTTTTAGGAGGTCTCAGTCATTCATGGGCAGCTGGCAATGGCATAAGCATATAGAGGAGGCCTAGCTGGAGGAAAGCTATTCATGGCATGGCAGACAGGAAGCCAAGTTAGTAAAGAAGGGCCGATCCAGCATACGTTCTTCCAGGTCATGTTCCTGTGATTTACTCCTTCCAGGTCAAGCTTGTGTTCTGCCTCTTCTAACCATGTCCCATCTCTTAACAGCACATGGTTCCACAGTTATTCCACAATACCCAAATACATGAGGCATCTGGGGGACATTCTAGATCCAAACTCTAACAGCCAGCTATCTACATGTTGGCTTTCTGCTAACTGACTATCCCTTTTTTGATCTTTTGTGTGGCATTATTTTTTTTGTATTATTTTCATAAGTCTGTCATATTTTCTTTCATTTTATTTTACTGTCTTAACTTACATCTTCCCTAGTTTTCATGTTTATGTTTTCTTTGTAAAAACTTTTTTTTCAGTGCTGGGGACCAATCCCAGAACCTCATGTATTCTAGGCAAATGTTCATTCACTGAGGTAGACATCCCTCCCCTGCCCTGCAAAGAATCTTTTGTATAATTATTTTGTGTTCTTTGGCTATCACTAATGAATTTTTTTAAAACAAAGTTTATAAATCTTTGTATTCTGCCTTACTACTTGATTTTTCAATGACTCATCACTAGTCAGAGCAGGAGTTTCCAAGGTAAGGTGTGGGTTGACCTCCTTAGAGCCTCCCTGATTTGGAGACACAATCAGAATTGTATCTTCAGTGAAGTGGTGGTTTCTCTAATGAGGTTCACCTTCCCAGAGAACTGGCAAGAGGGAAGCAATGGCTGAAACTGCAGCTGCACAGGGCACAGGGACTTGGCAGTGGTTTTTTATTTTTTTATTTTTTGTCAATAGCTGCTCCAGAGACCAGCTTTTATGTGATTTGGTATTTGGATAGGCTTTCAGAACTATGATGTCTGCTGTTCCATTTCTGGGTACAGGGCACATGCCCCTGTTGTGAGGTGGTTTATAATCCAAGGAATGGACTGAACCCAAGGAAAAGCCCCCAGAAAACTGTTCACCACCCAGTGACACTGACAGTGCAGACATGAGGGCTTCCTGGGCCCTGTGCTACCTTGTGATGCTCTGCTCTCCCTCTACTGAAGAGGATGCCTTCCTTCCCATATCAGGTTGGGAAACCCTTCAACGTGCTTTGGAGAAATGCTGCACCACCTTGCACCTTCTGCCAGGAGCAGGGTGCTGGCTCTTCCCGCCTGTGGTTGCACACCGCCCTGGCACCACTGGTCCACAGGGAGTAAAGAACACTGAGCAGGGAGCTGCTGCTCTCTCTTTGTACTCACTTCATAAGAATGGACTGTAGTAAGCTAACTGACTCCCAAGAATCCTTGAACAACTCTTCTGATATAGTGATCCTTAATCAAACGTGAACTTGGCAAGGACTTGTGCCATGCCAGGAGCTGTCTCACAACAGGGTCCAGCTGATTCCAGAGACAATTTTTCTTTTTTGGATACTTTCCCATCACGCCATGTGTGGGTCATCAGAGGCTCCTGATAGGACTAGTCTTAATCTTGAAGGGACTCACTGGGAGGCTGTTATGGTTTGGATCTGAAATGTCCCCCAAGAGCCTCATGTACTTTTATGCTGTGGAATATCTATGGACTCCAGGTGCTGTTAAGAGGTGGTCCTGGCTGGAAGGGTGGATACTTGGGGCTTGACCTGAAACGGGTGGATCACTGGGGCCTGATCCAGAAGGGGAGGATTACTGAGACTTGACATGGAAGGATATATGGTAGCTCTGCCTTGATCATTCGCTCTGCTTCCTGTTGTTTTGTTGTAAACAGCTTTCTTCCAACTAGGCTTCCACCATGTGCTTCCACTATTGTTGCCTGCCCACAATGGACCAAAAACATTCTGAAACTGTAACCTAAAATAAATTTGTTCTCTCTTACTTACTGATGTTGAGTACTGTGTCCCCACAATGAAAAAGTAACTAAGACAGTGTTGTGGTTTGAATCTAGAGCCCTCCCAAAAGCCCCAACTACTTATGGGTACTGTGTACTATTGGGAGATGGAATCTGGCTGGAAGAGGTAGGTGCCTGAGGCTTAACCTGGAGGGATGTGTACCGATTCCACACACCCTTCCAGACTTGGCTCACCTGCCCTGCTGTGAGGATCTCTGTTTCTGGCTCTGGCCCTGGCCTCAGACCCAGCTTCAGACCTGGCTTGTGATTCCACCATTTCTTGCTGCCCACCCATGAATGGACTGTGACCTTCTGAAACTGTGAGCTAAAATAAATCTTTCCTCCCTAAAGTTGTGGATGTTGGGTATTCTGTCGCAGCAACAAAAAAAAAATAACTAAGACAGACAGAAACTGGTGCTAAGAGTAAAGTCATTGCTGCAACTTTACTTGATGATGTGACTTAGAAGCTTTTGGAACTGGCCCATGAAAGGACTCTGGAAATGTTTAAAGCTAGCTAGAGAAGACTCAGAATGCTGTGAGCCAAGTTTGATGGGAGTCTAGTCAGAGCTACAGAGACGAGAATGCTGATAGAAGTGTGGATTGTAAAGGCCAGGCCTAAGAGGTTTTAGATGGAAAGAAGGATTTTATAGGCAATTGGTCTATCATCCATGTGTTCTATGCTCTAGCAAAAAAATAAATAAAAATAAATCTTTAAAAAGGCAAAAAAAAAAAAAAAATGTGTTGGCATTTTCCCCCGTCCTCGGATTTTGCCTGAAACTAAGACTAAGGGCAATGGACTAATTAATCCAGTGTCAGAAGTTTCAAGGCAGCCCAGTATTAAGGCTGTCACATAGGTACTACTTGTGGGTTTTAGTCAGCTCCACACTGAAAAGCTTAAGAAAATGGCAGAGGGAAAAAATGAAAAAAGTTAGCAGTTTCACAACAATGAAAGAAACTGAAAAGTTCCGTAAAAGAGCATAAGGCTGTTGAAGAGATTAGCATTCAAAAGAAGTTAAGTACTTGGAATCAGGACTATAGGAAAGATACCTTCAGGGCACCTCAGGAGTCAACAAGACCCCTCCCTTTACGCAACCAAGGGTGCAAACAAAAAAGACTGCTTTGTGAAAAGAGCCCCAGGGTATCCTACAAGGCAACTTGGGAAAGTAAATCCACTAGTTCAGCCCCTTAAGAACTCACAGGACTCAGTCATAATAGTCCAAGGAGGCCAGACTACTGCTCATGCCAAGGGCAGACCATGGCATCATTCATGTGATACTGGTTTCATAGGCATTCTGAATTCAAGAGTAGAAGGGTCATGGAGGCTTCCACCCAGATTTCAGAAGAAGGCCTTGGAGGCCAGGCAATGTACCTCCTGAAAGGGCACTGCATCTTCATGGAAAGGTGAAGTCAAAAGTGCAATGAAGACCATGGAAACTTGGAGACACCAGAAACATAGATTATCCATGTGCTCAGAAAGTTCACAGGCTATGAGCAGAGCCAACTCAAAAGAAAAGCCATGGAGGTTGTAGTCAGAGACAATACCACGGAGGTAGGGTCACCTAAGGCCTTTCTAACTCACCTCTAACCACAGCACGGCACAGGTGTTGGTCACGGACCTATAGAATGCAATGAAACTATAGCATTTGGTGCATGTCTTGCAGGGTTCTGGGCTTACTTTGGCCCAATTGCTTTGTATCCTATTCCTCTCTCTTGGAATGGGAATATTTACCCTGGGCCACAGTACATTGAAAGTGTTCAGCTTTTTTCTTGACTTTTAACAGAAGCTCACAGATAAGAGTTTGTCTTCAGGCTCTGAGAAGACTTTGGACTTGGACTTTTTAGCTAAAACTTTGGCAGCTCTCAGAAATGGACTAAATGCATTTTGTTTATGGAGGTAGGCATGAGTTTTTGGGGGACCAGGGGTTGCATGTTAAAGTTCAGATTTGACAAAACCTCATATGCTTGTATGTTGTGGAATATCTGTGGATCCCATGTGCTGTTAAGAGGTATGGCCTGGTGGAAGGGGTGGATTATTAAGGCCTGACCTAAAAGGATATATAGTAGATCTGCCTTCATCATTCATTCTGTTTCCTTTTGTGATGCTGTGAACAGCTTTCCTCCAGTTAGGCCTCTGCCATGTGCTTACACCACTGTCAGCTACCCATGAGTAGACTGACACCTTCTGAAACACAGAAGGTGAACTAAAATAAATCTTTCCTTCCTTAAGTTGTGGATGTCAGGTACTATCTCCAAGCAATGAAAAGGTAACTAAGAGGTCCATCAATGTCTTGCTCTCTTGCCTGCCCTACAGGAGTTAGGGTTAAATCCTCTCTCCATCTCGTATCTCATTGTGTTCAATTGCAGTGGGCTCTGACACCTTGGCTGCAGAGCCCACAAAAGCCAACCAGGACCTAGAGGCCTACCAGTCATTTCCCCATGAGAAGGGTATAGGATACTGGTTAAGAAAACAACAACATAGAGAACTAGACTAGGGGCCAAGACAAGATATATGTACTTGTGAGCTGGGGCTGGCATGATGGGCAGGTGGGAGAGCTGAGGAGCTGAGAAGCCCTAAGCCCACCAAAGACTGCTGTAAGCAGTCCCACGCCCCTGCTTCATGGCAACCTGCTCCACTGTCAACACGGTGTCTGAGGCACACTGAGCTCACTGTTTTCTTATCTTCAGTTTTTTAAGGAATGTCCAAAGTCTAGACTGTTATGTAAACCAATTCTCTATTTTTTTTTTTAAACATGAAGCAAGATGAGCTGATGAATCTCCTACTGGGATGAATTCTTGGGTCTCTGTTTCTTCAAATGAAGCCCTGAGCTGCTGTTTTCCCTCTGCACTGCTGGATCTCAGGGGTAGAAGTACCTCAGATGCCAGGACCACAGCTTGCAGGGAAGCAAGGTAGGTGTAGCTCGATGAGGAAGCAACCTTTCTTCTTTTTAAGTTCTCAGCCCTCTACAACAATTTCATCCCCTGAGGAGAAATAATATCCAGGCCTTTCAACTAAGGTCCCAGTGTGTGCTTCATGGTTCAAGAACTAGACATGTGAGTCCATGAAACATACAAGACTGAAAGTCTCAGGTGGTGAAATCTTTAAGAGATAGGGCCTAGTGGGCAGTTTTTGGAGACGTGTTGTCAGAAGAAATGAATGTAGTTCTCATGGGACCCTGGTTAGTTCTGGAGTGGGCTGTTATAAGGCAAGGTCATCTTGCATACTTGGTCTCTTCTGTGTGCTGCCAGTTTCTCTTTCTGTCTTTCCATCATGTTTTGATGACGCTTATAGGTTCTCCTCACTAGGGGTCAACTATATTAGGCTGCTGAATCTTGAACTGTGAGCTAAATAAACCTCTTCTCTTTCGAAAGTATCTGGCTTTGGGTATTTTGTGACAGCAGTGGAAAATGAACTAACACTCTATCATGTTACCCTCCTGGGCTGGGTTTCAAAGAATAGCACCCTTGAGGGTAAATCACCCTCATCTTCCTGTGAGTACCCATGAAGTCAGTAGCACCCAAGGGCCAGGGTGAGTTTGCATCTGACCAAGGCCAAGAGCCATTCACCAGGGCTTCAGGAGAGGATTATCATGGGAAGACACAGCAAGCAATAGTTGGGTTGAGACACATGTAGAAACCATGCTGGCTTGGATTATCCCTGACACATAGTCCAGGGTTAGGCAGGGAAGCAGGTCACACTACATACCATTGCCTCTATCTGAGCGCTGCGGGTGGCTATTGACAGCACTAGGGACCCCATGGGTTGCCCAGCGTGTATGGGCAATGCCAAAGTGTGTCTCAAACTCCACCTTCAAGTCCATACTGTCTTGTTCTAAATAAAAGAAAAATCAGTTTATCGCCCTTTAAAAATAAACACTGATACAAAACTGTTAAGGCAAAATGATTTCATTCCACCAAGTCACATCAGATATGCCAAGTGAATCCCTTATGCCCCGTCAGGGTATTTGTGCCACCCCTGTGCAGGTTTATTTGGTACTTTTCAGCAACTGGCTTCACTTCTTAAAATAAACTGATTTTAAAAGGAAAATGAGGTTGGAGGTGTACTCAGTCAGTTCTTGTCTGGCAATGCATAAGGACCTGGGTCTAATCTCCAGCCTATACACACATACCACATTCTCATACAAAAAAGAAAAAGAAAGAAAAGGAAAACAAAATGTTGTAATAGTACTATGAGTAGAAAAATGGTACCATTTGCCAGAAAAATTAACCCAAGTACATAACTACTAAACATTTAAAATTTTTTCCATGTATCACTATCTAAAATGAATCATCCCACACTCAGAAACAATTTTACGACCTTGGCTTAACCCTTGTGCTACTCATCCAAGCTTAGATAAGCTCATATTTTTAGTCACAAATGTTGCTGGAATAGAGTACTTTCAAGCAGCCCTAGCTTACTGTCAACACAGTGGCTCCGCATAGCATTTCCTACTCACTGTACAGTTCCTCATCCAGGGCTTTCACTTTTCCCTTTTTCTTCACCAGTTGGATGTGTCTTTCTTTGACTTCATGATTGTTCCCATCGATGGCCACACCTGTAGTTGAAGTGTTCATGCTTTTTCTTATCAAAGCGTAATTTACATACAGCAGAAAGTACAGATCAATAAGTTCTGGTAAGTGCACACACCAGTGCAATGCACACTCTAATGAAATTTTTCTAACAGCTCTGTTTCCCAAAAGACCCTGTGAACCATTTCCATTGGATTTCTCCATCCCAGACAGGCAAATCTCCTTCACATTTTATCATAAAAGACTAGTTTTTCCGATTCTACAACCTCATAAAATTGGAGTCATAATTTTTTTTTTTGGAGACAGTTCTGTAGTCCAGGCTGGTCCTGAACTCATTTCGCATCCTAGGATGGCCTCAAACTCATGGCAGGTCTCCTGTCTTGGCCTCCTGAGTGCTAGGAATGCAGGCATGTGCCACCATACTTGACCTATGTGGTGCTAGAGAACCAAATTCAGGGCCTTGCACTTGCTAGGCAACCTGCTCTCACAGCTGTGCTATTCTTCCATCCCCCACAAACATTTTTTAAGGTGGAATTTAATTTTTGTCTCATTTCATTATCAGGTATGTTCCTCCCCCTCCACCCCAGGCTTCTATAACCACAAAACCAATCAACTGACCACTGATCAAACATATTCAAAAAATATAATAAAACTGCACCTGTACTGAGCATATACAGATATTTTCTCTTGTCATTATATTACTTGAGCAATACACTCCCCTATTTACATAGTACTCCCAATGCACTAGGCATTAGAAGGGATCTAGTGATGCTTCAACATGTACAAGAGGATGTGGGTGGGAAGCATGCAGCCACTACATGGCTTCACAGCAGAGGCCTGGGAAGGGCTGGGTGGGAGTCTGTGAAGGCTCCTGAAACTGGTCCCCACTGGTCCTCATGGGTGACTCTGTCACCCAGGGTCTGGGCCACCTTGTCTTCCTAGTGTAGTTCTTGTTCCTCACTATTGCCAATGAAAAGAGATTCATGGAGTTTTCAGGAAATCTCTTTTGAGAGAAGCCACATTGGGGCAACACTTCACAGTCAGCTGACAGAAGTGTGCTTAGATCCTTGGGCTTAACTGCCACCGGATGCCGCCACCCCACTGTGGATGGTTCAGGTGGTTTCTTTTTTTAACCTTTATTTCTTCTTTACTATAGTTTTAAAAAAGTTTTCTCTACTTTTCTATAGTCTTTAAATTTCTTTAATGAAGTGTCATTTTTATATCGAAAAGAAATATTAAGAATAAGTATCAGAAAAATACCCAGGTTGTAAAATAAGTACTATCATAAAGAAAATAGGTAAGGGAAGAAGCCACCACCACATGGCGTCCCACAGGCCTTGAGATCACCTGACTACTAACCTGCAGAGTCATAGCCTCTGTACTCAAGCCGCTGTAGGCCCTTAATAAGCGTCTCAAAAATCTCCTTCCTGGTCCGGGGGACTCTGTAGTTCATGTAGGCAAAGATTCCTGTTCAAAAGCAGGGAGGGGAGAGATTAAAAACACTCCAAATTGCATTTAGAAGAAAACACTCCCCAGATGCAGACAAAGGTGGCACCCCAGGAGACCTTCCAGGATATCTGCAGAGGAACACACGGCCTTCCCTTGTATAACTGAGGAAGAATGGTGCACGTCTTCTGCTTCTGCTTTTGGAAGGGGGTTCTACTTAGCTGTCTCCATGACAAAAACAATCATGGACTGTGTGAGGCGCCTTGGCCTTGCAATTCCTCCACAGAGAAAGCCATCCTCTGGACATACGCATGGGAGGCACATCTCCAATGTGGCAATGTTCATAAAGATCAGCAAAGCAATACAACTACCTTGGGACATTATATGGAAGACAACGAAGGTACCGGGCTTCACACATTTGCATAGTACCTGGCAAGTCCATTCATGCTGTTACAATGAAACAGCACATACTGAGTGACTTGTTAATAACAGGAATTCACTTTGCACAGTTCTGGGGGCTGGGAAGTCCAAGGCCAAGTGCCGACAGACGCAATGCCTGGTGAAGACCCACCTCTTCTGATAGCCATCTTCTCACTCTAGCCTCCGTGGAGGAAAGATCAAGGTCGGCCTCTGTTGGGTCTTTTATAAGGGCATCGACTCCATTTGTGAGGGCTTTGCCCCATGACCTAATCACTTCCAAAATCTCCACCTCCTGATGCCATCACCTTAACAGTGAGGATTTCAATGCATTAATTTGAGTAGAATATAGATATTTGGGTCACAGCAGTAACTAATATTATCAAAATAGCCTGGCAGTGGGCCACGTGCTCCCACATAGCAGTCAAAGCCTTTTGTGTTGGCCCTGCCACTGTCTTCTCAACTTCCAGAATAGAAGCCTGGGAGGCTTGACTCATCCAGAGTTGTGAGTGGAACCAAGAAGATCTGATTATAGCACTTCAACACTCGTAACTGCGGGGCAGTGCTGTCCCCCCAGGATGAATAAGATGAGGGTTAAAGAAGATTTTCCCAGTGACATTTTGCTGAGATAAGAGGATGATAAGATAGGATTAAAGCTTTTCAGCAATGAACCTCAACAAAGAACAACCCGTCCATAGATAAGCAAGGGCTGACCATAACTAGATGCGAAATCACTTGTAAAATCTCCAATGATCAGGAGAATTAGCAAATATTTCAATAAATACATATTTGGATGAACTACAGTATATTTGAGTAAATACTTAGCCTCAATGAAATGAATGCTATATTAATAGGCAGCAGGTTGGGTCCCATCATAACCAACACTTAACTTTCTAAAATTCATCTACATATAAACTTAGTCAGAAAAAAGGCTATAAAAATAAATGGTACTTAAACTATATTTAGCCTTTTTACATACTGTATATTATTGTACTTTGGGATATATTTGCATGCATATGTTAAGGTACAGCTTAGATGTAAAATATATACACTGTACTTTGTAAGCAGTTACAAATATTTTTCTTTTAAAAATTGGTCAAGGGCAATTATATCGGTTAGCTATTTTTCTCTTCCTCAGTGACCTCGGGTCACTTGAGAGGTGCTGAATATAAGGGCTATAAGAACATTTGGGTTTCCTCCCAGGAGGCCAAGTTGCCCCTCCGGGAGGAGCCCGCCACTGCCAGCAGCTCAGACTGTCTCCATCCACCCTTAAACTCAAAAGGGCATCCGGGACCCATTTTGTTACCTTACCTTACTTATTTAAAAAAAAAAAAAAACCAACAGGATAGTAACCTTTTCTCTATATATTAAAAGTTTAAAGTTTTCCAATATGATGGTGATGTATTTCAGAAATAAATACATCACAGTATTCTGTCACTTAAAGCAAGTAACTCAATGGATTTTAGCTTGCTCTTTGAGTTGTGCAGCTGTCACTGCAATCTATGCTTTGATGAAACTTTACTAACACTAAATTTTCAGTAAATGATGGTATATAACCCTTGATGATGCAGTCAAATCCCAGTCAATAAAAGGCTGTATAACTATTGTAATGGTTATATAAAGGATGAAACACTTAATATAGTCGCCTCCCTTTCTCTTATTGATTGATTGATTTGGTACTAGGGATTGAGCCCAGGGGCTCTGCATGGAGTTACATTCGCAGCCCTTAATTATTTATTTACTTATGTTGTAATTCTGAGACAGGCTCTCACTTGTCCATGCTAGATCTACTCTTTTGATCCTCCTGCCTCAGTCTCTCTGGGTGACACTGGCATGTACCACCATACCAGCTATGTATGACATTTTAATTTCTGAGATTTTAATTATTCTTGTTCACGCCCTGCCTAAAAACAGTGGAAAATTACAGAATTTAAAAATTCTTAAGTTTTAAACTGTACGCTGTTTTGAGTAGCATGATGAGATTTGGTCTGAATCAGGACTGAAACAGCTCTTTGTTCATCACACTCATGGTGTGTAGTCTTCCCACTTACTGTTAGTCACTCAGTGACTGTGTTATTGGCAGGACTGTGCAGTACCACGGGGCTTGTGTTCAATAAACCCTCTTTTTGGGTTCTTAACGGCCACAAGGGGCAAGAGTAGTAACGCTGCTGTTCAGACAGGCCAGAGGGAGGCTGTGAAGTATTTCTTTTACAGGAAAAGGTGAAGGATCTTGACTGAATAAGGAAGGGAAAACAATCATATGCTGAGGTTGCTAAGAGCTGTGGTAAGGATGAATATTCTAACTGTGAAATGATGAAAGCGAAGAAGAAAATTTACGCTAATGTTTCTGTCTCTCTCAAACAGCAAATTCATGGCCACAGGGCACGGTAAGCCCTTAGCTGAGATGGAAAAAGTATTACCTTATCGGGTTTGGTACTTGCCTGCTAGCCACGGTTCAGGCATCCACTGGAGATCTTGGAACATTCCCCCATGGATAAGGGGGAACAGCATACATGTGTATGTAGATTACTGCTGGAGATCTTTTAAGCTTTCCTAGCATTCTGGGCTGCTGCATGACGACAGGGGAGCTGGTTTGCATTCTGGATGACATGAAGGCCCAGATATATAACCACTACCAAGTCTGAAAAGATTTTTTTTTCCATCCTTGGGATAGATCCCAGGGCCACACATTGAGCTACACCTCAGCCCCATTTTTATTTTGTTTCGTTTTTGAAACAGGGCCTCAAAGTCTCCAAAGTCTACGGGGCTGAGCTTGAACTTTTGATCTTCCTGTCTCAACTCCTCAGAATGCTGGCATTACAGGCCTACACCACCAGGTTTCACCGAGAAGAGTTGAAATCTGAGTTGTTTTCACAAAAGGCCTTTCCCGTTCAACCCTCCAGTTTGCCTCGGCAAATGCCTGTCACTGGGCAGCGCTCACTTCTGGGCACATAGCCTGGAAGTCGTGCATGGCACCTCAGATCTAACCCGGCCTCACAGAGGGAGCAGGGGTGTCATCAGAGCACCCAGAGGTGTGGGACCAGTGTCCTCAGGAATACCAGCTGTGTCCACACCCAGCCAGGAGGCTTGGCGGCTACTCGGAGCAGTCTAGGAGCAGACTGAAGCAAAGGAAGCTGCCAAGAAAGGTTTCCAAGTTCTTTGCGCAAGGAGGCATAACTTTAATTCTCAACATGAAATGTCCGTTCGGCAATTTCTTTCATTGATGGAGCACTGCCTTTTCCCTTGCGCATTCTCTCGGCTGGATTCTCTCTGCACTCAACCGAACCAAAGTGTATAAAATAGCACACATGCTATTAATTATTAACAGCTCTCACTGCTACAAAATAAGGGGGGGGGGGTGTAAAATGAAGCTGCTTTTCCAGTTACTTCTCTTCTCCAAATTCCCTTTCAAAATCTCTTCTGCCCATAAATAAAAGCTACAATAAGAATCCTTTCTGTGGGGAAGGGGTTGAGGATGTAGCTCAGTGGTTAAAGCACTTGCCTAGCAAGCACACAGCTCTGGGTGTAGTGGTACATACCTGATGCAGGAGGATTGTCATGAGAAGCCCAGCCTGGGCTACATAGTGAGTTCAGGACTTAGCCTGGAATATAGAGTGACCCCCTGTCTCAAAAGAAAACCCAAAACATAAACAATGATTATGCAGCCTTGGGTTAAATCATTCAGGCTATCAAGTCTGACAGACTTGAGTTCAAATCTTAGCACTGTCACCTGGCCATGTGAGGTTGGACAAATTGACCCTAGGTCTTTCTACCTTACAAAAGTTTAAACCAGGCTGGGGGTGTAGCTCAGCAGTTAAAATGTTTGCCTAGCAAGTGCAAGGCTCTGGATTTGATTCACCAGCAACAAACAAGCTGGGTGTGGTGGTACATGTTTATAATCCCAGCATTCGAGAGGCTAAGGCAGAAAAATTGTTGTGTGTTTGAGGCCAGCCTGGGATACACTCTAAATTCATGACCAGAGCTGACTACAGAGAGAGATCCTGTCTCAAATAAAATAAAATAAAATAAAACAAAATGATCCTTTTTTTTAACCTGGGAAATCTGTGGGCAGTAATCACATCATTTGATAATAGGTGAGAATGCATGCACCCTCATTGTACAGCAATGTAGCAATTTCTCAAAATTAAAAATGTACACGTGTGCTGACCAAAGCAGTTGCACTTCCAGAAACATACACAACAGCCACCTTTGGAGAGACGCACACGTGCACGTGACAGAGCTGCTCAGTATCATCCGTGGTCACCGAAGGCTCGAGCCAGCTTGATACGCAGCAGGAACCTGGAAGGGCCAGTCAAGAGCACAGAGCCACCTCAGGCAGGTCACCCCCACAGAGAGCCAGGCGAGCTGTGCACATTCTCAGAAAGGGCTTGAAATCTCCAGGACATGTCAACTGAAAAAAGCAGCTGTGCTACGTGGAACTGTCCTGCAGGGAGAGGTGCACAGAGGACGACCTTCCCTCTATTCACAGGGAATGGACTCTAGGACCCCTTACAGATACCACAGCCTAAACGTGTTCAAGTCCCTCATACAAAATGAAGTATTTTGCATGTGACCTATATTCATATATCACCTTCCATGCTTTCTCTGGTATTCATGTGTGTGTGTGTGTGTGTGTGCATGTGTGTGTGTGTGCGTGCGTGCGCGCGCGCATGCTGGAGACTGAAGCCAGGGTCTTGAGCATGATAGGCAAGTATTCCACCACTGAGCTACACCCCCAGACTCTTCTGAATACTTTCAATCATCTCTAGGCTCCTGCCAATGCCTAAAAGAATGTCTACATAACATCTCATTCCCATGAATATGGATAGTATTTGAGGTTCAGCAAATTCAAGCTTTGCTTTTTCTAGAATCTGCTGAAATTCTTTCCTAAATGTTTTCCATTCAGGGTCATTATTGCCTAAACAATACAGTAGCAAGCTACTTACACAACATTTACATGGCATTAGGTATGAAAAGCAGTTTACAGATAACTGGAAATACATGGGAAGATGTGCGTATGTCCTATGGAAATACTATACTATTCTATATAAGAAATTTGAGCATCCACAGATTTCAGTATCTGTGGGCGATGCTGGAACCAGCCCCCACAGATAAGGAAGAACAACTGAGTGTCTGGAAGAGAGGCTGCGGGATTTGGGGCATAAGCTTCCTTTTCCCACTGCGTGTGTTCAATTTGCATGGTTAAGATATTGCACCAAGTGCCATTAATGAATTAGATAGTCGTGAGTCCATAATAGTTATTGAAATAATTAGAAAACATCCAGTCTAGATAACAAATCTAGATTCCATTCCACTCAGAGGGCAATGACTTAGCCAAAGCACAAGGGTTGAGAAGGACAATATATTTGTGCAGTGGTGGATGCAATGTTGTCCCAGCTGACCCTGACTTCCTGTGGGAAAAGCCACCCAGTGAGTGGGCTGAAAGCTTGCAAGGGATAGGAACAGTGACGGTGAGGCCTGGGACTTGGGACAATGCCTCTGCCAGGCTCTCATTTACAGGAATCAGAGCCACCTCAGGTTGGCACTGCCAGAGCACCGCCCTTATCTTTGCAGGGGCTATAGACCCCAGCCTCACACTGGCCAGGCCCTCCTGCTCCTCTACTTTCTGAGCTCAGCCAGCCCAACCTGACCTTTCTTGGACCCCTAGTCCACTCACCTGAAGGACAGTCCACACAGGACAAAAAGGTCCACCTGAGCACGCCTTGCCATCTAGTCCTAAAGAAAGTACATCCTACCTGAGCCGGCCTCCTTCTTCTCTTGGGTGTGTAATAGCAGGTAAGTGCAGCAGGTGGCTTTCGTTAGTGGCCAATTTCTAACCTAGCCCTGCCCCTTGTTTTAGTGGTCTTAAGAAGGTCACTAAATCCCCTAACTCAAGTTTCTTATTAGCAAAACAGGGACAATAACAACATCTGCTCAGTACCGTTGGGACAATTCAGTGTCTTCTCAAGTACATAAGACAGGGCCTTTCATGATGCAAGGGGGCATTCAAATCAAACAGGGGCAGGGGAACATGGAACTTTCTACCTCTAGGGCACTGTTGGCCCAAGGATGAAGGCCTCAGTGTACACCTGCGGCGCATGGGCAGCCCTCCAAGGGGAAAAGAGTACTACTTCACCATTATTTCTTCTTGGACTTCAACCTGGGGAAACAGTAGTTAAGCTAAATGTGATATTTAGCTGTGGAATGAGCAAGATTTAATTCAGACCATCATAAAGAGTTCTGTGGCCCACAAAGGCCTTGCCACTCTGCTGGGTGTAGGTGGAGCGTTAACTCATCATTTCACAAAAGGGGGACACAAGGAGCTCCCAAGCCCTAAGGGATTTGCAGCAGAGGGTCTAGAGGCTGAGAGGAGGAGGGGTTTCCGGTTGGGTTAGGTGCAGACAGCTCCAGGGGCTGCCTTTTTATACAAGTGGTTTTAGCCCATTCTGCAGGTTTCAGCTCACAGGTCACCAATGAGATCTAATCCAGTCCTTTTAACGGCCACATCACATTGTTTGTTTCCTAAGCAGCACTTGTTCCCCTGCCCTTTTGTTTGACCCCTAGGGTTCCACAGTCCTGTGAGGATGGGGATACATCTATCTTACTTATTGTGCATCCTCAGCACATGGTTCAAGTATAAACAGTTGCTAAAAGAATGCATGAGTAAATGAGCGGACAGGGGACCAAAGACAAGTAGACTGAGACCTGGGAATGAGGCACAGCCACCATAAACAGATGTTTGCGAGAAGCCACGGCAGAAGCTGTGCCCAGAGGCACAGGCCTGTAATCCCAGCACTCTAGGAGACTAGGCAGAAAGATTTCAAGTTTGAGCCCAACTTGGGCAACTCAACAACTTAGCAAAACCTTTTCTCAAAATTAAAAATAACAATAGGCTGTGAATGTAGCTTGGTGGGAAGGGCTTGGGTGAAATCCCCAGTACTAAAACAAATGAACAAAGCCCAAAAGTATAGTAGACCTTGTTTCTCGGACTCATGAGGAATAAAAAGACTGGAGAGGTGGGTACTGCTGAAGTGGGGCAGCGGGTGGGCATGGGGGTGTCCCTGATTATCAGTACTACCTCACGGTAACAGCATGGCTGCCTCACAAATGCAGCAGGGCTATGCCAGCATTCAGACAACCAAACACAGAGACTCACATCCTTGTGCCTAGCCCCAGCTCCACCCTCCAACATTGTGATGATCCTAGCTCTGCAGTTAGCACAGCCTTCAGGACCAATGGACCAGGCCTAGGTATAGCTCAGAACCCTGCTGTCTGGGCTTCAGCACAAGTCACCTTTGCCACCATGGAGACATCCATGTGCTGACACTTTCTACACTTCACCACGTCACATTGCCTGTGCCAGGAGGGAGCATTGGAGGCTGGAGTGGCTGGAGCAAGGTCTACCAGACTGGAAGCCACGCTCCCCACCCCCAACCCCACTCAACTTAGAACCCTATCGCAAGGGCTGAGCAGGAGCTCCAGCAGAGGCTCCCCAGCTTGTGAGGAGATCCTACCCAGGACCAGAGGGCAGAACTCAGACCTTTCTTGGTCAGGTCCAAGCCCCATTAACACTGCAAGGACATGCCCCTCCTCTGCTCCCTGAGAGCCCACCCCGCCTCAAGACACTCCTCTTTCTATTTCCACCTTTCTTTTCCTGTCCAGGCTTCTCCCCATCAGGTCTTGATGAATGCAGCAAAGAAGGCCGCAACTCTGTCCCTCCATGTTCCATCCCCTTTCTCACTTCTGAGCCCACAGCTGTTCTCAGCCTGAGGCCAACCCCTCTTCCCATTCTGACCCTCCCTCACTCCCACAGCCCTCTGCAATGTCCATCTCCAGGTCCCACTCCTGCCGGGTGCCCAGGGCTGGCATGGTCACTCCCAGACCCCCAGGCCAATCCTCACAAGATACTTCCTTTATCTTCCTCACCTCAAATGAAAATATTCCTTCCCTCCTCTGATCTCCCATTTCCATTTTCCTCATCCTCTCTTTAAAAACACCTGTCATTAAATATAAAGATTAAGCTAAAGTATAAATAAAAAGCAAATAAGAGAGAGATGGAAGAAGGTAAGATTTTGTGAAGAAAGAAATGGTTGGGGGCATGAGAAGGTGGGGAGAGGGAAGGAAAACAGAAAAGATCAAGATGCAGTATAAATACAGATGTGCCAGTTCCTCAAGCTGAACGTATGCAATCACTGGGTATTACAAATACATGATGATAAAAACAATCATTTGGGGGGAATTTTTTCTTGAGACAGGGTCTCACACTGGATCCCAGGCTGGTCCTGAACTCACTATGGAGCCCAGGCTGGCCTTGAACTCATGGTAATCCTGTTTCAGCCTCCCGAGTCCTAGGATTACAGGTGTGCGCCACAATGCCCAGCTTATGTGGTGCTGGGGAACTGAACTTGGTAACTTAGTGCTTGAGTTAGTATTTGCTAGACAAGTGCTTTAACCACTGAGCCATTCCTCCAGCCTGGGGGGGAATTTTAAAAAAGGGTATGGGATACAGTGGTTGCCTAGCATGCCTGAGGTCTTGGGTTCAATCTGCAGCACAGACTAAATAAATAAATAAATAAATAAAAATTAAAATACTAACAAAATCCAAAAACAAAACAAAACAAAACAAAACAAAACAAAAAATCCAGACATCTATCACTTTCTACCTCTGCTTTGCCACTTCTAGGCCTCCATTCCAAAGGCTGTCCATAGCATAGGAGAGGTGTAACTGACTGGTGATCAGGCCGTAAACAAGCCGAGACCATGTGGCAGCTAGTGACACTGGACCACTTTGGGGGAAGAGTCCTCCTATTTCCAGTTCTCTGTTTTTTCAACAAAGTCAAGAAGAAAGTCTTCAGGGGATGCTGTACTTTTTTAACTCCTCTTCTCACACTTGTAAATCTCCTTGTGGAGCCAACAAGGAGGAGGTGCCAGGGCTGGACACTGGGGACCAGTCTTGTCTGTCAGACGAGATGACAAGGGGTAGAGGAGTGGAAGGAGAGACAGGGATAGGGAGGTTGGGTCTCAGTAAGGCTGGAGAGAGAGGAGTTGGGGTTCTGAAAGAGCCTTGGAGTATTGGATTTGCAGCAGGACAGCAGAAAGCAGGAGGGCCTGAGAACAGAGGAATTAGGAAGTCTCTGGTGCAAGATCCAAATCATTTGATGAAGAGCACCTTGCAATCTCTGCAAACACAGTCCTGAACTCCACAGAGGTGACCGGGAGCGATACCCAGACAAGCCAGGTCAGCCCCATACCCTGCGCCTACCTCCCCATCCTGGCACCAACAATTTCCAGATTCACTCTTAAAGCCAATATGAGAAGGAAGTGAGACAGGAATATAGAGGGACAGAGCCGGATGGTCCAAGGGAGCCACTGATTAGCCTTTTGTGAGGGGACTGTACCCCCTGGCCTCCTCTCCAGGTCTGGGGCTTCCACCTCTCTCTGCACAGCTTAAGAATCATTCAGGAACTCAGGATCAAAGGCATCACAGAGGGTCATCAGGCAGAGGGCTCCGAGGCGCAGGTGCACTCAGCCAGGTGACAGATGATGGCAATCATCAGCTGAGGGAGGGGACCTCCTCTGTTTTCAGGGCAAGGAAGCAGAACTATGCATACTGAATTCCTGGAGTCTTCTCTACAGTCCCTGGAGTGCTCCAGATAGAGGTGCCAGGGCCTGGACAGGGCAGTGGCGGGGGAGGTTAAGTTTGCATCAGGCAATCTGGGGTCCACATTTTGAGGCTGTTAATGCTGTTTTGGAAATTCCCTCCATTTCTCTGGACATCAGCTTCCCAGTAAAACTCAGCCATTGCTGTACGTGAGGGTGAGCAGTTCATACAGAAAGAGAGGCTTCGCCTGTGTCACTCCCCCCCCCCCCCGGCTCCGCAACACAGAGAAGACGTTTGCCCCAAAACTACACGAACACACACCAATAGATTAGATACTATTCTAAGTCCCAAATTTCCTGCCTGAACACAAGAGCATGGCCACATAAAGTTTCTGCAGCAAAAAATGCTCAAAATTCATGAGAGAGAGAGAGAGAGAGAGAGAGAGAGAGAGAGAGAGAGAGAGAGAGAGATGGGGTAAAGTGGAGCAGGTCTACTCCTGGACGGGTGGCCATACCTGGAGGTCACTGAGTCAAAATGGGAGCTGCAGACAAGGCTGGGGACCTGACCACTGTCTAGTCCTTGCTGTCACAGACTGAGGCAGGCTATTTTATCAGTGCGATGACAATTCCTGGTGCCTCCTCAAAGAAGCCTGAGTAAGGGTGGAAGTGTCATGGAAGCACACAGCCTGAGGCAGGAGTCCCAGAGAACCAGTTGCCTGGTGCAGGGTCAGCAGGGGAACCTTGCTCTCGCAGCCTCGGGCCTCCTTGGAACTACCTTCATTAAAGTTATTTCCAAGTAAATCCACTGGGAAGCAGTAGACGCTGCTTCCTGTACAAAGACAAAGTAGCAAAGTTCCTGACATCTATATCATTTTAGGATTTCACTAAAAACGGAGCAGGAAAAGAAATACACTCCTTTTATCAATAAAATAAACTTTTAAGAAAAAACAGAAGCTTTATTAAGCTGCCAAAACTTGGCTATAAAAGAAGCCAAAATTTTTTTCCTAGTGTGAAATGTTTCCTTGAAAATCAAAACAGGCAGATGATCAAATTGTTTAATTGCTTTTGTGAATTCATCTCCAGAATTTTCTCCCAAATGATTTATAACTTCAATCTTTGTAGGTTTTTTTTTAACTAAATACAAAGCAGTTCCTCCATTTAAAAACACTTTACTATTAAATTTCCAGAAGCTCCTTGGAACATGGGAAACCCAGATAGAGAAACCTGGCCAATGGAGGAAGCACATGATGATGGGGGAGAAGAGGGAGACAGATAATGCTGAGGGAGCCCCTGACTGCTGCAGATGTTGCTAGATGTCATTCTGTATCCATAAGTCTTATAAGCAGGGCAGCCATGCACTGGAGTTGCTGGTACCAGCCTCTAAGAGTCAGTTGTGTACTTTTCCCCAACTCCACGCTCAGAGGCCTCACTCGGATGGCCCCAGGCTAGCCATGATGAGAGTACTTATACCACAAAAACTGGCCAAGCAGAAAGTAACTAGCACATTACAGGTTAGGGATCTCTGGTTCACCCACGTCTACCAGCAGACTACTGAGGTGTGAAAAAGGACCAGGCCAAGCACCAGGCCTAAATCTGTGCCCTCATCAACTTTGATCCTCACAAGAGATACCACTACCTTTTGAGGAGGGAAAGCACTGTCATTTCTGATGGGATTTTGAGAGGCAGAAGTAGGGGAAAAAGGTTGGCCCAGCCCTGAGGCACTGAATCTCCCTGGATCACTGATTCCCAAGCTCTCACAGGGAAGGCTGAAGCAAATGAAGAGTCTCCTTTGTATACCTGATAAATGCTCTTAAAGTAATACTATATAAGCAAGAAGACTATGTAAGATATATGTGGGGGGGAGGGGGAGTATGAGTGTATGTGTCCCTGATTCTTCTTGGTTCTGAAGAATAAAAACCACATCTTCTTCTTGTAAGGAAGTGATGAACAGGGTGGACCTGTACACTCAGGGAGGGCAAGAATCCATAAAGGCAAAATTATCTGACATAGCAGGCCAATTTTAAAGAAACTATAAAATCCCTTTGATCCAACTGGGTCCACGGTACCATGCCAGTGGAGGAGGGGCACTTAGTTGATGCCTGGACTCGCCTTCTGCCCAGAGTGGGTCTAGTCTGGGAGTGCTGAGACCAGGGAACTCGGGTCACATGTGGGAGGGGGGTGCCAGTGGTCCTAGCTCAGAACCTCTGGGCCAAGGCATGGACATCTGCTTTCACAACAGCGGGCTATTTGGGAGGAAGGTGCATGACAGTCACAGTCCCTCTATACAGGATGAAAAATGGCCCTCAAAGACACCAGGACCCACTCCCTAGAATCTGTAAATGCTGCCTCTGGGAAAAAGTCTTCCTAGAAGAAAGAAAGTCTAAGATCTTGAGCTAAGGTGTTAGTCTGGATAATCTGAGAACCTAAAAACACCTCCCAGTGTCCTAACTGGGGGGTGGGGAGGTGGAGAGGAACACGTGGCAGCAGGAGAAGGCCGCACAACAGGCATGATGCTGTGCCCTCACCTGGCAAGCCTGGCACACCCCTTTTTTGTGGGGGCTTATGGAGGAAACCCATACCCTATTTCAAAATACAAACTCAAGATTATTTCCAGAGTTTTTCAAGAGAAGTAAAAACCCAGCCACCTAGTGTAAACTGTCCCAACTCTATAGTTTGGTAACTAACTTTTTCAATGTTTAAAACCTATTATCAAACAAAAAGATGGGTAATCCCTCACTCATGTCCCCATGAGTAATCCTTCACCCCTGATTCTGTAGGTAATCCCTTACACATATTCCTTTAAGCAATCCCAATCACCTCTTTGAATCACCCCAAAGTTGAACTTTTGGTCCATGATTATTTTGATGCGAAGGCTGTCCCCTATCTGGGCTGAACAGACGCCTGTGCTTACTTTCCTGATTTGACCCTAGGCTGCCAGGCTACTACAGGCTGTGCTCAAAGTCGTCCATCAGTGGCAGCATTTGCCTGCCAGGTTGCCCAGTCCCTGAGTGGCCTCTGGACTGGTCCGCTAACTCACCTGCCCCCTTCCTATTTTACACAGCCACTGATGAATGACTGTTGTGGCTGTGTAAAGGAAAGAAAGAGGGGAAGGAGGAAGGAAGAAAGGGAGGGGAAGAAGAAAAAACTTTTTACTGGTGGAAAAACAGCAAAATACTAGCAACTCTCAGATATTAAAAAACTCACACTTGAGTGCTCAGTGCCATTTCAGCTAAGCTCTCAGTGCCCTGAGAATTTCTGAGGTACAGTTGCTCAGTTGTGGGTGGGGTGTCCCTACTGCCAGGCCAGACTTTCCATAAGAGAAGAAGCAAAAACATAATCTGAGTGTGGGTCATGAGCAAACAGATACAGGAGAGCCTATGGGCAAGATCCCTTCAAGAACAGCCAAAGACATCCGAGACCTGAGACACCAGCAGGCGTGACCCAGGAAAAGGACCCAAGACTCAAACCCCGGTGTGCGCAGACCCCTCTGGGCTTCCATTCCGCCCAATGGAAAGTGAAGATGTTACAGTTTTTTTTTTTTTCCCCTAGGAGCCCGGTCACTTGTTTTTTCCTGTATCCCATCTCATAACCACTTCATTTGCCTGTAAAATCAACTTAATTTTCAAAAGCTTAAATGATTCATTATAAAAGAAAACCATAAAAGGAAAAGCAGCATCCTTTGTCATTCCGCAGACCTAAAAACTCAGACCAAGGTATTCAGTTCTAGCCATCTGCTCAGAACCAGCAGCGGCTTCAACTTGGCAACGTCAGAAAGAAGCTGAAGACACAGCAGCACGAAGCAGCGGTCCTCCCGCTCAAACGCAGGGGATCTACAGGAGTCCCTGCAGAGCGGCACCCCCACCGTCACTGAGGCTCACCCTTAGTGAATGAACCCACCCCAAGAAGGCCTCTTTGACTCTGGCTCTAGGAGCTCCCCCAAGGTCCAAGGCTGCTCCTATCCCTAAACATTCTTCAGTGACCTCAGGCTCATGCACAACCAAAACTCAATTGAGGATACAGGTTGGCTGCAGTCGGAAGCTCAACCTTCCCCAAAGGGTAACACATGTGAAGCCCCAGAGAAAGCACAACACATCAGTGATTCTGACAGCTGGAGGAGCCGAGTGTCTCAAGGCTCAGAAAGACATGGGAGAAAGCCAGATGCGAGCAGAAGAGGCTGGAATGGGGGATGAGAAAAGGGGAGCCTCCCGATCCAAGGGTCGCCTGCACATTCTGGTGCCGGGGCCACCTGTGGGCACAGAGCTGAATATCACACAGTGAGGTCTGGAGCCTGAAAGGCTTTGAAATTTGGAAAAACTGCCACCTGTGCCTCATCTGTCCCCAGAAACATCCCATGTCAGCCCCACACACTGGACTTAGGGATGCCTGGACATCTCGTAGTTCACGACCCCCTCCTGGGCCAGTCGCCCTTTCTCCAGAATGGCTGGCTTGCAAAACAAGGCCTGTACAGACCTTAGCTCGGGGCTCCCCGCCGGCACGCCCCACCCTGCGCGCCCTCACCAGAGTCAGAAAAACTCCTTTCAAGGCTTCAAAAGTTCCACCAGGTTCTCCAGCCACGGGGGGCTGGCCTGGGTAAATGAATCCTACTTAAAGAGGAAAAATAAATAATTTTTTTAAAAAAAAGTACAGTGACCTTTTGTCCCAGCAAAAGTTCCCGGCTCTCTAGGCCCACAGAGAAGGAGGCCGAGCCAGGAGAATAAAGAGTAGCAGATGTGTGTCCAGGGCCCAGGCCGCCCTCCCGGCCCCAGGCCCCAGCCCCGCAGGGCAGCTCCGGTCGCCCGCCTCGCCAGATGCCCGCCCCGGGTTCCTCTCCCAGCTTCCAGCAGATGCTGTCCGGGCAGACTTCTTTCCCCAGCGCCTCGTCCAGAGGATCCACACCGACGGCGGTGTCCACGACGTAGGGACCCAGGCTCTTTTCTTCGGGACCCAGGAAGGCAGGGAGCAGGCCGCCCGCCCGAGCACACCAGCAGCGGCTGGGCGGGGACGGCCCGGCGGCGGCGGGCTGTCGGGAGAGGGGCGGGCGGCCCCGGAGGGGTCGCCGTCCGCGGGTCCCTGGCGGGACACCGGTTCCCGGCACAAGCCGATGTGCGCGTGGCGACCTCAGCGGGCGGCTTGGCCAAATGAAAGCTACAGCGTTCACGGGACACCGGGAGGGCACAAGTGCGTACGGGGGTGCAGGCCCGGGGCGAGGGCCGCTTCCCTTCCCTGCGAGCCCAACGTGGACACGTGGCGGGCGTCCGCGCCCCGCCCCCACACTCGCGGAGACCCCACCCCACGTCCGCGGCAGGGGAGCCGACTGGCCGGCCCTGCGAGGCGGCTGAGCCGCGGCGACAGCGGGTGGGCACTCACCGCACATGACGGTTCCGGGGAGGATCGCGGCGCACAGGAGCGCGGAGCACGGGGTACCCGCCCGGCGTTGCGCGGGCCGCCGCTGCCTCCTGCCTTTATAGCCGCCAGCCCCGAGACTGGGCGGGGCCGCCTCCTCCGCCGGCTCCCCATTGGCCTCTAGTTGCCGTGGCAACGGCGGGAGCCCCTCCTCTGAGAGTCGCCGGTGGCCCTGGAGGCTCCCTAGGCGTCCTGACTGCAGCCCAGGGAGTCCGGCTGGAGCGGCAGAGGCGGGGTTCAAATCCCAGGTCAGCCGCTGGCTGGAGGGGTCGCTGGCGGGACCGGTAACTCCGGCTTCAGCGACCCGGTCTGTAAAAGGGAGATGACAGAAGAACCAGTCTAGCGGGACACAGTTCGGATCGACAATAACCTGTGTAAGGCTCAGAGTACGACCTCACAGCCCACAGCGGGCGGGCCCCGTTCTGGGTAGAATCCTTACCGAGAACGGAAGAAGTGGCCCACGACCGGAGGCCGAACCCGGTCCCTACCCTGCGAGGACAGAGCTCCAGGGCTTGGTGGAGGCTCTAGGAGATGCGAAAGGACCATTAGCACCAGAGACCCTGGTGGGTGTCGAGCTCGAGTCTGGGATCTACGGAGCAGCCAAAGCTCAGAGGCTGGGATTTCCTAGATTGCAGCAAAACTGTTGCTTCCCGGGCTCAGCCCGCAGACCCGCCTTTCCCCGAAGCCGGTCAGCGTAGAGCCACGGGCCACCCCCGCTGGCACTGGGCCCAGATCTGACCCCGCCGTGAGTCACCGAGGCTGGCCTTTCCCCACCCTGGGTCCCGGGCTGGGCTGTCTCCTCCCTGCGCCTGCACTCTGCGCCTCCGTCTTCTGAGGAAGGCCGAGACAAGGGCCCCAATACTAGCATGCTTTGAAGCTGTCTAGTGTTTTTCTTTACTTTCTTCTTTCTTTCCTTTAAAGAACAATCCTGAAATTCTAAACAAATCTTCCTTGGTCGTGTTAGGAAAAAAAGATGCTTTTGATGTCCTGTCAGGGGCATTTTTTTTCCCTGACATTTTCTCTTTCTAGCGTTGCCAGGACTCAGCAGGCAGCGGGAAAGATTTTTGTTGTATCCATTGTACCATTGAGGAAACTGAGGCCCTCTTACAGTAAAGGACAGGGTGGCTGAGTCACAGTGTGGGGAAAGAGCAGGGCTGATTTGGGAGCTGCTGCGCCTGCCCCTGACACTCAAGGTCACAGGGCCCCTTTCACTCATTCCCAAGCACCTACTCATGCCTATCCTGGTGCTAGGGACTCTGTGAATGAGAAGAGGCACACCCTGCGCTCTCCCAGCACTTGCTCAATAGTGGGAAGCAGATGCTAAGTCAGTGGTCACACAAAGAGCTGGACATTTCCAGGTGGGTTACAGGGAGGGGTGGGGGAGAGGGACAGGTAGGAGGGCTGATAGGCTCTGCTGGGACTGGGCTGGGGCCAGTGCAGGTCAGTTCAGGGCCAAGGCAAACATCCAAAGGAAGTTATAAGAACTCTGAGAAGCTGAAGTTCGAGCCCAGCCTGGACAACTTAGCAACTTAGCAAGACTCTGTCTCAAATCAATAAAGTAGATAAATAAATAAATAAAAATGGGCTTGAGAGGTAGCTCATTGTGAAAGCCCTGGGCTCAACCCCCAGAAGTACAAAAAAATAAAAAAACAGAAAATAAAGGATGTTAATAGACTAGAGAGGGGAGAGAGAAGCAAGCACCTGAAAAAAATGTTATGTTTGAGGTCTGAGGATGCAGATTAAGATGTTCTGCCCCAAACTGGCCTCTGTTGTCTGTAACTGAGGTGGGGATAGGATGGCGTCATTAGGCCTTCTGCTAGCACTAAAACACATGAAGCCCTGAGTCCTGGTGATGGCCAGATGGGTCCTCTATCCTCCTTGGTGAGTCCCATCTTTATGAAGAGGAAGCAGCTGTTTTCCCAGCACCCTCTCTACTTTGGAGACCATCTCACATAGCCACAGACCTGTCTGGCCCCGGTGGTGATTTAGGATTCAGCATATGGCTGGTGCTGAGCTCTTAACAGCCTGCTTAAGGCCCCGGGGAGCAACAGCAGCAAAGACAACTGATTTTTACCTGCTGACGCCTTTGGGCTGGGGTTGGGAGTAGCTTTCTGAGTGAGGGGTGATCGGAGCAAAGCAGGCCCCATGGGATGGAGAAAGACATATTTTTGAGCTCTTTTTGAAATTCTATGGTTTAAATATGCTCCCTCCCCCAAAGCAGTGCTAGAAATTTGATCATGAGTGCAACAGTGCTGGGGACATGGCTCAGTGGTACAGCACTTTTCCGGCATGTGTGAGACTCTAGGTTTTCTCCCCGCAATACCACCACTACTACCACCACAAAAAGGGGAGAGGTTAGGATTTTTGAAAGGTATTAGACTACAGGGGCTCTACCATCATGAATAGATTGATGAGAATTATCAAAAAGTTTGAGGCTGTGTTGATTTATCTCTCATATGATACCTCCTCTGTGGGATGATACAGCAAGACTCTCATCAGATGCAGCCCCTGGATCTTCAGCTTCCCAGCCTCCAGAACTATAAGCCAAATAAATTTCTATCATTTATAAATTACCCAGGCTGTGGTATTCCGTGGCACCAGCACAAAACAGACTAAGATAAGCTCAGGAAGTTCCCACCTTTGCTTAAAACACCATGTAGTCATTTGTGTTATCAGCAATCAAGTAGAGTCCTGACTTCTTCAGGCTGCTGGACCCCTGACCTGAGGTCCAGGGGAGCACTTTGGCACACGACAGGAGCCATGGCTTCTGGGACAGGGGCCAGAGGCAACGTCTCTTCTTGTCCCGCTTCTTGTCATGGACCTGTTCTGACGCAGCCCAGGGGGTCCTAGATTTTGGTGAACAGAAACAGTCTTCCCAAAGTCATACAGGCAAGAAAGGAGCTCATGTGGGTCAGGGAGCTCAGGTGTGGCTCCTTTGGGGGAGAGCAGGTGCTGAACAGGGCACAGATGCCTCTGCCAGCCTGGCCTCTTCCTGGGTTCTAGAGAGCATGGGCCTACATAGCTGGAGACAGAACACCCTGGCATGTAGCTGGAGCAGGGCACTGAGCCTGCCCCCAGGTAGTTGCAGATGTCCAGTCCGCAGAATGATCACCACTCTGGTCTATAGCTCTGCTTTCCATGACAACCTTTTTTTCCTGCTTGCCCATGGGGTGGGACCATATGCCTGCCCGCAAACAGCCTGCAGAGGGCTTTCCCTACCTCCCACACACAAGCTTTCAGAGGTTTTTTTTTTTTTTTTTTTTTTTTTTTTTTTTTGAGACATGTGCTCACAGAGCTGGCTTCCCCCAAACCACCCACAGGTCTTCTTTCTTTTCCTTTCCCACTTTTCCCGACACACAGACTGGCAGAGTTCCATCAGTTGCCCTGGTAGACATGACATGTTTCTGCCATCCTTGAGCACGTGCCCTGTAGAGTCTCCCTTTTTCTGTGACATTCCCACTAGAATCTGGAAGAGTGACAGATTAACTAGTAAAGAAAGTCATAGACCCATCTCTTTAATTAGTACAAAATTCCCAATAAGATACTGGCAAGTAGAATCCAGCAAATTATTACAAAGATCATACACAATGATCAAGTTGGCTTTATTCCTGGGATGCAGGGATGGTTTAATATACGTAAAGCAATGAATGTAATACATCACATTAATAAAAGCAAGAAAACTCATATAATCATCTTGATGCAGAAAAGGCCTTTGATAAAAATCTAACATTTATTCATGATTTTTAAAAAATCTCTGAAGAAAATAGTATAGAAGGACCTTATCTCAAACTCATTGAAGCCATGTATGCCAAACATACTTCATATATCATAATAAATGAGTAGAAATTGAAAGCAAACATTTATCTTGTCAGGAACATGTCAAGGCCATTCACTTTCACCACTCTTATTCAACATAGTCCTTGAAAAACTCGCCAAAGCAATCAGGCAAGAGATCAAAATAAAGGGAATACATATTGAAAAGGAAGAAGTCAAACTATCCTTGTTTTCAAATGGCATGATTCTCCAGCAGATCCCAACAACTTCACCATGGCACTTAGAACTAATTAACCAATTCAGCCAAATAGCAGCTTACAAAATTAATACAATACAGCAACATTCCTCTTTACTAATAATGAATTCACTGACAAAGAGGTGAGAGGAATAATTTCTTTCTTATTAGTTCCTCAAACAATTAAATACATTAAAGTAAACCTAACTAAGGAAATGAAAGACTTCTACAAAGAAAACTATACTATGCTGAAGAAAATGGAAAGACTTTTTCTGTTCCTGGATAGGTGTAATTAATATTGTCAAAATGGCCACACTACCAAACTGATATATGAATTTAATGCAAATCCTATCAAGATAACATTTTTCACAGAACTTGAAAAAAATAAATCCCAAGATTCATATGGAACCAAAGGAGAACCAGAATAGCCAGAGCAAACCTGAGTAACAAGACAAAAGTACCTGGCATTATGATTACAGACATCAATTATATTACAAAGTGACTGATCAAAATCATATAGTACTGGTACAAAGACAAATTGACCAACAGAACAGAACTAATAATAAATTCAATGAATTCATCCTCATGCAGAGACAACCTCAAGTTCCCTCAGCTATCCAGTCTTTGATGAAGGGGCCAAATAATATACTCTGGAAAAAGGATCACCTGTTTAATAAATGGTGCCGAGAGAATTTGTAATGAACTATAAAAATGATCCCTGAAAGAATTGTCTTGCTGAGACCATTTGTTATTCACATTCGGAAGAATGAATCTAAACACTTACCTACCACCATGTACCAAAATCAAATCAAAGAGGATCAAAGGACTAGATACAAAACTGAAACGCTGAAACTTCTGGAGGACAAAGTAGGTAAAACTGTTCAAGATGTGGGCATGGACAAGAACTTCCTTAATAGGACATCCAATCCAAAAGAAATAACCTCCAGAATCAACAAATAGGGTTATGTCAAATTCCACATTTTCTGGAGAGCAAAGGAAATTAGAGTGAATCAATAGAATAGGAAAAAAACATTTTACTATATTCACCTAGTACAGGAAGCTAATTACTAAAACATAAAGAACTGAAGAAAAATAAAACCTTCAAAATCAAAGACCTAATTAAAAAATGGACAACTGAAATGTATGGGCAGTTCTCAGACGAAGAAGTACAAATGGCCAGCTATCACATAAAAATATGTTCAACATCCTTAGCCATTAAAGAAATGTAAATAAAAACATCACTAAGACATCATCTCACCCCAGTGAGAATGGTGTATGCCAAGAAGTATAACAGCGATCAGTTCTGGCCAGGTATGGGGGAAAAGGAGCCCTTTTACATTGCTTGTGGGTCTGTAAACTACTTCAACCTTTATGGAAAGCAGTATGGGGATTCCTCAAAAAATCTGAAACTAAATATTCCATTCTACCCAACAATACCTCTGCTTGGTATCTTTCCAAAAGAGTTAAAGCTAATATATAGCAGAGATACATGTTACAGTCATGTTCATATGAAAATGTGGTACTACTATCCTTTTGTAAAGATGGATGGATTTGAGGCATTTGTAAGTAAATGCAACTTGAGACCATCATGCTTAATGAAGTGAGTCAGACTCAAAATGTTAAATGCTGCATGGTTTCCTCTATTATGAGTAACCTAGAATACAGACAACTTACAGACTTAAGTGGGAGGGTCGCGGAGCTCAGGTGGCTCACTTCGCTAGCCCCCTTCCTCCCTCAGGGCTGAGGCAAGAGAGACCTCACTCCCAACATCCCCACTTCTTTGACATGGGCCGCAGCTGTGCAGTAGCGACCCTCTGCTGTGCTCTTGGGAGACACAGACTTGTTTTACCTCCCTTTACTCTGGGAGAATCAGGAGGAGGTCTTCCATGAAGCTGAGTCCTTATGTGCTTTTGATATACAGGTTCATCTTTTTTTAAATGGAGTTACTTGTACACATTTATAACGTTTTCTTACAGAAAAAAGAAGTACATGTTAGAAATACGTTTTAGAAATAAAGAATTCTGAAACTTTTTTCTTTCAAGAGATAAACATTGCCAACTTTGGATACTCTTCCTAATTTAGGTCTCTGCATAGACAGCCATTATTAAAAGGCTCTGGTCATGTGGGGATGCTGCTTTGTAGCTGGGGTATATCCTGTTGTTAGAAATGATATTAAGTTATGCTGGAGAGCCTTGATCTGGCCCAGAACCCTGGGCACCTGATGTACTTCTATTCTTGGGGCTATTGCTCACCGGAAAAGCTCAGCCACGAGGAAGGGGGACTGTGTGGGACAAATGTAACTCTGTGACATTGAGGTGACCAGTGTGCAGGTGCACCCAAGGTGTGCAGTCCCTGCCAGATCTCTAGCCAGGACAAGGGGCTGGTGTCATGGATTGCATGTTTGTGTCCTCTTGAAATTCTAACCCCCAAGGTGACAGATACAATTTAGGTGATACCGTAACGATCAGGAAAGGGTGAAGGGCAGTGGCTAAGGAAGACCCCACCATGGCAAGTTTGAACGCTTCTGAAGCACCACTTTTGGATCTCTTGGTCTGTATTGTGCCTTTGTTCTTTTGGGAAGACATATAGAAAAGGTGAAGCTGGATCTAATATGATTACTAGTTTTAGCACACCGAGGAATTTCCATACTAATTTCTATAGTGGTTGCACTAGTTTACAGTCTCGTTAACAATGCAGAAGCATTCCTTTTCCCCCCAGATCTTGCCAGCATTTGTTACTTTTGGATTTCTTGATAATATCCAGTCTTTCTAGAGTAAGATGAATCTTTGGTATTGTTTTGCTATGTATTTCTCTAGTAGCCAAAAGTGATGAGCTTTCTTCATTTACTTATTGCCTATTTGTACTTTTTTTTGAGGAATGCCTATTCAATTTAATTGCTCATTATTGACTGGGTGATTTATTTTTGAGGATCTATTTTTTTTAGTTCTTTATGTATTCCAGATATTCATCAGAGGAGTACCTGGCATTAAGGGTTTGTTTTCTCCAGTGAAGATCAGCGCATGGTTTCCAATGTCATGCAGAAGTTTTTAACTTGATATAATCCCAATAGTTGATTCTTGCTCTTTCTTGTGCAATTGAGGTTCTGCTAAAAGAAAAAAGCTCTTGCCTTCAAGAGATTTCACTAATTTTCTAACAGTAGGTTCAGTGTTTCTACTTTTATGTTTAACTCTTTGATCCATTTTGATTTGATTTTAATACAGGTGAAAGATTGGGTCTAGATTCACTCATCCACCCATGGATAACCAGTTGCTCCAGCACCATTTGTTAAAGAGAATTTCTTTTCTCCAACATATATTTTGAATTTCTTTGTCAAAATCGGATGAATGTGCTTGGGGTTGTTCTCATTCATCAGCATGTCTGTTTTTGTGTCAGTACCATGCTGTTATTATCACTGTAACTTTGTATATAACTTGAAACCTGGAATTGTAATGCTTCCTGCTTTGCTCTAGTTGCTTAAGATTGTATTAACTATTCTAGATTTCTCCTGATCCCGTACAGATTTTATGATTTTTTTTTAGTTTTATGAAGAGTGCTGTTAGTGTTTTCACTGGAATTGCGTTGAATCTATATATCAGTTTCAGTAGTATGGCCATTTTGACCATACTGGTCCTCCCTACTCGAGGACAGGCCATATCTTTCCATTTTCTGATGTCTTCAATCTTTTCTTTCAGAGTGCTATAGTGTTTATTATAGGGCCTTCCATTTTCTTGGCTAGGTAGATTACTAGGTATTTAATTTTTTTAAGCTACCATGAGTGGGGCTGCTTTTCTAATTTCTTTGTCAGTGAGTTCATTGTTGGTGCACACTCATCCTATTGATTTTTATATCCTTTCACTTCACCGAATTTATTATTTTAAGAGACTTCTGGTGGAGGTTTTTTGGTCTTCTATGTGAATAAGCAATTGATCTGAAAATAAGGAGAACCTGGTGTCTCCCTTTCCTATATCTATCCTTTTTATTTCATTTCTTTGCTAAAAATTCAAGTATTATACTGAACAGAAGTGCTGAGAGTGGACATTCTTCTATACTTCCTAATTTTAGAGAAAATACTTTCAGTTTTTCTCATTTAGGATGAGGTTGGCAGTTTGAAGTAAGGTCTTTCTATCACCATTTTTATTACTATACGTATGTGATACATAATGTTTACAATAAACTTCAGCATTTTGTGCACATATATATCACATCAATATTACAGTCCCTTCCCCTACCCACATTTGTGCCCTCCCACATCCTTCCTATCCCCCATAACTCCTGCTATCACACCCGTGTGGTTCTATAAAATGCCTGTATTCTGGGTTTCCCAAATCAGAGAAACCATGTGATATTTATCATATTTAATTTTCTGTGTCTGACTCACTTCACCACTCAAATCCCCACTCTTTAGCTCAGCTTCCCACCCCTAGAATGGGCTGCAGTGGCCAAATCTTGATGCCTCTTCTCTGGGTCCAGCAGAGCCCTCTACTGGGACTATTTGCTGAAAGTTTTTTCTTTTTCCTGTATCTTACTATATCTTTGTTGAGATTCTTTAACATGATCTCAGTCACCAGTCCACATAAGAAAAGAACTATAATAATGAAATTCATAAGCCTAGAAAATGTGAGAAAGAAAAAGAGAGAAGTTAAATTTCAAATGGCTTAGCTGAGTACTGAAAGGTAAATGTTTGTACATTCAAAAGACATTCAGGTTATCATTACAACAATCAGTTTTCTTAGGATAATCCTACATAAAGACCAATTAAGTGAATTGTTACATTAAACGAACTTAAGTCTATATTGAATTGCTACATTAAATAAACTTAAACCTATATGACATAAGTATATTACAATTAAAGCAATAGATATAATGGCGTATTTAGTTATTTCAGAATTTTTAAATTTTCACAAATTATTTCACTAGTTACTTACAGTTCACTATTTATTAACATTTTTCCAGATTTGGTTTATCACTTTATCTACCTACTCATCCATAAATTCGTGCACACAGTTTTAAAGGTTTTTAAACCAATTTCTCATGCTTAATATAATTACTATGTTTTGCAAACTAATATACTATTGAAAGTAATAATTATGGGGAAGTTTCACAGATCTTATGAGAAAGGAGGTACTGTCTTAGAAGGACACCAATCAAATGATTCAAATACCAATCTATTTTTTGCTACACTTTCTCTTTAGATGTTTCCTTTCCTCCAAGTTCTTTGGTGCTGCTTGTCTCTCTGTCTCTCAGAGATTTCTTCATGTATTTTTGGCAATGCTTTGCTAGTTGTTGCAAATTTCTTTGGGGATTCTTGGTTATGAAAAATTTTTACTTTTCCTTCAATTTTTAGGGTTAATTTTACTGGATAAAACAACTTGGGTTCATAAGTTTTGTCTTTTAAGGCTTGAAAGATTTGCTCCAGGCTCTGCTGATTATTAAAGTTTGCATTGAGAAATCTGTGGTAATTTGAATGGGTTTGCCTTGGTGGAACAATGTTGATTTTTCCCTTTTTGCTTTTCATATTCTCTCTTTATGTTGTAGTTTTGAGTTTTTGATTTGATATGTTATGGTGAGTCTCACTGCTTGTTGAGGTTATTTGGTATTCTGCAAGCTTCTTATTCCTGAATATTAATTTCTTTTTCTAGATTTGGGAAATTTTCTAGTATGATTTCAGTGAATGAATTCTTTATATCCTCTGTGCTGTCTTCTGCTCTTTCTCCCATACCCATAAGTTTGAGATTGGTTCTCTTTGAATCATCCATCAGCTGTTGTATACAACTACTTTACTCATTTCTAATTTTGGAGTCATGTCTAAATATGGCATTAGTTTCCTCAGCCTTGTCTTTAAGGTCTGAAATTCTGTCCTCACAATGTTTGAATTGACTTCCTCTGCTTTCCAATTTATTTTTCATATCCTGAATTTCAGCTAGGTTTCTTTTCAGAATTTCCACTTTTCTATCAAAATGTTCCTTCATTTCTTGCGTGTCCTTATTTACCTCAGCCATCTTTATATATACTCAGTGAGCTTTGTCTCCATTAGGACCACTATTTGTTTAGTAAGTTCACCTTCAAGCTCGCTGATCACTGCTTGCGTATCTTTGAGGATTTCTTTGAGGATATCTTGTTTGAACTGGCTGTTCAAGTCCTTTATTTGCTTTTTTACTTTTTTTCCTATGAATTCCACTATTTTAGGGCCCATGACATTAGTTTCTGGAGTCTCAGGCATCTCTGTGTCTGTCCTATTGCCGTACCTTCTCCCCATGTTTCTGCTGTGGAGGGACTTCACTTTATAGTTCTAGCTGAGAGGTTTCTTTGAATGACTATGAGGGTGTATTGAGGGAGCTACAATCCCTCAGTGTTCTGTATTGGGAGTAGGCAGTGAGGTCCAGCCTAACAGTGTGATGGCCTTTGAGGTGTCTTGTTCTCCCCCAGCCCCCTTGGCAAAGCTCTCCCACCTGTTCTGGCTTCCATTCCCTGAGAACAGGGTTCTTCACCCTTGGAGATGCTCCCACTACACCCAAGCTGTTTAGGGGGTCTGTGGCCTTTCTCTCCTTTGTGCAACTGTTTCTTTTGCCAGTTTCTTCCTAGGCACTGTTTAAGAGTGGTCTCAGAGTGCTGATGTGTTCCTCTGTACTTTCTTTTACTATAAACAGTTCAGTCTCAGGCACTGTTTTTTTTAATGGCTTCTGCTTACATTATTGCCTTTTAAGGCTGCTGAGCACTGCTCTGGTCTAGGCTCCAGGAGGCCTTTTCTAGAGGGAGCTGACGTTGCGTTTTCACTACCTACCCATAGGCTGATTTTTGGAGGCCCCGGGCTATCAGCTGCTATCGATTTTCTCTTCTCCCAGATGCGTGCTTTCCTCAGCCTAAGGTTCCCTGCACAAAGCTTTTCTCTGTCTGTGAATGCCAGCTGCTCCTGCACTGGTGTTTTCCTCTATTTCCAATGTCTTAGGGATTTCTGACCTTCCCGTGGCATGGCCTCCTTTCAGTTGCTGTGTGCTCCTCCCTGTGCTAGCTCGGTCAGAGGTTCTAGGATCCAGACAGGCTTTCCTCTTTATGTAGATGCCAGAGGCTCCGAGCCATTCACAGTTGGCCTGGGGCAGCTTTCAGGGCTGCTGTTCCACCTCTACTCCCCAGGCTTCCAATGATCCTTTGGGATTTCTGATCTTCTCCTGGCCCTCTTTTAATTGTTGGGGTGCTCCTCCTTGTCCTAGCTACACTGAAAAGGCAGTTTTTGGCTATATTCTCAACTTTATAAGTGGGTTTACAAGGAGACATTGTGCAGCTCTATTATTCGGCCACCATCTTGACCTGAAGTTCAGATCTGAGATAAAGTCTTTTTTTAACTATTTTCATCACTGTGTTTATCATGAAAGAATGTGGGATTTCGTCACGGCCTTTTCTGTATTATGAGTATGATCATGTGATTTTTATCTCTTCTTTATCTAATGTATTTATTGATTTTCATATGTTAAATCATCCTTGCATCCCTAGGAGGAAACTGACTGGTTCATGATGTATGATTCTTTTTTAAATGGAATTGTCACATTCTGTTTGTAAGTATATTGTTGAGGATTTTGCATCTATATTCATTAAGGAGATTGGCCTGTGGTTTTCTTTTTTGTTAAGTTTTTGTCTGATTTTAATATTGGGTAAAGCTAGCTTGAAGAAATAAATTTGGCGGCATTACCATTCTTTCAATTTCATGAGTGTTATAGCTTAAAAGCCTCATGTATTTGGGTGTAGCGAGGTAATTGTGGAACTTTTTGCTGTTGGGAGGTTGAGTCTGGTTGGAAGGGGCAGATGTTTAGGGTCTGACCTGGAGGGATTATGTGAACTCGTTGAGACTGAGGAGCACCCAGGGCAGAGGTTTCAGTTGTGTGTTATTGACCTGTGGACCAGGAAGTAAAAGAGGGGCACTGACCCTGGGTTTGGGGGGCCCAACTGGCAGCTTGAACTAAGTAAAGGAAGGAAGAAGAAACATTGTTACAGCTTCTTCCTAGGAAAGCTCTGTTCCTTCCTGTGTCTCCACTTCACTTGGCTTTCTGTCTGCAATGCCATGAGCAGCTCTCCAGCCTCTGCCATATGTTTCCACTCTTGCTGGCTGTCCAGCAATGGGTACATGAGACCCCCTGAAGCTGTGAGCTAAAATAAACCTTTCCTCACTTAAATTGAGGATGTGGGGTATTTTGTCCCAGCAGAGAACAAGTAACTAAGACAATGGAAGAGTTTTAGAAGTATTGGCATTAGTTCTGTGAAGTTCTGGTAGAATTCTGTAGCGAATCCATGGCGTCCTGGAACTTTCTTCATTAGTTGGGTTTTTGTTACTACCACAATTTCATCACCAAATAGTGGTCATTTTAAAGTTTTTATATCTTCTTGGCTCAGTTTTGGAAATCATGAGTCTAGAAACTGATCCATTCCCTCTAGATTTTCAAATTTACTTGTATATAACTTTTACAAAGAGCTTCTTTCATGCCTCTGGATTTCAGTGGTTTCCTTTAGGATTTCCCTCTTTCATCTGTAATTGCATTGGTATAGGGCTTTTCTTCTTTTGGTAAGTTTATCTGAGGGCATATCAGTGCTGTTTATCCTTTGAAAGAACCAACTCTTTGCTTCATCAATCCCTTGTGTTTTTTCAGTGCTAGTTTTATTAATGTCCACACTAAGCTTTATAATTTTTTCCTTCTGAATCTTTAGATTTGATCTTTTTTCCTAGGGCCTTGAGATACACCGTTAAGTTATCTATTTGGTATTGCTTTATTCTTTCAATGCGAGCATTCACAACTATCAACTTCCCTCTTAAAACTGCTCTCATTGTGTCCCATAGGCTTTGGTATGCTGTACTTTGTTGCCTGATTCTAGACATTTTAAACATTTCTTTTTTGACTTTTGTGGCCCATTGACAGAATATATTAACTAATCTCCACGAGTTTGTGTAGTTTCTTTTGCCATTTATTTCTAGGCTCAGGCTCCTATGATCTAATAGTATGCAGGTGATATGGTTTGGATTCAGAGGGTTCCCTAAAAGCCTCGCGTATGTGGATGTAGTGGAATAACGCGTTGTGGGGAGGTGGAGCGTGGGGGAAGGGTGTTGGGGCCCTCAGGGCCCGGAAGCCTCAGCATTGCCGACCTCGGCCAACTTCCTTTAAATCATCTGTTGTTTTGCTTGAACAGAGTGAAATTCCTGGTGTTGTTTTGACCATTTGCGTTTCCTGTTTTGACTATTTGTGGTTTGGATCAGGTGTGGAAACTCGGACTGTTAATTAGTGGGAAGGCAAGGAGGGTATAAAAGGGAAGATGTGAACACTAAAGCGTCTTTTGCAAGTCTTTTGCACCGACCCTTGTAAGAGTCCAGTTTTCTTCAATCTGCACTCCCCCTCTCGGGTTCCCGTTGACTGACTGAGCGGGCTCGGTCAGAAGGGGCAGATGGTTGGGGCTGATCTGGAGGGATTGTGTCAGTTTGTTGAGATTGGGGGCAGTCAGGGCAGGGATTTTAGGGTTTTGTTGTTGACTTATGGGCTGGACAACATCCACCCCACATCTACAATTTAAGGGAGGCAAAGATTTATTTTAGCTCACAGTTTCAGCAGGTCTCATGTATCCATTGCTGGACAGCCAGCAAGAGTGGAAACATATGGCAGAGGCTGGAGAGCTGCTCATGGCATTGCAGGCAGAAAGCCAAGTGAAGTGGAGACACAGGAAAGACCAGAGCTTTCCAGGAAGAAGCAGTAACAATGTTTCTTCTTCCTTCCTTTACTTAGTTCAAGCTGCCAGTTGGGTATCCCCAAAACCAGGGTAGAAAGGGAACCAACTCCTTCATGGGAGAGCTCTGGCCTTGCCTGAGTCTCCAGACATGGACTGGCTTCTCACTCAATTGGCTTTCTGCCTACAATGCTGTAAGCTCTCTATCCTCTGCCATGTGCTTCCACTGTTGCCAGCTGCTTATGAACAGACTGTGTGAAACCGTCTGAAACTGTGGGCTACAATAAATCTTTCTTCACTTAGATTGTATATCAGGTATTCTGTCACAGCAATGAGAAAGTAAGACATCAGGGATTATTTTTATTCTTCTTTCTTTATTTAAGCATGCCTTATGGACTAAAATATGGTTCATTTTGGAGAAAGTTCCACTTGCTGCTGAGAAAAATGCATATTCTATTGTTGCATGAAGCACTGTAGATAACTGTTAAGTTCATTTATTCAACAGTGTGTTTCAACTCTATTTGTGAAAGTTGGGTATTAAAGTCCCCTGCTGTGATTTTACTGGGGTCTGACCTTTTGTGTCCAGTGGTTTTATCTTGTGAAGTTGGGTGTGCTCCCAACATTGGAAACATATATATTTATAATTGTGATATCTTTTTGATGAATTGTTTCCCTTACCAGTAATACAGTGTTGACTTTGTCTCTTCTGATCCGTTTTGGCTTAAATCTATGTGTGAAAATAGTAGAGTTATTCCAGGCTTCATTTACATAGAGTATTGTTTTTGTTCTTTCACTTTTGATCTATGTGCAAGAAGTGTGTCTCTTTTAGGCAACACATGGTTCAATTTTGTTTTGATTCAATCTATTACTCTGTGTCTTTTGATTGAGAAGTTAAGACCATTAACATTGAGTGTTATTATTATAAAGTATTTATTGAATATTTTTTGAGACAGGGTCTCACTTTGTAGCTCAGGCTGGTCCTGAACTCACTGTGTGGTCCAGGTTGGCCTCAAACTTATAGCAATCTTCCTGATTCAGCCTCCTGAGTACTGGGATTGCAGGTGTGTGCTACCACAACAGGTTTGTATGGTGCTGGTGAATTGAACTCAGGGACTTGTGCTTGCTAGGCAAATGCTCTAACTACTCTGCTATTCCTCCAGCTCCTATTGAATCCTATTACTGCATTATTTTTTCCACATTGATTTTTTTTTTTTTCTTCTGTCTTACTATTGTCTCAGCTAGGTGTATTTTTTCCTTTGAGCTCTTTGGTGATGATGGCCTTGCTGTTTGGCTAGGATTCCCTTACATATTTTCTGCAAAACTAGTTTCTTTAAGGTCTCTTTGTCATAGAAAGCTGTCCTCCATCAATTTTTGAAGGGTAGCTTTCCAGGACACAGTAGTCTGGGTTGACAATTTTTTTCTAGGGCTTGAAAAACTTCACTCCAAATTCTCCTGGTCTTTAAAGTTTTTTTAAAAAAAATTTTTTTGAGAAATCTGCTATTATTCTGTTAGGCTTAGCTTTATACATTACTTGATCTTTTTGTTGAGAGCTTTTAGTGTTCTTTCTTGTGTTGAATTTTTGGGATTTTGACTGTGATGTGTTTTGGAGAGGTGCTTTTCTGGTTGAGGCTATTTGGAGTTCAATATACTTTTATACCCAGATATTGAATTATTTCTCTAGATTTGGAACTTTTTGGGCTATGATTTCAGTAAATACATTTTTATATCTTTAGTGTCATCTTCTAAAACCTTTTCCCAACTCCTCTAATTCTTAGGCTAGTTATGTTTAGTTTTGAACCATCTATCAGGTATTGGATGCAGCTTCCATGGTGTCTTGTTGTTCTTAGCGTATTACTGAGTACATGATCTACTATTTAACGTTGTTTGCAAGTTCTGACAATTTCTTCTCACATTGGCCGTTCCTGATACCCATACTTTCTCCTTTTTCTTTTGAGACAGCCTTGCTCTGCAGTCCAGGCTAGTCCTGAACTTACTCTGTAGCCCAGGCTGGCCTAGAAGTCACAGCAATCCTCTTGCCTCAGCCTTCTGAGTATTAGGATTACAGGTGTATACCCTTAAGCCTGGCTTACGTGGTACTGGGAAGTCAAGCCCAGGGCCTTGAGCTTGCTGGATAAGTACTTTAACTGAGCTACTCCTCTACTTCCCTGATACCCATATTTTCTATTGAATTTTTTATATCCCGAATTTCTGCTTGATTTATTTTCATAGTCTCTAACTTACTAAAATAATTCATTCATACTTTGTACTGTCTTATTTAGTTCAATCAACTTATTGTTTGTGTTTTCCTTAAGCTCATTAAAACTTTATTAAATCCTTATTTATTCATATTTTCTGAGATCACTAAATACATATTTACATACTTCTTTCTCCTTTGATCTTGTCAACGTTTGATTTTTGAGGTTTTTGCCTATAATTCCCTCACTTCAGTGTCCATAAAATCAGTTTTTAGGGAGGTAGGAATTTTGGGAGGCATTTGTTGGCCTGTTTTCCTGTGGTTCTGTTGTTTTGGGATAAAGATCTGTTAGAGCTGCTACTGAGTGATGCTTGCTACTTGTCTCTGTGTGCTTTGACCTTGGCTTTGGTGGTGCTTGGTGTTTATTCACTTCCTCAACCTATTCAATATACTAGGGTCAGTGTCTGTCACTGTGATGCAAGGAGAGAACAAGGACTGATATATTATCATCTACACAACTAACCATATATCAGTCATACAAGATTTGTTTTGATCTTTTCACACCTTTTTTTCAATAATCCAGGGAGGCAATGGGATCACACTGATGGCGAGTAGGCTGGGATGTAGAGGATGATAGAGAAGAGAAGAAGAAAAATAAGCAAACAGTTCAGAAGAAAAAGAGAAAAAACAGAAAACAGCAAAATAAAGAAATAAAAGAGGACATTGGTGACGTTATTTACATTTGGAATGGTGGGGGAGGGGTTTCAGAGGTTATTTCTAGGATCAGGTAAAAAGAAGGAGATGGAGAGAAGTGTAATTGGAGATTGAGGGAAGTTGTAAACAGTTGAGACCAATTAGTATGCTGCTAAAAACATGTGTTTGAATCATCTGTATGCAATATTTGGTAGAAGTTAAACTGACATGATCTTCCAGAAAGATACTATTTAAACTGAAGCAGTAATTAATTCTTATTCACCAATTCGCATATGTAAATCCTCACATATGCACACCAGATTAAAAAAAGAAAAAGAAAAAACAGATGAGAGACAGGACATGCTGAAAGACAGAGAGAGAGAGAGAGAGAGAGAGAGAGAGAGAAAGAGAGAGAACACCCCTTCGGTCCTGTTTATACTTTTGTCTGTATGTGACCATTGTGCTTTTTCTCTTCAGTTAAAAACATGGGAAGGAGCTGAAGGAATAGCTCCGTGGTCAAAGCACTTGCCTAGCAAGCTCAAGGCCCTGGGTTTGATTCCCCAGCATCACAAAAGCTGGGCGTGGTGGCACAAGCCTGGAGAGGCTGAGGCAGGAGGATTGCTGTGTGTTTGAGGCCAGCCTCTGGGCTACAGAGTGAGTTCAGGACCAGCCTGATCTGCAGAGCAAGACCCTGCCTCAATAAACAAATAAACAATCATGGGGAGATTTTGTCTTTAGAAGTTGTGTGTGTGTGGTGGGGTGTAGTGGGGGATCGCAAGCTAAGTCCCCCATGGCTGTGACTGGGAGGTGCTTGAACTGCATTCCCTCCAATTTGTTCTTTTGCTGGTCAGGGAGTGGTGGGGCTGGGGGTCCAGGTAGAATGCTAGGGTCCTCCCCTCTGCAGTGTGCAGGCAGAGCTGTTAGATTTTGGCTGTGCTCTTGTGGGTGTAACTAGCCTGAGGCGTTTTGTCGCTGTCCTATGATAGGACGCTTTCAGTAGTTTCTGTGACAGGAGGACACAGAGAGACCAATCAAGTACTTGCTAAGGTATCAGAAGGCGAAATTTGGTTTCCTCTTTCTCCTTGACCTTACGTGGAGAAAATGTGTCAGTGGAGGATGACGAGGAATCCAGCCCTGCCTGTAGTCATGCCTGTCTGGGTGACTCGGACTCTGTGTTCCTAGCTTGGGTGGGAGCCTTGGCTTAATGATGAGGATGACCTTTGGGCCCAGAAATGACCACATAGTTTGGCCTTTGCTTCTCCACGCTTGGCAGTGTTAGGAGACTCTTCCAAGTAGCTCACCTAGTCACCTTCATGTGCGCTACTCTGTGGTCCTTTCTGTGAAGCGGTCCTCCAAGCACTGATCTTTGTGAAAGCCTCAGAGCTTTCTCATGGGATGTCAGAAATATTCCCACCTGTTAACATGACCGTGAGATGACTGTTACCATTACTGCCATCTTCCATGAGATGTGAGGGTGGGGATCGCATTGCTCAGTGTTCTGAGAAACTAGCTGCCAGAGAACATAGAGCACTTGCCTGAATGTTTGCTCTCTTCCTTTTGCTTCAGTGAACAGTGCTGTTACCAGAGATAAAGACTTTCTCTACTAAGCACGGAATTGACATGAAGAGGGTCCTTGATGGCTCTGGGAGGAAAAGACCTTTATACATAAGAAAAGACACACAACAAGAAACCAGGGCACCCACATTCTGCTGACCTGATCTTGGTGTATATGGAAAGCAGACTCTTTAGAAAAGTTTTTTGATCTTACCAGATTTACACATATACACACATCTATTTTTTTTTTTTGTCATGAAACATTCCAAATCTGGATGAAATAGTCTGATGAACTCCCATCTAGTTACCCCCGCTACAGTCAAGCACTACCAAATTTAACCATCTCTTCTGCTGATCCCTCTAGCTTCTGTTTTGTTTGGTTTTGCTGGAACAAACTCTAATTTGATTTGTTAATTATGCACTGTGTATATTTACCAATAAAGATGTTCTGTGATCACAATACTGAGGTCACACCCGACAAGTTAACAATAATATCTTAGTATATTCTAGCACTTACTTCATATTCAAATTTCTTGTCTGACACAAAACTGTCCTGTTATAGCTTGAATCTGAAATGCTCCCCTGGAGCCTCATGTGTTTGGAAGGTGATTGGATCACGGAGTGAATGGATCCAGTGAATTAACCCCTGAGGACCCCTTGTGCCTTAGGAGGTGGGGTGTGGTTGGAGGGATGGGTCCCCGGGGCTGGCCTTGAAGGGTATATTTCCCTTTCTGGATCCACCCTTTGCTGGCTCTGCTTCCTTGCCGTGATGGGGTGAAGGGCTGACCTGTGCCTAGCCTCTGTGCCGAGACTGCCACCATTGCCTACTAGACGTGAAGGGACTGAGACCTCTAAACTGTGGGCTAAAATTGGCCTCTCGTCCTTTAATTTGTGGGTGTTGGGCATCACGCCCTGGCAAAGGGAGAGTGTTAAGTCAATTATTTGGTACACTTGTTTGCTTTTGCAGTTTTGGGGATAGAACCCAGGAACTCATGTAGGGTAGGCAAGCACTGTACCACTGAGCTATACCCACAGTCCTCAAATCTTTTCACATGGGATTGGAATGCATCTCAGTGGTATAGCAGTTGCCACTAGTTACATACTGATGTACACGGTCTTGAGATTGATCCCCAGTATTCCAAAAGCCATATATATTTTTACAGCCTGTTGGTTTTAATCCAAACATGACACCTATTCATTGCCATGGCAGTTAAGTTTATGAGGCTTTTAAAATACATAGTTCCATAAAAGCATATCACTTCCCCTGTGTCACTCACTGTCCCCCACATGGGATGATTGATGGTAGCAATGCTCTTCCACCCAATGAGGCCTACCTAATGGCACCTTTGGGTGCTGGCCTCCTGACTGGCTCACGAGCACAGGGTGAGACAGTGTAAGGACACTGTCCTACTGGAAAAGTGAAGCCCTAGGGCCAGAGCCAGAGCACTGAAGAGGAAGGGATAGGAATGTCCCAGTCCACCAGAGGCAGCTACAAGGTACAGAGAGAGCTGGACTCAGCATAGGGGTGCTCAGGCCTGGGCCCTGTACCCCTGCAGCCTCAAGCAGGCGTCATCCTCTCCCACAAAACAGGGACACCAGGTCCTGCCATGACCTTCCAGGAAAGAACCATTGGAGCAAATTTTCTAGAGAGAGGTTAGCAGCAGTGTAGCAAAGACCATTAGGCACATGTGTGCTGACACAGCGTTATTCCAATGAGGCAATGTCCAAATGTTCACCAAGTGCTGTTTATACTTAGCAAACATTGGAAGTCGCCAAATCTATCAATGGGGGCCTGTCGCATAAAGAAGAGAACTCACTCACAAAGAAATGCCATGCTACTCTAAGACTCGGATGGCTGTACAGGAAATAATGTTAAGCAGAAAAGAGGGGTCATGGAGACACTATTGTATTATATGGTCCATATTATGTTTTGTTATATATTGAATAGCATATTATTTTATTTTATTTTACTATTTTATGTATTGTAGTACTGGAGACTGAACCCCTTTTTTAAATTTTGATTTTGAAACAGGGTCTTATTAAGTTGCCCATGTTGGTCTCAAACATGTGAGCTTCCTGCCTCAGCATCACGGAGTACTTGGATAAAAGTCACCATGCCCAACTTGTAACAGCTTTATTGAGATACAATTCTAGCTGAGTCTAGTAGTACAGACCTGTATTCCTAGCACTCTGGGAGGCTGATGCAGAAGGATCACAAGTTTGAGTTCAGCCTGGGCAATTTTGAAACTAAGCAAGGCCCTATCTCACATAAACAATAAAAAAGGGGCTCAGAGTGAAATCCCTGGGATCTATCCCTAATATCACCAGAGAGAGAGAAAGAGAGAGAGAGAGAGAGAGAGAGAGAGAGAGAGAGAGAGAGAATTCTATGCACTTCACCCACTTAAAGTATACAAAATGGGGAGATGTTAGCCAAAGGGTACAAGGTCATAGGCAGCCCTGAGGCTGCATATAGCAACAGGAAGAACAAATTCTAGAGATCTAACATATAACATGGTGATATAGTTAATAATACTGTATTCTATGATTGAAATTTGCTGAGTGTACATATTATATATTCTTACCACAAGAAACAAAAATTAGAAAGCCAGTAACCCTATGTGGTGATATGTTCATTTGCTTGTGATCTTGATTTTACAGTATACGCATCTACCAAGGCACTATGTTGTACGCTGTAAGTGCGTACATGTTTTCTATCAACTGTGTCTAAATAAAGTTGGGAACAAATAAATAATGTACAATTCAGCAGCTTTCCGTGCACGAACAGAGCTGTGCGTCCATCCCTATAATCAGTCTGTAACATTTCCATCCTCCCTTCACAAAAGAGAAACAACAAGACCTAATCCATTTCCAAATGCAGAAGGGAAGGCTTCTTGCCCATGGTAGTCCAAGACACAAAGAGGCTGCTCTGTGCTGGGGCGCTGCTGTGATCTCCTGTCCTGTCCACACAGTGGCAGGTGGCAGCCCTTGCTTGGACCCAGGCCCCTGCAGGGCTGTGAAGAGGGCCTGGGGAGGCATACACAGACACTCTGGGGTATGAAGCTGCTGGCCCTCAGAGGGGCACTGTCCATGGGGGCACGATCGGTCCAGGCACCCCCTTCCCTAGCTGCCACTGTCAGTGGCCCCTGTGTCTCCCTCACCCCACCCAGCCTGCCAATTGAGAACTATGGGGCTCTTGGCACCAGCTGATCTGGCCGGCCCACTCCTTGGTGGAGAAGCCAGGGCAGAGAGAACAAGGGATGCTGTGTCCTCTACAGGCGCAAATTGTCCTATGTTAAAATCTCAGTCTGAGGAGTGAAATGCTCTGAGCCTTCTCATGAGTCTGCAGACATCTGTGAGCAAAATACCTGATACCAAGCCAACCTCAGCCTCCTCGCTCCCCAGCCTGGCTCCGTTGAGCACGCTGGGATGCAAACAGTCAGTGATATCTGCTTTCTTGAGAGGGACACGTTGACCCTGCTCAGTTCTCACTCACCCTAAACACCAAGCAAGTCACAGGGACTGCCGGTTCTGGGGCTCCTGGCCACTGTCAGGAGCCAGCTACGGGTGTGATAGCTGGGGTGTGATGCTGCGTTCTCTTATTGGTCAAGGAGCAATCCCCTGTTACTGGGGGTCTCCAAGGCTTGTGTGATCCTCTCCCTCAGCAACACGCGTCTCCTGGCCCTTTCCTGCCTGCCTGCCCCTCTGTCCCCACACTTGGAATGCAGCCAGAGTTCCATGCAGGGGCAGGCCTCAGGTTTCTGCTAACTCCATGCAGCAGAAACCCAGGATCAAGCAAGAAAAAAAAAAAAAAGAAAAGGAAATTTACTTTTCCCTGAAGTAGATCTCAGGGCTCAGTGTCCCACGGTCTCCTCTGGCCGCCCGTCTGCTCCTCTTTCCCACTTAGCCTCTGACTGCTGTTGGGTTTGGACAGGTGCCCTCCTCAGGTCATATGGGTTTACACAGTGAGGAATGAACTCATCTCTGGGTCATGGAGCATCTCCTTGGCTGGATTACACACCTGGACTTGTGCTGTCATTGTCCCAGGCAGAGGAACAATAACAACTCCACACCATTTCCTGATTAAGCTGGAAGATATATACGTGCACTTGCTGAGTTGTAAAGTACAAGGGATCATGAGGACAAGGGAACTACTTCCTGTACCAGAAGTAGAGAGTCACCTGAGCTCGCTCTGATCGTGTGTGATTGGAAGGAGAACCTCAAGCTGGCAAAAGTCAAAAAGGCACTTGTTAGTTTACATAACCGACGAATCCAGGGGTAGGTGCAGGTACAGCTGGATCCAGGTGCTTAGTTAACAAAAATTCCTTCTCTTTCTGTCTCTCAGTTCCACTTTTCTCTGTATTGGATTCAGGTCCACTCTCTTTACCTCATAGCTCCCGGTAGCTCCAGCTTTATGTCTGATTTGGCAAACTCCAGCCAACAGGGAATATCTTTCTTCACACATTCAGGCTGAAGTCCTACAATTTCAGAAGTCTTTGGATGGTCCCCAAGTCAACCACTCTACACAATGTGGTAGGTCTAGGTTAGGGCCCACCACGAAAGCAGGTGGAGTAGAGTTTTTAAAGTACTGTTCTCTGACCAAGAAGGTGGCTAGTGGGCTGTGAAAGCCTTTGGCTCATCATTCATGGGTAGGGGGTACTGAGAGGAGAGGGGGACCTCTGGTCAATGACAGTGAGCCAGCATGGCTATCGGAGCCTCCGATTGGCCATGGGATAAAAACCAGGATCCTGGGGTATAGGGCCCAGGCCCAGCAGGACCTGCCCGTCCCTCATTGCAGGAGGCTCAGTGGAAATACTTGAGCAGAAAGAAAGAACTGGGAGGCTTCAGCGCAGGCCTGTAGTGAGTTTGGGGATCCCTAAGAGTAGACTAAACAGGGCGCGGCTCTACCAAGAGTAGCGAAAGGAAAAGAATCAGGCCTGGTGACACAGACCCAGCTCTCAGGGGCAGCAGGGAGGTCACACTGTGGCCCGCACACTACAGGCAGGCTGCGGCAGGAATGGTTGTCAGCACATGTGAAACCTGAACTCCACCTGCAGCAAAGGGTCTGTGGGCCTTTGGGTGCCAGTGTGAGCCTCAGAGGGGGAAACCAGGATCTGGATCTGAAGAAGGGGAGGGGAGGTGGAGGAGGAAGAAGAGAATGCGGAGGAATTCACACTGGGAGGCTTGACGTGAGCTGCTGGTGCCCTGCCTCGCTGGCCTGCGACCTTGGGTGAAGGCGAACACCTTCATTTCCCAGAGCTTCAGTTTCCTGGCCTGTAAGCGGGGCCCGAGAAAGTCTGGCTACTGTGAAGCTGTAAGAAGGGGCTCTGCAAACCGGGAAGCACAGGGTGGGTGCTCTGAGGACAGCAGGACAGCAGGCCGGCAGAGTGAAGGGGAGGCCAGTGGCGTGCAGCAGGGAGGAAGAGGCCATTCATGGAGAGGCCCCCATGGACCTGCAGAGGCCATCAGAAGGGAGTGGAGCGGAGAAAGGAAGCATCCATCAGGCTCTGGCTAGGGGACAGGAATGCTGCTGTGGGGTCATAGCCAAGGACATCCAGGAGCCACCCTCCTGGCAACACACAGAGCCTTAATTATTTTCTTCTAAAAACACAGCTGAAAAATAAGTGATCACTGGTTACAAGAATGGGTGTTGGCCAAATGGCCTTTAACACACACACACACACACACACACACACACACACACACACACACACAGAGAGCTGAAGGGATATTTTTTGAGATTGTTTTGTCATCACCAGATACAGAAAACAAGCCATGTGTTGCTTATTTGCAACGCGAGTGTGTGTGAGTCAGACCAAGGCAGGGCTACAGGGACTCCACAGCCATCTGGCGACTCCACCACTGAACAGACGGAAGAGGGTCTCAAAGCTGCGGTGCCTTGCCTGGAGTCACCTGGCAGTTTGGGGACTTTGAAAGTGAACAAAGGCTATAGACACCAGCAGGGACTTTCAGAGGAGCCTTCCTTTGGATTTGGGCCATATGCGTCGCCTTTGAGTTACCCGTGGCCCAGCTCCAATCTGTTCCCAGGTTCCTGCAGGGGACCAGGCTGAGTGAGCAGGACCCCAGGTGGCCTCCTGGAGGCCACCATTCTCACTCTGGGGCACTGGAGGGATGAATAAGCAGTGGTGTCCTCCTGACTCTGGGATCTCAGGGGTGGGCTAGGGTATAGGCAGTTAGGTGACTTCTTGGGCCAAGAGGGTGATTGCACACACAGCCTGGACAAGCTAAGTCCTCTGTCACCACCTGCTGAGAACAGCAAAGTGTAGGCAGGGGCTGAGAGGCACCTGTTCCCAGGACTCCAGTTGCTCTGCTGGCAGATGCCATGGCTGATGGTTTTTGTGGTAGGGAAGCAGGTGCACTAGGATTTGGAACTCTGCTCTGCCCCCAAGATATTTGGTTCTGGCTCAGTTAGGAATCTCCACAGGGATTGGTTCAACAGATCACCTCTGTCTATCTCTTGTTCGCTCTTGCTGGGATCCTAGTAGAATGGATAGTGACTCCCACACCAAAGGCCAGTCCCCGCCCCCCCATCCCATCCACCAATCAGTTGCATGCCAGAACCCTTGAAAACACCTTCCTCGGCACTGCTGGAAATGGCATGCTAGCCATTCTCTAAAAACACCTTCTCAACCCAGTGAAGCTGACGTCTAACACTAACTACCACCATCTTAGTTCTTTCTGGCCCTCAGCTGTCTACCTACGTGAAATGGGAATGATCTTCTGTAACTCAAGGAACTGTGAGGACTAAATTACTAAAAGCAAGAGAAATGTAGGTATTATAAGAGAAATGAACTCTTATAATAAACTCAAGTATTTCAAAGAGAAATTAGGTAAAAAATACTTTCTGGTAATAATAAGTTAATTTTTTCTTTGAAATTAAAGAAATCCTCCAAAATCCCCTATAAGGGATGATCAGAGTATATAGTGAATATTTAAATTTAAAAAAAATCCCAGTGAAAGACATATTACCGTTAATCTCATTCAAAATGAATATTCCTTTGTTTCAACACACTTAACCCATTATCCAGGCAATGTTCTCTAGTGATTCTGGAAGTTTTCTCTTGAGTGCCTTTCTCTGTGAGAATGCTGGATCTAATGAATAAGGTGGATGAAGATACAACATAGTTTTTTATTTGACAGAAAATGCCATAAATATTTGATCAATGCAAGTTGATCACAAAATACAATGAGTGTTTAAATTAGAAAATATATTTACATTAAAAGAAGTATTGCCATCAGTCCTCTCAAAATACTGAAAATACCCCCACTTGCTTCAAACATACTTATCCCCGAATACATTGCCATGAACTTGCTAAACAAGCACTTTATTTAGTCTCTGAGGTACTCCTCCAGGCCTGCAATAGTATTTTTAAACTTAAACACTTCCTTTATCTTTCTGTCACCATTGTAAATACCCCTACAGTAGAAGCAGACATTAGAAATTGTATAAGAATATATGCACCAAAACACATGGATGTACAATGAGGGGGGACTCAAGGAAAGTTGACACCCTAAAAACATATTTGTTAAGATACAGAAGGGAGAAAATCTCTTGCAAACAGGGCTCTCTCCTTCCTCTGTGTGTTGCTCACTCATATCTGCCAAGTTCTAGAACTATGGAGACAGAAGAAGGGCAGGGCTTGTGGTCAGGAAAGAAGGAGCCGGGGAGGCTGCTGGAAACTCTCAGGACTGCAAGCTCAGAGCCAGACTGGATAATTCAGAGTGTGGGGGGTGCCAGCTGGAAGCTAAAAACAAGCTTGCTCCGAGTTCCATTTTCAGGACTGAGAAGAAAGAGCAAAGCGAAAACAAATAAGCAAACAGTGTGTCTCTTCCTTACTGATCTACTACATTCTATGCAGTCACCACGTGATTTACTGTCAGAACCAAGAACTTTTGAGAGAGAGAACTGCACTCTCATCTACGTCAAGACAACAGATGGAAACTGGGACTTTGCCCACAAATCAGAAGTATGGGTATTATTCACATGTAACCCTCAAGGAAAACGGGGGGCAGGGGTATGTACGATGAATGTGTGTGTAAAATTCTGAATAGCAGAGATTACCAGCCATTTACAAAACTCGAACCCAATTCTGATGAAATGAGGCTCAAAAATTCAAATTAAATTTTTGAGATAGGGAAAACAAGTGAAGTTCTAGTTTGCATTGGTCAAGGCCCCTGCAGGATGAAAGGGAGAGGGAGGTGGGTAGAGACTTCACGAAAGGGCCCTCCTTGAGGATGTTAACAGCCCCAGGAAACCACAGTAGTATGCTAGAGATAATAATGGCAAGGGCCAATTACGGCTCCTGGACAGATGGGATAAGGCCTTGTAGAAATTTCCAGAACTCTGAGACCCAACGTGCTTTGTGGAGGTTGTCAGATAGAAGCTATGATTTGTGGTTGTGGGACGCAGGTGACCCTACTACGGAAAGGATCTGTGCTCCTTCCCCTCCTTGTCTTCCGCGGAATACTTCCCATTGGCTGACTGGTGAATGGGAAAAGAATACTCCAATGTGATCTGCCCAGATCAGCCTCTTGAGACACAGGAAAGCAGAGAAAGGGTCTGGAAGTTCACGTGAAAGCCATTAAAACAACCCATTCTTTCTGTCCTTGACACCCAATTCATTCGGGTAAAACTTCCGCAGAGGGCACTGTAATCGCCACTGGTGCAGGGGGACTGTCTGACTTTTCTACGAGGGGCCATGTAGCAAACGCTTCAGCTTTGTAACCGCAGTATCTTTGTTGCAACTCAGCCCCGCTGCAGATGAGCGAGTGTGGCTGTGTTCCAGTGGAACCTTGCTTCCAGAGCAGGGTTGTTTTTTCTTTTTTCTTTTTTTCAGGCTATAGTTTGCTAAACCCTACAGTACAGTATCACTATGGAGTAGATTTGGTTTCTTAGTTTGGATCCACTGGAAGCTTAACATGGTAGCCACCAAGTGCTCTGTCATGGTAGGATTTTTTTCACGTGACAGAAGAGAAAAAATAGAGAATGGGGCAGTGGAGAAATGACTAATTGCCACAGCTGCCCGAGGAGACCTGGGTTGGTTCAAATATGGCAGGTCCACACCAGACCCCATGTTGAGCCTTAATATTCCTTAATATGACAACATTGGGAGATGGTGCCTTTAAGAGAAATTGGTATCTTCTATGTGAGACTGAAGTATTTCCTGTGAAAATAAATTAGTTTTAAAGAGAACCACATTAAATCTAGCAATCGATGATTGTGGGCTGGTTGAATCTTATATTTAATTACCTAGATCACATGTCTTGGATCCTGTGGTTCACCTGCCTCTTCCATCCTCCCTGAGCTCCTGACAATTGAGACTGGCAAGGTCGCTGTCACCTTTTGGAGTTCAGGCTCTCTCTTCTGAGATGACATCTTGTGCCACCCTGTCTGGTCATGTTAGGATAAAATTCCTGTGTTGGCCTCAAAGTCAGAAGAAGCAGAGCCAGGTATAGGAATTGCCACTAAAAGGCTTTTCTGTGGGGAAGCCAGGTCCCTGGGCTGTGGGACACCAATGTCATCAAAGGAGACTCGGAGAATCTAGGAGTCCAGAGCTGTCAGTCTCATTGGTGTCTGTCTGTGAGGCAGGCAGTTAGGTACCTATAGGTGTGAAAGGTCACAGGAGGGACTGTCTTACTTACCTCCTCCTTGCTGGGGCAGAATACTTGATCTCTATAATTTAAAGGAGAAAAGAGTTATTTTAGCTTACAGTCTTGGGAAGTCTCAGTCCATGCATGGGCAGCTGGCAAAGGTAGAAGTACATCCCAGGAGCAACAGCAAGAGATGGGCTCTTCATGGCATGGTGGGCAAGAAGCCAAGTGAAGGAGGAAGGGCAGAGTTACCCTTTCAGGTAATCCACCCCTTCTGGATCAAGCCCCTCTGACCAGCCCCCATCTATGAACAGCTTCTACATACATGAGACTTTTGGGGGACATTGCAGATCTAAGCCATATTATTCTCTCTGCCCCTTGTAAAAGACTCACATCCACCTCCTTATGCAAAATACCTTTCCTAAGAGTTGTCAAAGTCTTAACAGTTCCAAGTCTAGTCTGCTGTGAGACTCAGGCAAACTCTTAGCTGTGAGTTCCTGTGAAAAATAAAATAAAAATTAAATACTTCCAACATACAATGGCATAGAATAAACATTCCCACTCTGAGAGAAAGGAATAGGACAGAAGGCAATAGGCCCAAAGCAGGAACAGAACCCAACAGAATAATAACCAGATCCTGCAGTTCCATTAAATTTGATAGCTCTGTCTCGGGAACTTGAAGACAGCGAGGAAAGGCAATGGAAAATGTACCTTTTTTTCACCTGCAGGGACCACAATCATTTTCTATGTGGAGCGTCTGAGCTCTTTAAGAGTTCAAGTATATGGAAACCCAAAGACTTATGGGAACACACACGTACCAATAAAAACACCTCAAAAGCATGTGTAACAAAATTACTCTTACAGCCCCTTGCGCATGAACCTCTTAGCTATGAACTGCATTCCATGCACCCAATTTTAAAAGGAATCATAAAGAGTCGCCGTAACCAAAATCACAGGTCAAAAATCCCTGGGTTGTGACTGGCTATCAGGAAACCTATGCCTAACCCTCATTGGGCAATCCTACTTGGAACTCCCTTCCAGATAAATAAAAACTCTTTTAACACCTTCTAAGTGGTTTTTAAATTTTTAATTTTATAACTATTGTTTTGTCACCATACACAGCCAATATTCACGTGGTGCTGGGGAATTGAACCCAGGGCCTTATGCTTGCTAGGCAAGCAACTAAACCACTGACTTATGCCCTCAGGCCCCACAATTATATTCAATGTACTGGGACATAAAGTTGATGCAGACAAAGGCAGAATAGCTAACACGTCTTATGTCTGTCTGACTGTCCCTATTCCAGGCTGTGACCATTGAAGAGATTATATCAACTTGAGGCAATCAGAAACCACACTAGGATTAGGGTTTAGGAAACACTCCTAGATTAGGCAATTAGGAACCAGCATGGATTAGGCAGTGAGGAACCAGCTGGATTAAACTGTGAGTGAGTTGTGGGCCAGCACTGAATGAGGGAAGAACACCTGCCCAGAAGTGGGAGGCCCAGCTGGGAACTGGGACTGCATAAAAGGAAGAAAGAAGAAAGAATGTTACAGCTTTTCCTCTGGAGAGACACTGGACTTGATGGGACTTGGCTTCCAGTTTGTGATGTTGCAAGGCGCTGTCTCCACCTCCGCCTCTGCCATGTACTTCCATTACTGCTGGCTGTCCCTGAGTAGACTGTGACCTCCTGAAACTGTGAGCTAACATAAACCTTTCCTCCTATAAATTTGTGGATGTCAGGTATTGAGTCACAGCAATAAAAAAGTAACTAGAACACAGGCCTTAGGTATTTTTTGCCTCCATTCCTTTGCAATGAGTAAGTGACTCAGCTACATTTGAGCATTTAATTATCCTTGCAACTCTGCCACATTTTATCAGGATGAGGGCTAGGTGAGCACAGCCTCATCTGCCCATCTGCTAGGTAAAAGGAACCACCTCAGGCTTCCATGGAGGCTTGGGATCCTCCTCTGCACTTGTAGGTGTACACTCTTAGCACCTCTAAGTACATACTACACTGCCGTGGTCCTCAATACTTTTTTAATGCATGAACTACAGCTTCAATAACTCATTGAAAAAATGTAACTTGGGGAGATGGTGACCATCTGCACCATGTTTGGCCTCTTTATCCTCCCTCTTTCACTTGCCCTATGCCTTCTCCTTTCCCACTCTCAGATATTCATTTCTTTCCCATAAGTGCATCTCCCCTTTTCCTACCATCTCTCTCATGTTGGGGTCTTTTTAAGCAATTATTTTTTTTTGTGAATTTCCTAAGAGGGACATACGTTGATAGTATTATGTGTTTGGTCCATTTCACAGAGCGTTATTGACTCAAGATGATTCCATTTGCTTCCAAATGTTTCATATATGACTCTATTTATGACTGCATAGCATTTCATTGTGTTTAGATACCACATCTTTTGTTCCCTCCTCTAGTTCCCATTATTCCTCACATTAAGTTCTATGAAATAATTGTGATCTGGGTCCCTCATATCAGAGAAATCATTCTGACTCACTTCACTAAGCATGATGGTCTCAAGTTGCCTCCATTTACTTACAAAAGCCTCCAACCTATCTATTTTTATAGATGAGTAGTATTTAATTTTGTAAAAATACCAGAATTTATGTATCCATTGGTCTGTTGATGGGTATTTTGGTGTCTTCCACATTTTAGCCATTGTTAGTTGTGCTGCTGTGAACATGGATATACATGTATCTCTGATATATGTTGTTTTTAACTCTTTTTGGAGAATTTTCACAAGAGGTATCACTGGATCAAGGGGGATATTTATTTCCAGCCTTCGAGAGACTTCCATACTGCTTTCCATAGTGGCTGTACCAGTTTACATTCCCACCAGCAGTGCAGGAAGGTTCCCTTTTCCCCACAGCCTCGCCAGCACTGATTGCTGTTTGTGTTCTTAATATACACCAATCTCTCTGGAGTTAGATGCTATCTTAGTGATGTTTAGATTTGCATTTGTCTTATGACTAAGGATATTGAACATCTTTTCATGTATTTATTGGCCATTTGAACTTCTTCATCTGAGAACTGCCTATTCATTTCTTTTACCCATTTTTCAATTGGATCTTTGGTTTTGAGGGGCCTCCTTTTCTTCAGTTTCCTGTATATTCTGGTTGTGAGCCTCCTATCTGAGGTATTTATTGGTGGTGAATATTTTCCCCCAGTCTGTCAGTTCTCTTTTTACACTGTTGACAATTTCCTTTGCTGTGCATAAACTTTTTAATTTGACATAATTCTATTTGTTAATTCTGGGGCTATTTCTTTTGCCTTTGGTGCCTTATTAAGAAAGTCCTTGCCTACACCTGTGTGTTTTAGATTTTTGCCTAATTTGTCTTCCAAAGGTTCAGTGTTTCAATTTTAATATCTAGGTCTTTGATCCACTTTGATTTAATTTTTGTGCATGGTGACTTCTACATGTGGATGCCCAATTCTCCCAGCACCATTTGTTGAAGAGGATATCTATCCTTTTTCCAGTGTGTGCTTTTGGATCCTTTATTCAAGACTAGGTAGCTGAGGGTATTTGAGATTGTCTCTGCATCCTCAGTTCTGTTCCAATAATCTACCTGTCTGTTTTTGTGCAAGTACCATGTAGTTTTTACAACTATTGCTTTAGAGTATAACTTGATGTCTGGAATTGTAATGCCTCCTGCCTTGGTCTTGTTACTCAAGGTTGCCTTGTCTATTCTAAGTCTCCTTTAGTTCCATATGAATTTAAGGATTCTTTTTTTAAGTTCTCTGAAAAAAATGTTGGTATTTTGATAGGATTTGCATTGAATCTGTGTATCAGTTTTGGCAGTATAATCATTTTGACTTTATTGATTCCGCCTAAGAATAGTGGATGTTTTTCCATTTTCTTCAACTTCTTTCTTCAATGTAATGTAGTTTTCTTTATATAGGTCCTTCACTTCCTTGGTTAGGTATATGCCTAGGTATTTAATTTTTTGCTAGGCTATTGAGAATGGGATTATTCTTCTGAGCTTTTTCCTCAATGAGTTCATTGTTGGTGTAGAAAAAAGCTATTGATTTTTTGTATTAATATTGTGGGCTGTGATTTGGCTGAATTTGTTTATTATTTCCAAGAGTTTCATAGTGGAATTTTCAGAGCCTTCTATGTAGATAATCATATCATCTGCAAATAAGGATAGTTTGACTTCCTCCTCTTTGATGCAAATTCCCTTTATTTCACTTTCTTGCCTAGTTGCTATGGCAAGTGTTTCAAGGACTACATTGAATAAAAGTAGTAAGAGTGGACAGCATTGTCATGTTCCTGATTTGAGAGGAAACACTTTCAATTTTTCTCCATTTACAATGATATTTTCTGTAGGTTTGGCATATATGGCTTTGATGACTTTTTGATAAAGCCCTTCTATACCTATTTTTCTCAGAGTTTTTATCATGAAAGGGTAATAAATTTTATTAAAGTCTTTTTCTGCATCAATTGAGATTATCATGTAGTTTTTGATTTTGCTTTTGTTGATATGTTGTATTACATTGATTGCTTTACATATATCGATCTAGCCTTGCATCCAGGAATGAAGCCCACTTGATCATTGTGTATAATCTTTCTGATTACTTGCTATATTCTGTTTGCAGAATCTTAATGAAAAATTTTGCATCTATATTCATTAAGGAGATTGATCTATAATTTTCTTTTCTAGTTAAATTCTTGTCTGGTTTTGGGACTACGGTGATGCCTCTAGAAATGAATTTGGTAGTATTCCTCCTTTTTCAAAGTTACAGAACAGTTTGAGAAGAATTGGAGTTAGTTTTTGCCTGAGGTATTGAAAAAATTCTGCCATGAATCTGTCAGGTCCTGAGCTTTTATTTGTAGGTAAAACTTTTATTATTTCTTCAAGTTTCGTGTGTGTAATGGGGTTGTTCAAGATTTTTATGTCTTCGTCATTCAATTTTGGTATTTTATATGTGTCTAGGAAGTCATCCATTTCTTCCAAATTCTCTAACTTGTTAGAGTATAGGTGTTCATAATATTCTGAATCTCTGCAGAGTCTGTTGTAATTTCATGCTTTTCATTTCTAAGTGCATTAATCTGTGCTTTTTCTTTCCATCTTTTGCTAAGTTTAGCTAGAGATTTATCAATCTTGTTTATTCCTATGAGGAACCAGCTCTTTGAATCATTAAACTTTTTTATTGGTTTTTTAATTTCAATGTTATTAATTTCGGATTTGATCTTTATAAATTCTTCTACTGATTTTTGGCTTAGATTGTTCTTGTTTCTCTAGGGCCTTAAGGTGCATCATTAACGTGTTTGTGACTGTTCAGTTCTTTTGATGTGTGCATTTATGGCTATGAATTTTTCTCTTAGTACTGCTTTCATTGTGTCCCATAAATTCTGATATGATGTACTTCCTTCATCATTTAACTCTATGAAGTTTTTGATTTCTTCTCTGATTCTTTCTGTGATCCACTGTTTTGTCAGTATTACGTTGTTTAGCCTCCATGTACTTGCATATTTTCTATTGTTTCTTTTGCACTTCTGTATTGTTGTTATACATATCAATAAAATTGGGGAGTTGTGCTTCTATGAATATGGGTATACATATATCTCTTCTATGTGTTGTTTTGACCTCTTGTGGAAATAGTCCCAGGAGGGGTGTCACTGGATCAAAGGGGATATTTCTAGTCTTTTGAGTGCTCTCCATACTGCTTTTCAGAGTGGTTGCATGAATTAACATTCCCACCAGCAGTGCAGAAGGGCTCCTTTCTCCCCACAGCCTCACCAGCTCTGATTGCTATTTGACTTGTTGATATAGGCCATTCTCTCTGGAGTGAGATGGTATCTTAGCATTGTTTTGATTTGCATCTCTCTTATGGCTAGGGATGTTGAACATCTTTTCACGTATCTATTGGCCACTTGTACTTCTTTGTGAATGAACTGCCTCTTCATTTCATTTTCCCACTTTTCAATAGGATCCTTTATTTGGAAGTCGCCAAAATGTCCATCAACAGACTAATGGATACACAAACTGTGATATTTATACACAATGGAATACTATGCATCTATAAAGTCCAACAGCATGGAGGCTTTTACAGGCAAATGGAAGAAGCTTGAGAACATCATGCTTAGTGAAGTGAGTCAAAAGCAGAAGGTGAAACATCGAATGGTCTCTCTGATATGAGAGACCCAGATCACAACTATATCATGGAACTTAAAGTGAAAAACAAATTAAAACAGGGGGGTAGGGTGGGGAGTGAGGGATGGGTGGGCAGGGGGAGGGACAAAAGAAAAGTACGAAAGTCCTTGTCACCCTGACATGATACATATGTGCACAAAATGCTCAACTTCATTGTAAACCTTAAATTTTGCACTTATACATATCAATAAAATGGGGAAAAAAAGATAAAAGTAGCAGCCAAAAAATAAAATAAAATAAAATTGGGGAAAGGAAATAACGAAAGATAGGGAGGAAGAAAGAAAGGAAGGCTGAAAGAGGCCTTTAAAAATTTCAATTTCAATCCAACATCCCTTCCTTATTTGAAGTTTCATTTATAAAGTGAAATTCAGTCAACTGCTGCCCAAAAATGAGTGGAAAATCTCACAAATATATAAACTGACATTTTCAAATTGCCTTCTCATTAGCATTATGAAATTTCCATTGTCCCTCTGTCCTCTGAACTGCTCCTTTGTCCAGCATATCTGTTCTGTGCATGGTACGTACCCATGTCATTGCAAGAGACAGATCTACATTCACTCACCTTTCATTGCAGCAGATTTCTGTACTTGTTGTATTACCTGTCACTGTCATTGATCTCTTACTGTAACTAGTTTATAACTTTATCATAGGTTTGTATGGATAGGAAAACAGAATATTCCTGTTATCCACAGTCTCAGGCATCAATTATGGGGTTTGAAACGCAATTGCAGGTGGGGGGTGGGGGTGTCAGGGGAGTCTACTGCACATTGCAGAGTGATATTTTTGTAAAATGTATTAAGGATGAATTACCAAACATTTAAAAACAAGACATACAAAGTATTATGCTGGACACATGTAAAAGTAATTTTTAGTTAGTATAATTAGAACAATCATAGCATAGGAAAAAAGATTAAAAGTTCAAAAACTATGAGGGCACAGAGAATTTATAGTAGGTGATTAATGTAAGGACTTATATTCTTCAAAACTTTTGTCATTTGGCAACTGCAAACAAAAAATTAGAAATCCAATAATGACTTCCATTTCTGATGACTTTGATAAAGTTCTTTTTTTATTTTTTGGTCTATCATCAACACAATGTGACTGTCAGGACAGAATGTTATCTTGTATTTTCTGATTTTTTGTCAGAAGCCAATGTCACACAGAAATTTTATAGTTTTTTCAGTCAGCTTAGGAATTTTAAGCTTTTACCTAAAATGGAACAAATGAGGCTGCACTTTAAACGTTCATCCTCAGTTTGTCATTAGTAACCAGTCCTAATATTTTATTCTGTAAGTTACAGTTAGTTTATCTTACAAAGGAAGACATGAATTTCCTATTTGAAGTCCTTTTGAATTACAGTGAAGATTAACCCTACAACTTCACCCATAGGAACCCCACAGCCCTACTGTATGTGGTATGGGCAGGCTTGCCCCAAGTGACACTTGGTGACACCATGGGCATTTCACAGTGCCCAGAGGGGTCTGTTTCTTGTGTCATAAGATAAGAGCATTGGTTAAGCTCTTCAACACATCTGGATCAGATCTACAATAAAGTGTTGTGAAAGCTAACATACTCAATTTCCAGACATAACAGATCTCTGACCAGCCACAAGCAGTTTGTGTGAGACCCTGTAGGGACTGCATTTTGAAAAACGATGTCCTAGAGTCATTACTATTGCTTGGGTCTTGGTTGCTATGGCAACTGAGTATCTCAACCACTTAAAGCTCCAGTGCCTTGCTCTCTACTTGGACTTATGCTAACACCAGCCATCCTTTGAGCAGTCATGATGTCACTGTGTGCTAGATTTCACATGTCTGTCTTCCACACAACAAGAAGGTAAGATCTGCGCATTCTTCCAACATGTTAGGAGCCAGATCCCAGAGGATTTGAGGATTTGAGGATTTATTTACAAGGCACATAAAATTATGGTAAGTTGAGAAGAGTTTTTGCTTGTTTGGGGATTTTCCAAAGCTTCATTGAGGCTTGATTGATATACAAAAGTCACACACACTTAATGTATTCATCTTTGGACATATTCGTATAGGTGTGACATCACCACAGCATTGTATTTGTGTGTGTATGTGTGTAAGAACACTTACTTACCATGACCTCTATCCAAATACAGTTTAGTGCATCTCACTATATTGTTACTATAAGTACTGTGCTGCATAGCTGACCTCTGGAATTTATCTTATATAATAGAGACAATAATAATTCCCCAAATCCTGTTGTTCCCAGACCCTCGCAGCCACCACTCTTTGTTTGTTTGTTTGTTTGTTTGTTTTTAAACAGGGCATTTCTCTGTAGCTCAGGACCACTTGAGCTTCTGTGCAGCTGAGGCTGGCCTTGAACTCAAGGGAATCCTCCTGCCTCAGCTTCCTGAATGCTGGCATTACAGGCTTGTGCCCCCACATCTGGCTTGTGCCTCCCACACCACTGCTGGGGAATCCACTCAGGGCCTGTGCTTTCCAGGAAAGCACTCTAACCGCTGTGCTTTTCCTCCTGGCAACCACTGTTCTGCACTCTGCCTCTGTAAGATCGACTGTTTGTCACCCCGGTAAGTGGAGTAAAGCAGTGTTTGTCCTGCTGTGACGCATACTTCACAGAACACAGTGGCCCATTTTGTCTTCATGGTTGCAAATGGCAGGTTTTTCTTCTTTTGAGGAGAATTTGTTCCAAGAGTCAACCAAACTGGGGACTGTGCAAGCCTTGAGGGAGAGTATAGTACCTTAGGGCTTGTCGTAGCAAGGCACTGTTCATCCCCTGGACCTGGAGGGACAGGAGCAATAGTGTGGTTTGGATCTGGAATGTCTGCCGAAGCCTCATGTATCTGGAATGATTCCACCATGGGGTTAATCCTCTGCTTCCCCTGCTGTTAAGAGGCGGGGCCTGGTGGAAAGGGGCAGATTTCTGGAACCTAACCAGGAAGAGCATATGCTAGCTCGGCCCTTCACTCTGTCTGCTGCTTCTCTTGCAATTAAGCGAACAGCTTTTCTGCAGCTAGGCCCTCTCCCATCACTGCAGGCTGCCCGTGAAGATGCAGGCTTCTGAAACTGTGAGCTAAACAAAGCTTAGTTACCTTTTTGCTGCTGTAACAAAGTATTGCACATACACAAAGGAGGGGAGGAACATTTTATTTTAGCTCACAGTTTCAGAAGGTCACAGTCCATTCATGGGCAGCCAGCAGCAATGGAAGCACAGGGCAGAAGCAGAGGTGGAGGCAGCTCCTCACAGCACTGCAACCAGGAAGTCTAGTCTGAGAAGAAGGGCGGAAGTAGTATATAGCCTTCCAGGTCCTGACCCAGTGACCAGTCCCTTCTGGGTCCACTCTCAGTGTTCTGCCCCTTCTACGTTTAATTCCCTAATCCACCACCCACCTGTAATCTAATCCACATGCCTGTAACTGATAACCTGCCATGTGCTTGTCTTCCATCACATGCCTACAATCCACCCCTCCAGACCATCTCCTCATAACATGTGGTCCCATAGATAATCCGTAACATCCAAATACATGAGACTTTCGGAAGACATTCTGGATTCAAGCTGCAATATTCTGCCCCTGACCCCGAAGAGACCCACGTCCATCTCCTCATGCAAAACACATTGAGTCCTTCTCTAGGAGTTGCCAAAGTCTTAGTTCCAGCACTGATAAAAAAAAAAAAAAAAAAAAAGTCCAAGCCCAAAGTCTCCTCTGAGATGCAAGGCAAGCTCTCAGCTGTGAGCACAGGGTGACCATTCCCACCCCAAAAGGGAGGAACAAGAGGATAGAAAGTATTGGACCAGGGCCAGGAGAATGGCTCAGTGGTTAATGTTCTTGCCTAGCAAGCACTAAGTCGAGTGCAAAATAGCTGAGTTTGATTCCCCAACACCACATAAGCTGGGTGTGATTGGCACATTCCTGTAATCTCAGCACTTGGGAGGCTGAGGCAGGAGGATTGCTGTGAGTCCAAAGCCAGCCTGGACTCCATAGTGAGTTCCAGGCTACAGACCTAGACCCTGTCTCAAAAAAGAAAAAAGAAAAAAAAAGTGTCAGACCAAAACAAGCTCTAAACCTAGCAGGGCAAGGGTTACATCCTGTAGCTCCATGTCCAGCGCCTGGAGAAACGGTGGCAGCAGTGAGATGGGCTTGGGTGGCCCCACCCCTACAGCACTGCTGCTGGCTGCAGCCTCTACCTTCTGTCCTTTGGGCTGAGTCTGCCCACAGCCTGCAGCTTTTCTCAGCTGACGATCCATGCTCCCGGCTTCTCCAAATTTTGGGGGGTTTCCATTGCACCTTAGGCTCCTCCTTGACAACTTCACACACTGCCCTCCCAAGGGCACATGGCCTGACTGCCAAGACCTTCTTCTGAAATCTGAGTGGAAACCTCCATGACCTCTCAACTCTTGCATTCTGCATGCCTGTAAACCTAGGACCATATGGATGTTGGCAAGCTCTGCCAACAGCTTGAACAGTAGTAGTCTGCCCCCCTTCTGCCATGGTTGCAACAGCTTCTGAGTGCCTGGATTGATGAACTCTGGCAAACATTTCTTTCTTTGGCCCTACAGGAAGGCCTAGGTACACTTCTCAAGGCAAAGCCCTTTACGTTTTTACCCTTTAACTGATAAAGGGTAAGGTCTTGCTGATACCTGAGGTACTCTCATGGGCCTTATTTTTTGATTTTAATTTTTTTTTTTTCACAGTCCTGATTGCAACTACTTGGCTTCTTTTGAGTGCTGGTCTCTTAAACTTCCACGTGCTGCTCTTTGGCCCCACCACTGCAGGCAATTTTATTCTGGCACTAAACTTTTCACATCTTTTTCTCTGCTCTTTCCTCCTGCCTTTCAAGTTGGCAAAAAGGCATAAACAGTGCCCATGTGGCAGTCTGAATATCAGGCTGCCTTGAGATTTCCTCCACCAGATTAAGTAGTTCACTGTCCTTCATGTCAGTTTCAGGAAAAATGTTTGGACAAGGGCAAAATCCCAGCACACTTTCTGCCAGACTGTAGCATGCATGATTTTTAGACCACTCACCAATACAGTTTTCCTTTCTATCTGAAACTTTTTGAACCTGGCCTTTCCAATCCACAATCTTATCAGCACTCTGGCCCTCTGAGCTCCAACCAGACTCTCCCATCAAGCTCAGCTCAGAGAACTCCAAGGCTTCTCCAGCTGGCATCACCAAGCCTTTCCAAATTCTTCCCGCAAACCAGTTCAAAAGGCTTCCAAACCACATGGTCAGGTAAAGTCACAGAGAACAACCTCACTTGTCTAGTAACCATTCTTGTCTTAGTTACATTTTTGCCGCTGTGACAAAATACCCAATGTATACAAATTAGAGGAGGAAAAGTTTATTTAAGCTCATAGTTTCAGAAGGTCCCAGCCCATTCATAGGCAGCTGGCAACAGTGGAAGTACTTGGCAGAGGTGGAGATGGAGGCAGCTCCCCTCAGCATTGCAAACAGGCAGCCCAGTCTGAGAGGAAGGAAGGAAGCAGCACATACACTCCCAGGTCCTGCCCCAGAGACCTGCCCATACCAGGTCCAGCCTCAGCGTTCTGTCCCTTCTGGGTTTAGGCCCCTCATCTATCACACACCTATAATCAAATCCACATACCTGTAATCAATAACCTGCCACACACCTGTCTTTCGCCACTTACCTATAGTCCACCATGGGCCCACAAGCCACCCCTCCAGAGCATCGATCTCTTAACAGCACGTGGCTTCATAGATAATCCATAACATCCGTGTACGTGAGACTTTTGGGGGTACATTCCAGATGCAAGCCACATTAAACTCTTTCCTCCCCTAAACTGTAGGTGTTGGGTAATGTGTCCCTGCAGGAAGACCGTGACTAAGACAAGCAGTGAGCATTATCATAAAACCAAGGAGGAGGCCAGCAGCCAGGATGCATGTGGTGACCTTTGGCAAAGGACCATGGCCAGGCCGAGCTGACTCTACAGGGAGGTAATCTGGAATACGTATCCCAACTTCTCGCTCTCATCTCAGCAAGGCTGTTGGCTTACCTCCCACTCCCTGCCCTCAAGGCACAGACCCCCGGGCAGGAACACAGTGGACCTGCAAGACAAACTGAAGTCATGTGACATTTCTTGAACTTCTGAGTCCTTGCTTTAACATTTGGGTATTCTCTCTTCAGAAAACTGAAAATAAAAATCCTATTTGACCCAGCTACACCTCTTCTGATCATCTTTCCAAAAGAGCTAAAGATATTTCATTATAGTGACATTGACATACCTATGTTTATAGCAGCACAAGTCACAATAGCCAAATCTTGGAAGCAGCAAGATGTCCACCAACAGATTAATAGATGAAACCATGAGATACATACACACATGTGGAGTACTACTCTGCCACACACACACACACACACACACACACACACACACACACAAACACACACGCGGAGTACTGTTCTGTCATAGTTTTGTATCATTTATAACAACATGGATATACCTTTAGTCAATAATACTTAGCAAACTAGATCAGACACAAAAGGTTAAGTACCTCATGGCTTCATTTATACAAGAAATCCAAAGTAGAAATGAATACACAGTGAAATAAAAAAGAGAAGACAAGAGACAGAGAGGTGGATTTCACGGAGATGAGAAGGGAACCTGAGGACATGATAAGGAGGAACTGCGGGTAGGAGAGAAAAGAGAAATAAAAATAATCAAAGTTCCACGTGTATGTACACCAATTCCCCAAGCTATATGAAGTCAGTATGTAAATGAATGTGTATCACAAACATGCAAACAGAAAGATAAAGAAAACTTGAGTTGCCTACAACTTTGTCCTCTTTTGATGTAAGGGGACTAATTTCCAAACCATGAAAGTATTTAATAGGAACACTGTCAATTTTGGCACACTCCGTGGAGCCTGAAGCACAATATAGTCATCTTGTTGTCTGGGGGGTGGTTCCAGGACTCCCAGATTGCTGATGTGAGGATGCTTCAGTCTCTTATGTAACTATTTGCGTATAGCCTATGCACTCCTTTTCTATGCTTTAAATCACCTCTATATTACTCATAATACCTAATACGATATAAATGCAATGCAAATGCTATGCTGTATTATTAGGGAATAATGACAAAAAATCTGTACATGTTCAGTATAAACACAACTTATGTTTCAAATCATTTCTTGTAACTCTTCTCAAATGGCTGGAGATGGAAGAATTGCTCAGAGACTATCTTTAGAGCAACAAGAGGCCAAAATTTGCTCCTTACAGAAAGGAGCTGCTAAGACGCTACCTCAATCAGTGCAGACTCTCAATATTTACTGGGGGTAGAAAGGGGTATACAGCAAAGAGGGAATCAGGTTAGTCAATTGATCATAAGGGACTTCACATTTTGTAGAATACAAGATCATTAGCTGAACAGTAATAGGGGTAAAGCATATTAGCACAATCATAGGTGGTATCATCTTTCCATTGATTACCCGAGCTTTATTCATATCTTGCTTATGTCCCTATAACCTTGGGTGAAGGCAAATACTGTGCAGTTTGCAACATGTGACAGTCACCACTCAGTGCATAGCTCTAAGTCGTTGCCTAGAAACAGCATTCTTTTTTATTTCCCCGGTGCTTAATCTCTTGCAGCCCCACAATTTCTTCCATGGCTGATTGAGTCTGTGGCTGCAGGAGTCATGAGATATGGGAGGCCACATGTAGCTTCATGGCTCTATGAGTTGAAAAATTCAAGTCAGAACTAAACATACCCAGATTTCATAGTCTTACAGAGCTAAAGTTGGTCTGTAAGTATGTATTTGTGCACTTCATTCTGTCCCTTGACATTTACATGTTACCTTGGGCTGAAGGGCCCAAGGGAGGAAATCTTACAGTTTCAACCATTTGATCTTAATATCCCTCCCCCAGGTGATGGCCTCCTTCCTCCTGCCTCCTCTGGACAGCTAACTCTGGCCCACACACCATCCCATCATGAAACCCCTCCTTGTCACCTGAAGGGAGCCAGCACCACCTTCTCTCACCCACAGGATGCCAGGAATCATTATCCGAGCCATGGCATCATGTGCACTTACTGTGGCTGGGCAGCCAGGACTCAGGGGCATGCACTATGAATGCTGCACTTGTCGAGGTGTGGGCTGTGCAATGTGGGAATGACGCTGACCTTGAGGAGTGGAGGGACACAGTCCCACAGGGAGAGAAGCTCCCTCTGGTGCTCAGTGGCCTTTGGTAGTTCCCAGACACCAGCCCTAGGTTGTACTTTTAGGTACAAAGTGGAGGTCATAGACTCAGAGAACTTGGCTGGTGGCGAGGCATATCACTGAAACATCAGACCAATTTTTTTTTCATCAAACTCACTTTTATGTTCACTTTCTATTTGTAGAAAATAAATTTAGTCTTAGATTTAACTTAGTGATACAATATTGCACTTTCAAAATATAGGTACTTAAATGAAAAGAGAGTATTTTTTATTTTTTTCAATCCAGGTGGTAAGTCAACCAGGCAAATGCTGGCCATGGTCAGCTGGGGGCAGGGCTCACCTGGGTGGCTGTGTTTCAGGGTGTCCCTCTGCTGGCCTCCTCTTTTACCTCCAGCCTTATCATGGTTTATTACTTTGCTGAGGATGCCGTAACAAATCACACAAAATAGGTGACCGGCAGCAATGCACGTTTGGTCATGTATAGTTGTGGAGGTCAGAAGTCTGAAGTCAAGCATAGGTGGCATCAGCATCATCTAGAGGGCCACCCTCTCTCTGGAGGGTCTACGGAAGACTTTTCCCTTCCTCTTGCCCTTTCTTGTGGCTCCAAGTGGCCCTTGGCTTGTTGGTGTTCAACTTTCATCTCTGCCTTCACATTTCCACGGTTCTCTCCTCCTCTGTCTGTGCCTGTGCTCTGGTTATCTCTTACCAGTACACAAAATCCATCCCCTCCCAAGAATACAGGATGCACTCAGCTTGAGATTCTTAAATTAATGATACCCTAAAGATTTCTTTGAAAGAAGGCCACCTTTTCAGACTCGGGGACCTGGACATATGGTTTTGGGGAACATCTTAGTCAATTTTCTGCCACTATAGCTGGTTACCTCGGGCTGCATCACTTACAGAGAGCAGAGGTTCATTCAGCACTTAGTTCTGAAGGTGGTAAAGTTCAGTATGGATGGCTACATCTGGTGAGGGCCTTCTTCCTGGGCCATCATGTAGTAGAGAGCATCCCATGGTGGAGGTACAGCTCATTCTGGTTCATCAGGTCTTGGGGCTCCACGCTTATAACTTCTTTTAACCTTAATTACCTTCCAATAGTTGTATCTTCAAAGACTATGGCTGTATTAAGTTTCTATCCTGTATTAAGTTTAATCCCCACAATGGGATTTCAGTTTCAACAAGAGTTTTGATTAGTTCACTCAAACCACAGAAGGGTGTCATGATTCAACTCAAAGGCAGCCTCAGATGACCCTCAGTGGACACTCAGTAGTCACTGGCTCTGAGCCACCATCTGAACCCACCCCCTCCTGTGTTTGTTCTGCTCAGTCTTCACTCTGACCACACACAGTCTAGCTCTCAGATGCTTTTAGAACGGGCCAGGCTCCCATCTGCCGGGAGTTATTCTCTTTCTTCAGAATCCTGTGGGCTTGTCCTTCACATCTTCAAGCCTTTGCCCTCGCGTTATCTTCTCAATGAGAGATTCCACTGAATATCAAACCTATTGTTTTAATAATGCAGTCTTCATCCCTGCTTCCTAATAGTTCCCTTCCTTCCTCCTGCTCTGTTCTCTTTGGGTTCTCAGAAGCACTATCATACCAGGAATCTATTTGATATCTTCCTCCTTTACTAGAAGGTCAACTCCATGAAGGTAGAATTTTTTTAGCTGTTTTCTCCTCTTCCATAATCCCAGATTCTAGACCAGTGCCTGACAGGTCTAGAAAGTGCTCAACAACCATATGTTGACAGAAGTGTGTGGGGTTGGGATGGAGGGTGGAATTAGGTGGGAGTTGGGATGGAGGTTGGGATGGAAGCAGGATCGGAATGGAGCATCAAATTAGGTGTGTGTTTGGATGAATGTTAGGATGGATAGGGGGTTGAGATGAAGGGTAGAATTAGGTGGAATGAAGCTTGGGATTGGATGAGTATTCTCTAAAGGTCCATATGTTAAACTCTTGGTCCTCAGGGTGGCGCTGTTGGAAGGTGATGACATCTTTGAGAGATGGGTCACTGAGAATATGCCCCCAAAGGGGACTGCAAGGGCCCTGGCCTTTTTCTTTTACTTTTGCTTTATGGCCATGCACAGAGTAATTTTGTTCCATCTGGAACTCTGTTATGACGTGAGTACCTTAGCAGAGGCCAAAGAATGTACTGTCTTTCCTTGGACTGGAACCTTTAAATCTGTAAGCTAAGATAGATGATTTCTCTTTATCAGGTAGTGATTTGGGGAATTCTGTTCTAGGGACAGAAAGCTGCCTAAAATACCTAATAACTAGGCAACTTGAGTACAAGTCCTGCAGGCTGCAGATGGCTGCCAAGGCTGGGAACTCCCATCCTGTGTCTGTAACAGTTTCTTTGCCCATGTTCTTCTTGAGAACAGAGTTTTGCTTTTTTTTAAATTGAAGAATGCGTTTAAAAGTAATTTTCTGTTGTTATAACAAAATCCATGAAGCTAGGTACTTCATAAGAAAAAGAGGCTCCCTCAGTCACTTTCTCATTGCTGGGACAGAATGCTCAACATTCACAACTAACAGGAGGACAGATTCATTGTATCTCCTAGTTTCAGTAGGTCTCAGTCCATTCATAGTGACTCTGATTGGCAAGGAGGGTCTGGCAGAGAACACCTGCTTATGGCCTTGCAAGAGGAAGGATCTGGGGCCTTCAGAAGGTGCTGGGGCAAGAGTTTATCTCTTTCCAGGCCACACACATGTCATCCACAAGAAGCCTGCAATCTACTACATGCCTATAATCCATCACATCTGTAATTCTCCCCTCCTGACGAGGCTCCACTCACCTCCTTACAGCACCCAAATTCATGAATTTTTGGGAACATTACAGATCTAAGCCATGACAGAGGCTTATTGAGCTCATAGATTTGAAGCCCCAAGAACACAGTACCAGCTCCAGCTTGGCTCTGTAGAGGGTCTTGTAGAGGGTGGTGTGCCAGTGGTGGGAGTGTGGGAGGAGGAGAGCTCATGGGGAGAGGCAGACAAGAGGTCAGAAGGATGTAGGAGTTGGTTACCCTTTCATAATAACCTATCACAGACACTCACTCAAGAAAAGGATTACCCCTTCTGAGGTGATGGTCAATGACCTAGTGATCTCCATTGACTATCAGTGACCTTGTGACCATCAGTGACCTCCTGACCTCCCAGTAGGTCCCCTCTGCAGCACCTCTTACTACTGCCACACTGAGGACCACCTTCAGGGAACAGACTGCACTCGCACAAAGCAGTAAGGGGAGAGTCGATGTGTTTATATATTAAATGTTTCTGGATAGAAACATTTGAGCTAAAAATCCAAATACTGCAAGCAGTGACCTAATGAGTTTTGGTTTTGCATTTTAAAATAAAATCATACTATACTACAACCAATTAAAGCAATACAAAAAAGGGAAGAAACTCACCAAGTCCATTAAAAACATCTTTTTCAGAGGAGTGTCCAGAGGAGGCCCCTCTATCTTGTGTCCCTTTCCCAGTGCAGAATCTGGAAGCCAGAGAAGCACTTCAGAAGCCTGGATCTGTCTTGGTGACATGTAGGAGGCTAGAAATTAACCTGAAGCCGATCTTGGCCAAATTTAAGGGTAAACACAGAATCTAGTTGAAAACTTGGAACTTGAGCTGGAACTGGAGAAGGTCCCTCAGCTGACATTTCTCAGCCTTTCTCCCCTGGGTGGGGCCAAGGCCCCCTCTACTGGAGAAGAGCCAGAGTCCAGTCCTGGCTCTTGCTCCAAGGAAGAAAAGAAACTTTGTTTAGCTAAGTCCAAGCACCTGGTCCTTTCAACTTAGATGCTGAACCCGGTGCCCCCAAACTTGAGAGGGAAGGCACTGGCAAGACCCACCTCTGGAAGCACCTAGACCAAGGTGCTGCCAAGAATGTGCTGGCAGAGAGAAGGCAGGATGGTGTGAGGCTTCCTGTCGGGGTACACACATCTACCCCAGCGCAGCAACTGCCTCGCCTTCCAGTCTATAGGACATGCTGGAACCCCTACTTTCCCTCTACATTCATCCCAGACTCAGCTGCAGGTCCCAGCAAATGGCTTTGTTTCCCAACTCAAAGACACACAGTGGAGTGTAACAGTATCCCAGGTGGTGATGACATGTGCCATGGTTGGAAGGGAATCACTTGAGCTTGCCCTCCAGCAGGCTAGAACCTTGGCCCTGCCCTGTCTCTGCTTGGGCCTTAAATGTAGGCTCAGCTCGGCAACTGGAACCTTAGATTTTGTACGTAATGGCAGAGACCAAGGGGTGCTGCTTCAGCGCCCCTCTCCCATCCCAGAGGCACCCAGTAGCCTGGCCATGGGGCTTCACTTCTGCAGCTGCCCATGGCAGGACACCTCTATCAACTCTGAGTGCTACTCAGAATGACCAGAGGATGGCCACAGAAGGGCAAGGAGAGCCCTGCATTGTCCTCAATGCCCCTGAGACCTGGACCCTCCTCTGTGAAGTCATGGAGCTGTGGCCAGGGGGAGCTCGGGTCCCTTCCTCTTTTGCAAAGATTCTCAGAACCCCTAAGTCTGCATATCCTCTCTCAGTTGTCCGTTCTTCCTCTGAGTCTCATATCCTCTCTTTGCTCTCTCAGCATGCTCCTTCCTGGGGCAGGACTGGGAACCTTTTCACGCCCCAGCCTGTGCTTATTTTCTTTCCTGGCTGGGTGCACACAGCAGGAGGCTCTTGCTGTCCATTAATGATTTCCAGATAGAGACCATAGCCCAACAGAGCTACGGGACCAGGCAGGGGTGGCAGGAGCCAGGGATGAGGTGAGACACTGGGGAAGGAGAAGCCAAGAGGTTAGGACATAGCTGTCCATGGGTGAGACCTGGATGCTGGCACTGGGGATGTGCCTGCGGCTTGGTTGTTCATTGTCTTTCCCCAAACACAGTCTAAGATCCCATGTGGTCACGGGACAGGCCTTGCCCAGTCTTGATTATCAGCAGTGTCTCTGTAGCATGTTCCTGCATTCTGCTATTGCTCAGGCTGTGTCCTTGCTGGGGACACTCTCTCATGATGCTTTAAGACCAATTCTTGGCCACCCTCTGTGTGACATGTCCTCAGACCTGTTTTTTGTGCTGTCTCCCACAACTCTCCTTCCTGGCTCAGGGCTCCCATGGGCCAGTCTGACTTCAGGCTGGAGCCTGTGTGGGGGGACTTGTGAAGTTGGAATCCTCATCTTCCAGTTTTTAAAGTCAGCCCCTTTTGAACCATGAGGAGAATGGGACCCTGGAGGATAAACAAGATGACTTTTACTCAAGATAGATGCCATTAAGACTAATACAACGTAAAGTGTTTGCTAGAAGTTCTTAAACTATTGTGGGAGCTCTACAAGAGACTCTGTGGGGAAAAGAATATAAGTGTAGAGCTGTGGCAGCTGTTTTGTTAACATGAGGGAAGACAGTGGAGGGACTAGGAATGCCAGCAAGACACCTTCACCACAGAAGGACGATCAGAGAGCAGAGAGTTGTGCCCTTGGTGTGACTCTCTGAGCAGCTGAAGCAAGCCTAACTTGAGATCCATTTATGGACTCTTCAGGAACATGGCTGAATAGATTCTCTTTGCTACTTAAGTCAGCCCAGTGTCATTTTTACGCTACATACAGGTTGAATGTTCCTAACTCCAAGTCTTGCCCTTCTAAATCAGGAGACAACCATGGTCATGGAGGGAAATGTGGTGTGCAGGAAGCTGGGCAAAGCAGCTTCTCCACATGGACAACAAGGCCAAGGATTTTGGGATGCACCGACAAGCAGGTCAACTTCTTGGTGAGGGTCATTGGCACAACTGGAAGAGGGCAACGCCTGTGAGAGTAAGGAATAGAACAAACTCTCAGCTGGCAGTGCCTACAGAACATCTGTGCTGGAAGAATCCATCTTCCAACCCATCAGTATAGAGGTCCTGGCCGATCATAGAAAGTGAAGGTCTCACACAAGGCAGCCTACCGTTGTGTGTCCAGTAGATCTGGCTGCAGATGGCCACACCTGGAGTGTAGGTTCCAGGGCTAGGCCTTGAACTGTGGGCCACTCTCCTCTGGTGGCAATGCTGCCTCTGCAGGGAAGTCAGACTTGGTGCAGGAGGTGCCCAGTGCACAGTTAGAGGCCCTGCTCTTGACTCAGGGGCTGGCTGGCTGGGGCCTGAGCACAGGGGGATTGTGTCTAGAAGATACTTGTGCCCTTGGCTTCAGACATCTGGGATAACTCCCTAAGCATAACCAAGCATTGCAGGCAGTTTGAGGGCTCTCAGAACAGCTTGGCTGGTGTGACCAGTGTCCTCACAAAGCTGCATGATCAGATAGTACAGGCTGTGGGCTCCTGACGGGCTCCTCCCTCTTAGCACAGCAGGCAACTGGCCTATAGATGGCAGCTGAAAGTGGTCGCTTGTGGGATACAGGACTTCATACAGCTATTTGCTTCCTTGCAGGGGGTGAGCTGGCTTCTTCTGGGAATTAATTCAGTTGGGAATATCTGGGAAGTGACAATGGCTAAACAAGACAGAAGTGCAATTCTATTACATGTCAATGCACTTAGGGGCCCGGAAATGACAATCACGGTGCAGCTATGTGTCACCCAAACTCCTTCCACCTTCCTGCTCCACCAAACATCACAATCTGTGACATCTATCCTCAAGGTCACAAGATGGCTGCTGGGTCTTCAGCCATCATACCCAGAGTCTAGACAAAAAGATGGGGGAGAAAAAGCAAACAAAAACACGAAAGGGGGGGCTTTCTCAACATATCTATGTAGACTACCACCTGCAATCCAATGGCCACGCCCATCTCAAGTGGATTGCCACCACACGTACTGCCTTTCAAGTGTGATGGTGTATAACTAGAATGCAACAGTTTCTGTTTGCTTTACTTTATTTTTGTGATTATACTTGCCTTATGACAAGTTATTTTTTGAAAATTAAAACCAGCATAATCTCAAAAATCAGACACACACAGCCCCCATGACAAAATATGCTCCAAAAGGAGAAATCGTTCAAAATCAGAGAACCTTTATAAAAAGGAGAAAAATCATGTGGCCAACTAAGAAATGCACCACACATTTACTCAAACTTAGTAGCCATGCCTAATAAAAGTACCAAATAAAATAAAGGAGGGAAACAATGCCAACCAAGGAAACACATCCATCAGCTCTCATGCTAGCCATTTACAGACTGGAGCTATTTTTATTAAAATTACCAGCAAAAAGTAAGTGTCTCATGGGAGTGGGAGAGAAAAGATATTAAATCAGAGGAAGCAGGGCGGGGATGTGGGAGTGATGTGGGTGGGAGCAATCAGTGTATGCTGTGTGCAAGCATTAAAATGCCACAACAAAATCCACTTCTCCATATTTTCCATATACATTATTTTTTTAAAAGTAAACCTGTTGTGATAATTAAATCAAGACTATTTTAAAGGTGCTAGCAATCTGGCCCAGTGGCACAGGCTTGTAATCTCAGCATCCTGGGAGGCAAGGACAAGAGATCTGCGAGTTCAAGCCCAACCTGGGCAACTTAGCAAGTCCCTGTCTCAAAAGTAAAAAAAAAAAAAAAAAAAGAAAAACAAAAAAAAAATTTATAAAATGGGGAGGAGGGACTGAGGATGTGGCTCAGTGTGAATGCCTCAGGCTTGATCCCCAAGCAAGCCAGCAAAAAAGCAAAAACTATGTTAACTAGGTATATTTGGAAAAATATTGTGTTTCTTCTCAAATGAAATGATTGTGTTTCCAGAAAATTCCAAGCACTTTGGAAGTAGATCATTAAGATTGATAAAAGAGATGATTTTAAGGTCATTAAAAATCTAAAAATTTTATTATTTTTTTTGCATTCGGTATACAACTATAAAATATTTTTGAAAAAATACTACCCTAAAACAGTTACAAAAGAAAACAGAAAAATACGTTTACAACAAATATAAAATCTTAAGAACAATATTTTTGAGAATATACAAGCCTACATGAGAAGACTGAAATTCAGTGGAAAAATCCAGATCCAAAGTTGAACACATGGGGAAAAAAAATCAAGTGCTTGAAGAGTGAAATGTAATTGTCATGAAAATATCACTTTCCCCAAATTAGAATTTAAATTTAAATATGCACTGGATTTTTGTGGGTGGGGGTAGAAAGAGGAGAAAAGAGAAAAAGGAGCTGAACCGGCAATCCAGAAGTTACGGCAAGCCAGGCCCAGGGGTGCAGGCCTGTGGTCCCGGCTCCCTGGGAGGTGGAAGCAGGCGAATCACAAACTTGAGCCAAACGTGGGCAACTTCACGACTTAGCAAGACCGTGTCTCACAATAAAAAATGAAAAACGAGCTGGGGATGTAGTTCCACGAAAAGGTCCTGGGCTTGATTCCCAGAACCGTGCCAAAGGCTGTTTGTAGCAAAGAATAAGTATACAAGAAAATCATTAGCGTGAAATGGCTAGAGGGAAAGAGCTTCCAGATATTAAACCTTACAGTCATTTTAATGAAATCAGGTGGGGAAAGGCCTTTATTCTTGGTCAGGCGCCACAAGAAGTGCAGGCTTCCTGTGGGCCGCTGGACCTCTAAAAAGGAGGCTGGTCTAGAGTCGTCAAAACCCAAAAGGTCTGGCAGGATGAACTTCTAGATTTGAAGCAGGGCGGAAGGCTTTTGCAGTTGAGCAAGGAGGTATTGCCAGTTCCCTGCCAGGGGTTGGCAATGCTGGAGGCTCTCAGCCAGGTAAAGAATGAGCACGCAGACAGCTCCCACGGCCTGAGGCTCCACCGCCAGGTAAGGCTGGTCCCTCTCCTCCTCCTCCCTCCCTTCCGACCTAGTGGAGCTGGAAAAACATGGCAGCGAAGAGAAGGAGCCAGCTGCGCTCCGGGTTCCCACTCCAGGAATCCCAGCTGGAGGCTGCCACCGGTATAGTTTGGGGTCCAGCCAGGGGTCCCCCAGGGCTGCCAAGACAGTTCCCTCAGCAGGGAGGAAAGGTGTTTGCCTGCACCCTGGCAGCACCCCAATATACTTCCAGAGGCCAGAAGTCTGAAATCAAGGTGTCAGCCGACTGGGGCCTTGTGGAGGCTCCTGGAGAGAAACCCCTGTCGCTGGCAAGCCTTGTTCCTTTTCTTGGCTTGTGGACATGTCACTCTGTCCCGTCTCTGCCTCCGTCTTCACAGGGCTTTCTCCTCTTTGCCTGTCTTCCTTTCTCCTGCGCCAGTGCATCCTTGCCTGCCGAGTCTACCCCATTCAGGGCGATCCGATCACAGCAGCTCTGCCTTGTTACAGTTGCAGAGTTTCGTGCTTTAATCACCATCACAGTGTAAGATTCCAGGTGGGCGTGGCTTCAGGGAGGGCAGATGTCTTAGTTATTTTTTGTTGTTGTTGCTGTGACAAAGTAGCCAATATTCACATTTTAAGAGGGAAAGATTTCTCTTTTTTCCCACCATTTTTATTGATATACATACGCAATACGTAACATTTACAACGAGCTTGAGTATTTTGTGCACATATATATCACATCAATATTACACTCCCTTCCCCATTTTTGGCCCTCCCAAGCCCTCCCCATCCCCCCTAATTCCCACTATCACACCCATTTGGTTCTATAGAATGCCTGTATTCTGGGTTTCCCAAGTCAGAGAAACCATGTGATACTTAATATATTTAATCTTCTGCGTTTGATTTCTTTCACGCAAATCACCACTCTTTAGCTCAGCTTCCACCCCTAGAATGGTCCTCAGTGGCCAAATCTTGACGCCTCTTCTCTGAGTCCAGCAGATCCCTTTATTGGGATATTTGCCAAAAAGTTCCTTCTTTTCTGTATATTACTGTATCTTTGTTGAGATTCTTTAACACGGCCTCACCTGCCGGTTCACATGAGAAAAGAACTGTGACAATATAATTCATAAGGCTAGAAAAGTTGAGAAAGAAAAAGAACAAGTTTCAAATGCCTTAGCTGAGTACTGAAAGGTAAATGTTTTCACATTCAAAAGATGTTCAGGTTATCATTACATCAATCAGTTTTCTTAGGACAAACTTACATCAAAGATCAAATAAGTGAATTGCTACATTAAATGAACTTAAATCTTTATTATCACATAAATATATTATACTTAAAGCAATAAATATAATGGCATACTTAATTATTTCAGAATTTTTAAACTTATTTCACTAATTACTAACATTTTGTCAGATTTGGTTTATCATTTTATCTACCCATCCATCCATAAATTCATGCATAAATATTTTTATATCTGTCTTAGTTACTTTTTCGTTGCTGTGACTCAATACCCGACACCCACAAACTTAGGAAAGGAAAGGTTTATTTTAGCTCACAGTCTCGAAGGTCACAGTCAATTCAGGGGTGGCCGGCAGCAATGGAAGTACATGGCAGAGAGAGAAGTGGAGGCAGCTTTTCCAGACATCACAAACAGGAAGACAAGCTGAGGCTAGCTGAGACTAGCCCTCGTCCTCCAGGAAGGCAGGGGCAGCTTATGTATCCTTTCAGGTCTCCGCCCAGTAACCAGTCCCTCCTGCATCCATGTGTGGCCACTACACACCATTAATCCTAACTTAGCTGCAACCCACCCCTCCAGACCAAACCCCAATCCACCAACATCACATGGTTCCATTAAAATACATGAGACTTTTGGGGGACACTCCAGATCCTAACCACAACACCGTCCATCCATAAATTCATGCATACATATTCTTAAAAGATTTTAAACCAATTCCCCATGTTGAATATAATTATGTTTTGCAAAATAATGTACTATTACAAATAATAATTATGTGGGGAAATTTCACAGATTTTATTTAACAGCTGGTACTGTTTTAGAAGTATATCAACCAAATGATTCAAATACCAATCTAATTTTTTGTTAAACTTTTAAGAGAGAAAGATTTCTTTAGCTCACAGTTTCAGGTTTCCCACAGTCTAATTGTAGGGCAGTCAGCCATGGTGGAGGCGTATGGCAGGGCCTGGAGAGCAGCTCACCCCACTGCAGACAGAAGTGGAGTGAAGCAGGAGCTAGCAAAGAGCTCTCCTAGGAAGAAGCTGCAACGATACTTATTCTTTCTCCCTCTACTTAGCTCAGGCTGTCAGACAGGACTCCCGCACCTAGAGTGGTTGCCCCTGTCCCTTTTCCTGGCCCACAAGTCAATAACAAACACCTGAAACCTCTGCAGCAAATTGAACACACAATCCTTCCAGGTCAAAACCCAAGCATCTTTCCTTTCTAGCCAGGCTCTGCTAATACATAGTTCCAAATACATGAGGCTTTTGGGGGACACCCAAGATCCAAACCATACCAGGAAGGAAGAAAAATCATTCAACCCCCTGCAGAACTACAAGGGCACGTTGGTCATAGTGACTGCCACACACAGTGTTTCTCATGGAAAAATGTACCTAGAGTTTCCTGCTCAGAGAAGGAGGAGCTAGTACACACCGCACTGGGATCAGGTCGGTCCCCTGACTTGGTGCAGCCTTCTGATTTCTTTAGCTCCTTTCAAAATCTGGATTAAGAATATGTACACCATAGGGTTGTGAGAACAACATATGAGAGACACCATTAGAAAGAAATCAAAATGTATAAAAAGTGCTGTGGACAATGGCATAAAAAAGTGATTTTTGTTTTTGTTTTGAGACAGGATCTTATTATGTTGCCCTGGCTGGTCTCAAAACTTATGGGCTCAGGGATGGAGGAATAGCTCAGCAATTAAGGTATTTGCTTAGCAAGTGCAAGGCCCAGTTGGGGATCAGGGGAGTCTGATTCTTTAGAACCACATAAACTGGGCATAGTGGTCATGTCTGTAACCCCAGTACTCAGGAGGCTGAGGCAGGAAGATTGCTGAGAGTTTGAAGCTAGCCTGGGCTACATAGTGAGTACAGGACCAGCCTTGACTTCATAGTGAGATCTCTCTCGCTCTCTCTGTCTCTCCCTCTCTCTCTCTCTGCTTCTCTCTCTCTCTCTCTCTCTCTCTCTCTCTCTCTCTCTCTCTCTCTCTGTCTCTCTCTCAAAAAAGCCAAACAAACAAAAAAACCAACCAAACAAAAACCACCTCATAGGCTTAAGGGATCCCATTACCTCAGTTTCCTAGATAAGAGGGATTATAGGTGTGCACCACCAAGCATGGCTACACCAAACACTAATGAGAGATGTAAATGATCTCTACACCAGAAACTAAAACACTGCTGAAGGTAGTAATGAACATCTAAATAATAGATCAGTATGCTAAGTTTATGGATTGTTAAACATTATTGTTGTAAAGTTCATCCTCCCTAAATTGCTGTATGGGTTCAGTGCTACCAGATGAAAATTACAGCAAGGTTTTTCTTAGCATGAATATAAAAGCATAGTTCTAAATTTGTTTTAGAACATAATTTTATTTATTTTTTTTAATTCTGAAGTAAGTCTTACGTTGACCAGGCTGGCCTCAAACTTGTGATGCTCCTGCCTCATATGGAAACAAACAAACAAACAAACAAAAATCAATAAACTTGAAGAAGGACAACATTGGAGGATTTGTGCCGGGACTATCAGGAATACTGTCAAGCTACAGTAACTGTGACACTATGTTGGTGTTGGTATAAGGACAAATACATGGACCGACAGAAAGAATCGGGCCCAGAAATAGAGTCATTCCTATGTGCTCGTTTGATTTTTCAATAAAGACTCCTGATTAATTAAACAAGAAAGAAGTATTCAGTAGGTGTAACAACAGCAATAAGAAATTCACATAAAACAATGAACTTTGGTCCCTTACACCTTACCAAAAACGTCTTTTTGAAAGGGACTATAGATGTAACTATGAAATATAAAACAATAAAATTTGTAGACAGGAAAAATATCTTTAAAATCTCAGAGTGAAGATTTTAAAAACCAAAAAAGCTTAAATTATCACAGAAAAAAATAATTGTGATATCAGCAAAATTAAAAACCTTGCTTATCAACAAACACCATTAAGAAAGCAAAAAGGCCAGCCACAAACCATGAGAAAACAGGCATAGAACATTCACCCAACAAGGAAGCAGTATTTAGAATGTTAAAAAAAAAAAAACATTCATTAAAAAGATGACAACGCCCCCAGCCAAAAAAGAGACAAAGTCATTCATTATCAGGAAAATACAAACGGAAATCACCATGGAATACTGGTACATGTCCACTGACACATTCACTCCTCCAAAATGCTGGCGGAGATGCTGAGTGTCTGGGAATTGCAGCCGGCGATGGTGTGAATGGTACAGCTCTCTGCTCAGGAAAACTTTTGCAGAATCATATGAAGTTAAAGACAGAGCTACTCTATGACTCTATGACCCAGCCATTTCCCTATAGGCATTTCCCAGAGACACACAAAGCCATCTGGACTTGTACAAGAAGGTTTATACTGTGTGACGGTATCCCTGTGACGTTCCACAGCGGTTCTTGCCATGAGAGAAAACACAGCAGCACAACAGCTGTAACACCTATGTCACCTTACCATAGGTGGCTTATTTTTTTTTTTTTAACACGACTTGACCCAGTCTCTGAACACGCAGACAAAAAAACTTTCTCTTGAGGTGTGAGGGCATGTCAGATTTCTTGCCAAGGACCACTACGTGGCTGTAGCAGCACTAAATGCAACAGTGCACACCCGTGTGTGTGTGTGTGTGTGTGTGTGTGTGTGTGTGTGTGTGTGCGCGCACGCACTCACGCACGCAAGAGAGTGTGTGTGTGTGCATGTACCCCAGCTCAGGCTTCCTTTCTTGGCCAGCCAAGTGTCTGAACCTCTAGGAATATGAGTGCCTGTGGAAGACTTCGGTAGAACAATGACCTGGCCTATGTCTCTACGATGTCTGCTCCCCACAGCCATTCCCCCAGGGACCAACACCTACGGAGGGAGGGGGCCGGTTGCTCAGCCCTGCTGGCTGGTCACCCCTCTCCCCCCACCTGTGTCTGGAATTCTGGCTTCTCCCCTCCCCTCAGAAGCCCCTCGGACACTCCTACTCCAGACGCCTTTCTTCGGAGTCCTGTGGCCCTTCTCTGGGAAGCCTGTAAGTGAGTGCAGGTAGGATGAATTAGAGGCTTCCCCAGGTCTAGGCCCAAGCAACCAACCATGCCTTAGCCCCAAGCTGTGTCACCCCCAGACCTGCAGGGGGAAGCCATTCCTCCTGCCCACCGGCTGGGGGCCACACTGCTCGGTCTGCCACACTAGGGCCGGCCATCTCCCTCTTCTGTTCCTCCATTTGCTTCGTCTTAAAAGCTTCACACAGTGGTGGGCTCCTTGGGTCTGTCCCCATCCCACAGCATGGATGTGTCATAGCCTGGCTGTGCCAGCCAGGCTAGACAGTTACTGGGAGCATCTCCTGTCTCAGAAGCCAACATGCTTCCCTGACAATATCCTGAATATCAGACAACAGCTCTGACCTCAACGTCCCTGTTGGAATGGTGGCAAGAGTGACAGTGTGTGATGCCAGGGAATAAGTCAGAGGCTGGCTGAGTCGGAGACAGAGCCGTGAGGCCCACCAGGGAGGAAATGACAGCATCATAAACAGGCATGACTTCATGCTTGACCCTGCACACACCCCTCTGAGGTCAGGCAGACCCCTCCCGTCCCCTGGGCCTGCTGTGCAAGGCACTGACACCACAGCGCCTGCAATCCTGGATTTGACCTGAAGCTTATGCGAGGTCAACAAGCTTGTGGGCTGCCCAGGGAGAACACACAAGTTCTGCCCCGTGAACTGTGGATAGGACAGGCTGTGACTTGGCTCTTGATGTAGGGGTGGCCCTTGTCCCTAGGTTTCAGGGCCTGGTGGCAAACATGGTCATGTGAACATTCCATCATGATACAGGTGGCCTGCCTGCACGGTGACAGGGAATGTTCACGGGTGCCCAGAAGAAAGGATTCCTCTGCCAGTAGATCAGGGAAACTTCAGGAAAGAAGAAAATTTTCCACTGTGTCTTAATGGAACTTGCCAGAAAAGATAAGGAAAAGGACTACAGGCAGAGGGGACAGGAAGAGCTTACAGGCAGAAGGCCAAGTGTGAGGGTCATAGGACAGGGCCCTGCTGGCCTGCCTGCCTCTGATTTCTTCCATTTCTCTGCACTCGGAGACGTCAGAGTCTATCTTCTTTTCTTTCTTCTCTCTCACACTGAAGATCAAACCCAGGGTTTGGGGTATGCTCAGCAAGCATTCTGCCAGTAGCTGCATCCCCAGTTCCATATTTGCTTTCAGAGAGCCCCCAGGAGCCACATGGTTAGACGAGCAGGGATGGCAGGTGAGGTCCCATGCAGGCCTGGGCTGGCTGCTCCTCAGGCCACCCACCCTGGCACCCCTACCTCAGGGCCCCTTGCCCCTTTCTTTCTGTGTGTCTGTGATTTCCCAGTGCTTTCCTTCCTGGCCGGACCAGGCAGCAGGCTGCCAGCACCCCTCAGTTCACATGGGGTAAGGCCCTGAAAAGCTTGTGTCTAGAGTCCTCAAGCTGGATAGAAAGGAGAGGACCTTTCTCTGGGCTCCCGTCAACCCCCCTCCCTGGCCAACCCATCCTGGTTACACTCATAGTGGTGGGTAAGGAAAGTGACTTCCCCGAACAGGACTGAGGACACCATCTATATGGAACATGGTGGGGACAGGGCAGAGTCTGACCAAGGCTGGGAAGGCCTCTGTCTGACGTGGCTCCTCTGGCAGTAAAGACTGAGGTGTAGCCACATAGCTGCTTTCTGGAGAAGGTGGATGGGGGTGACTGTGACCAACCTGAAAGGGAAACCCTTGTCTGGAAAGATGGCTGCTGTCCATGTGGCTGCCCCAGTGCTGGACACACCTCCCTTATCTTTCTTTTTAAAATTTTTTTATTGATATAGGATCTTGCTTCGTGGTCTGGGCTGGTCCTCAAACTCAAAGCAATCCTCCTGCCTCAGCCTCCTGAGTGCTGAGATTACATGTTGCTAGGGAATTGAACTCAGGACCTTATGCTTGCTAGGCAAGTGTTCTAACCACTGTGCTATTCCTCCAGCCCCACCACTCCCATCTTTCCAGTGAAGCTGGTCATTCTGATTTTAGACATCTTCTAATATCAAAATGTTGATTGGGCAGAGTACCCTGTAATCCCAGCAATTCAGGAAGCTGATTCAGAAAGATCACAAAATCAAGGTGAGCCTGGGCAACTTACTGCGACTTTTTTTTTTTTTTAAAGGGCTGAGACTTGTCTAGCAAGCACAAATCTCTGGATTTGATTCCTTAGCACCACATAAGCTGGGCATGGTGGCACCTGCCTGTAACCCCAGCACTAGGGAGGCTGAGGCAGGAAGATTACCATGAGTTCAAGGCCATCCTGGGCTACATACTGAGTTCAGAACCAGCCTGACTATAAAGTGAGACCCTGTCTCAAAAAGGGGGGGAGGGGCGAAGGCGGGGACTGATAATGTATTTCAGTGGCAGAGGATCTGGGTTCAATACTTTGTACAAAAAAAAAAAAAAAAACTGACTACCAGTTCAAAATGTCCAGATGCTCTGTGAAGAGCAGAAAGGGAGAGGCATGGGCTGACCTTACTTCCAGGGGCCATTTTCATCCTCTTTTACTAAAAAATGGTACCTAACTTATAAATAATGAGCTTGAAGCTCAGAGACCTGCAGTGACTGCCCAAGTGAGGCAAAGCCAGGTAAAGCCTGGCTAAGCTAGATCTGTGCACTCTTCACCCGCACCCAGGCATAGCTGCTTTGCCAGAGGTCAGATGGTGGCCATAAACCTGTGTGGTTCGTACTGCCACTGTCTCTTTGGCACTGGGGCTGCCGACCTCAGTGGAGCCCTGCTCCCAGGAGATGGCCTAACAGAGTGAAGGCCTGGGCCTCAGAGCAGTCAGGTCCCAGAGATTCAGACACAGGAGAAAATACTGGCTGGAAGGTGGGAATACTGCCTACCTGCACACTCCTTGGACTAGTCTCCGCAACTCTCCCTCTCCAGCCCCTGGCGTGGCCTGTGCCCCCATCAGAGCTGGCAGGCCAGCAAGCTGGGACCCACAGCATGGGGTTGTCTCCAGGACGCTGACAGGGTCACCTTTCCAGGCCCCCACCTGCTATTCCTGAGACACTGGGGAAGGGGCAGGGTGTCCCAACCCCAGCTGGGGCAGACTCTTACCACTTCCTTCTGAGCATCCTTTTGTGCCTCTGGCTGGAATTAAGTGAGTGATTGTACCTCTTCATCTCTTCCTCACGACACCTTCACCATGGTCCTTACAGCTCAAATATAAGCCTCATTTGTGACCTTCAGAATCTTCTCTCGGTGACTGATGGATGACCAGATCACCAGATTGCTGGTGCATTGCTGAGAAATACTAGTTTGTTAGGACCTACCATGATTCATTTGCACAAACATTAGGGTAGCTGCTGTATCTAGCTTCACTGGTGGGCTGAGTTTGGTTGCTATAGCAGGAAGTACTCAGAACAAGCCCTGTTAAAGTGATTTTTTTCACCACCATTTTTATTAATATATATGTATGTAATACATAATGTTTATAATGAACTTGAGTATTCTGTGCACATACATATCACATCAATATTACAATACCTTCCCCTTCCCATTTTTGGCCATCCCATACCCTCCCTGTCCCCCCATAATTCCAACTATCACACTCATTTTGTTCTATAGAATGCTTGTCTTGAGAGAAGAAATCAGAGAAACCATGCGATATTCAACATATTTAATCTTCTGCATATAACTCACTTTACCACTCAAATCACCACTTATTAGCTCAGTTTTCCCACCCCTAGAATGGGCTGCAGTGGCCATGTCTTGATGCTTCTTCTCTGGGACCATCAGAGTCCTTTATTGGACTTTATTTGCCAAAAGTTCTTTTTTCTGCATCTTACTATATCTTTATCTGAGGGAGAGACAGGTCAACAGAAACAACCCAGGCAGGGCAGAAAAAGAAAGCACAGGCTGCCACAGGACCATGAAACAGTATCACGTGACATCATTACCAGCGTCCCAGGAGGGAAAGAACAGGGAAGCAGAGGTACCCGAGGGAGCTGTGGCTTAGAACTTTCAAAACCAGAGGCCTGTACTCCAATAAATATCTAAACAATGACCATTTCACATTGTATCCATTTTTTAATTGGAGTTTGAACCTGAGCTAGTATAAACCTTTCCTCCCCTAAATCTGGATATTTCTGGACGATGCATTCATTCAAACTGATTGCCAACAGTACACATTTAAATTGATGGTTTTGCTTCTTGGTAGCTGTTGAAACCTCCTTCCCTTCAGTCCTTTTACAAGTCCCTCCGGA